>CM045766.1:86558883-86991509 GCA_025200525.1 Camellia lanceoleosa | reverse complement strand
CACTAACATAGCATCCTAATTAAATTACAAAATATACCAGGCTTTGGAACAATTGTAGAGAGATCGCCTGGTTGGCCATTGATGGTAAAAGCATCCGATATTTTAGGGTTCAATTTCCATTTGCTAGGGCAGTTTGAGTTATTTCCGTTACATCTCCTTGAACCCGCGATGCTTCAAGTGCAACAAGAAATGAGCAAATATTATGTATTGCAATTTTTTTGCACAAAAGAAATAATATACTGTAATAGTGACTAATGTGTGTACAGGTATAGTGATTCTCTACTAAGTTCACAACTTGAAATTTGTAGCTTTGTGTGGAATAATACTATTCCTCCTGGAGGTACAGGCCCATTTTGGTTGGTTGGCATCGAAGATAAAGTGAAAACAGCAAAGTTTTTGCACAAGATTGGAGTTTCAAACAGTGATGTGTTTCTAATCTATGTATTTTTGCAAAAAAAGAATGAGGTTGAATCTGCTACTCATGTGTTGCCACATTACACTTTTCCTGAAATTATGTTTTGAAATGATGCAAAGTGAGGGATTTCAATGTGTATCCCTGGCATAGTTGAGGGCTTGTCTTCTGGTGGATTGAATGGGAAAATGAAGAAGTTTGAAAGAAAGTTGTGGAGGGCTATCCCGCTACTAGCTGTACTATGGTCAATATGGAACTTTAGAAATGGAGTGTGTTTAATGGATTTAGCCTAATTTCTTGGAACTAAGGGAGCTCATCAAGATTAGACTAGCCTTATGGTTCCAAGGCCTGAATCCAAGGGCTTCATTACTCAGTTAATGATATTGTGCATAACCTATAAGGCAGATAAGGATTGCAAGTATGAATTGCAGAAATGAAGAAAACAAAGCAAGATTTGGTGGAGATTGAGGAGAATAGAGTAGTAGTCAAGGGTTGATGTTGGTTCTGTGTTACATTGTAATTGTTGTTTTATTCCCTTTATTGTTGGTTTCTCACCAACTTGAGACTCCGCAAATGATTGGGTAGGTTTTTTGTGCCAACTTAGTTGAGATCTTGAAATTTTACTATGATGCTTGATACATTTTCCTTTCTTTTGTTGATTTATTGCATGTACTTTGTATGTTTTGATCACATCAATAAAAGGTTTTTGCTTATCAAAATATATATATATATATATACCCATTTTGTCCAAAATACGTGAGTGAGAATGTTTTGAATAAACCATTTAAGTTTTGGATGTATCCCTAAACTAACATAGAGAGAGAGAGAGAGAGAGAGAGAGAGAGAGAGACCATACCTAAAACAATGGGAAACTCTGCATCAGGTTTGGGAAACGGGTAATTGGTTCCAACTTTCGGGTAGATAATGATAGGACCATGTACTGTGGCTCGAGACCAATCACTGTGGGCATGCCACCATAAGGTTCCTTCTTCCCGGCTAATAGAGAATATCAACTCATAACTGAAATTAGCTCCTGGTTTGATGGGACACTCAGCGTTACATACTCTGGCCCGTCCAGACCAAGGATTTCTTGGTTGCTTCAGTCCATGCCTATAAAAATAAATGTCAAAACATCACCTAATTGCACTGCCTAATATGTCATACTCTGACCCATCAGTGCAAGGATTTAGACTTCATTAAGCTTTTATTAAACACCACCAAATTGCCCCATGTTCCTTCTTTCTGGTATATCAGGTTCTCCGTCAGAAATACTATATGTATACAAGGGTGGACTTATAGATGGGCTAAAAGGCATGGCCTCCTCTAAGTTTTACAAAAAAAATTATTAGTTCTCTATTTTATGCATATTTTTTACAATATATATGGAATAACCTGCCAAGTTCTGAATATTTATTATTTTGATCATTAATGTAATAAGTATTCTTACCATGTATATGAGATGATGATTCTCCACTATTTCATCTTACATAATAAAATCAATTTTATTAATTAGATTTTATAAAATATATAAATGTAATTTTTTTCACAAAATGACAGGTAGATTTTTTTATGTTTTTAAATTATATGAACCAATAAAATGCTTTAAATAGAACATCCTGGAAGTGGTGTTGTACTTTGCCTCATTGCTTATGGCTTTTCCCTATCAACTTATTTTTCCTTTTTTCTAGGTAAATAACTAACAGAAAAATAAAA
The DNA here is from genome assembly GCA_025200525.1 of Camellia lanceoleosa. NCBI lineage: Eukaryota > Viridiplantae > Streptophyta > Magnoliopsida > Ericales > Theaceae > Camellia > Camellia lanceoleosa. The sequence goes on along the minus strand of CM045766.1, from coordinate 86,989,384 downwards.
TACCTTAAAATAATGGTTCAATATCTTAACCCTACAAAATAAATAAAATAAAATAAAATAAAAGAAAACAGTGGCATACCAAAAATGTTTTTAAAAAATAAATAAACAGTATGTGTATGAGAGAGAGAGAGAGAGAGAGAGGGAGAGAGAGATGTACCAGTGAAGGGTGACATTATAATTCCCTTGATTTTGCACATTAACGATCAATCTATCACCTTTGCGGACATACCAAAAGCAGGCCTGGAAATAGTCCATTTACTGTCAATATGTTCTTTGTGCTACACAACCTAGTATAGCTAGTTTCGTTTAACTGAATAAAAATTAATAGTGTTAATTGTTGAGAACTAATGAAGAAATGATCATATATTAATTGGTTGAGAATGTGAGAAAGAATAAGCAAAAATGATTTTGTTTCTGTTACTTCAAATCCAGACTTTGATGTATCTTATGGAGCATCACAAATGAAGCATTTTTAACTATAACAAAATCATATGTAATATAGCTTTTTTTGGGGAGTTAGCTGAAAAGTTAGTTTATTGGCTAAAACTAAGTATACATCAAATGGAGTTGTTTAATACATGTCTAGCTTTTTGACTTGCTATCACTTAATAGAGTGATTAAAGTAAAATTTTTAATGAAAGTAAGTCTGGCAATGTGATAAGATATTTGTAGCAAAATAAACCTTTTATTTTTATTATTACAATAAGTAGATTTTAAGCCACAACCAAAGGAACCTAATATCTAGCTCTAAGATTGGAATAGCAAGAATTTTTTTTTTATTTACCAAATTCACTTTATTTTAAATATATATTTTAAACAAAAGTAATTTTAAACTTATTTTAAAAAAATCATGTTGTTTTCTACTCCTTGGTGTGATAATGTAGTCCATCAAGTATTGATGACAAGAATAAATACAGATGTATATACTAATAAACTCTCGCAAAAATTTGTTCAGTAATTTAAAATCACCATGTTATTTTTGTCCCAACTATTTATGATTGACCTCCTACTTTTTGGATATGTGAAAAGTTAAAAAGCTCAATGCCGATCATAAATAATTGAAACTAAAAATTACATGAGGATCTGCAACTATAAGGACTTTGCGGAATGCATGGTAAAGTACTTACAACAAAATCAATAGAAGGGATTGTCTTCTTGGCCATGGAAAAAACAAATTCAAGAGCAAAAACCCTAAAAGCACCAACTTCAAATTTTTCTTCAACCCCATACTCTACAACTATAGAAAACTGAGACTCTTTCCTTGTGCTGTGTCTCTTGCTTAAAGTAATCTTTAAAAGGTGTTTATATAAGCTTTGATTTGCACTTTGGTGACGCAGGGCTACAAATTAATTTTCCACAGTTTCATTACTTGAAGCAATAAACAAACATATATAAAATGATATGTATTTCAATTGAGTTGGCAATGCCATACATTTTAGCCACCTACTCTCTCATTTACCTTCCTTGGTTACAAGCAAACGTTTAAGTCATTGTCAAAAAATAAAGTCATTGAGGGAAAAATCAGGATTCATTCATTAGGTTGTGCTTGATTGTGAGTTGTGATCAGGTCCGATCTTGAGATTTTAGAGGCCAAACCCAATAATGAACTAATAAATATCACTAGATCATTCGGGTCTTTCACATTTTTTTATTCAACCTAAATTTTTTGAAGGTAAAGGACAAAAATTTGTATCAAAAGAGTTAGGGTTAGGAATTAAATAGGAGAGAGAGTGGGGCCTTTACTTTGAATAGGCCTTTAATTTTTCAATGGGTCAATTTATTTTAAAATAGTTTGGATATTCTTTAATTTTTTTTTTTTTTGACTCAAAACATACCTAATATATTATATTAAACTATAATAGGAGGGCCCCTTTTGAGTGTATTTTGAGGGTCCTAAGTCATGACTGGTGGACCTATGCTCCGAGGCCTACTGATTTAAGAAGGAAAACATAAATAGAATGTCCCAACCCAAACATGCCCCCTATAGGTTTAGTATCGTGAATAACGGCCGCCAAGAATCCTTGAATTACCAAGGCCTCTCAATTGTTTAACAAAATTAAGGGACTAGTAGAAGTAAATACATAAATATAATTGTCCAATGAGTCAGATTGACTTATATGAACGAAATATTTAAAACTTTATACACATAACCAAAAGTCATTCTTACATTATACCCATACACCATGTAGCATTTTAAGCACGACCAACAAAAAACAAAACGAGTCTTATATACATAAACAACCAAAACTTATAACACGCCACACTTTCGAACCTCACGTGAGGCACAATGGTTAGTCCGACAAATGCAGAACCTATCCGCATAAAAGCCTTCGTGTTCGATCTCGTAATGCCCACCTATATATATACACAGCAAGGAGCTAAAACCTAGAGAATGACATTAAGGTAAAGAGGTTAGTGAACTAATTTCAACATTTCATAATCATAAGACAAATCATAACATAATCATTTTCATATCTAACATACTAATGGTACATTCCATAGAACACATCGCATATCGCCTTCTCCGACTAGAGTAATCGGTCTCAATACCAATTAAACACATATCATCACAATGGAGTGGCTACCGAGATATCGAATCACATATTTGTCATGGACCCAAGATTAACATGCCATCCCCATGACTTGGGACTATCTATGGATGCCATAATAGATTTCAAACATAGGACATTCGCTCCTATAAATAATCATTTCGTAAATCATGACTTAACATATCACATTTGGAACATAATTCATATAAACATATCTTTACAATAACGTTACTCAGTGGGCTCGTGAACTATCAAATCAATCTTCTGACGTTGACCTACAAAACACAAAAGTACATAACACAAATATATCATATCATTACACATTCATATGGCCATCACTACTTAGCTTTTACGCGTTGTTTTCTTATTCGTCCAATTCTCATCTCATAAACACGTTAATCATATTCTTGAGTCTTGGATTAGTCTCTATATTTTCTAATTCAATCACTCATGTTATTTCTTGGCTCATTACTATTAAAAGACTCACAATTCATGCCTAAATATGCTAAAAGGATGGGAACAAAAATATGAACATTGAATGCCTTTTGAAATATATCGAACTTGGCTTCGGCCGCTTGAACGCATCTTTGCGCCGAACAGTCGTCTACTTGCAAAATACTAGATGGTCTCAATCTACGCCGAGCCACAACTCTTGCGCACAAGGCGGATCAACAATATACAAAGGGTTACTCGGCCCAAGTGGTCAGTGAATATTGCCGCAAAACTACTGGATGCACGAATATCCGCCGGCGGCAAATCCCCGCCGAGCGACCTTCAAAAATTTCGGTTTCCAAAAGCGTAGTTTTGAGCTTCCAAATGCAAATCCAAAGGTAAACTCATGCAAGGCTTGTCTTTAAAGCTTGAAAACTTTTCTAAAACATGAACACATGATCCTTTATGAACCCTTTTGCTCAAACTCATGATTTTAACCAAAATTGAGTTCAACATTCATGCATGTAAAACCTTTCAAGCTCTTTTTTTTTCTCCAAAACTCATGAAATTAGTAAATTGAGCTCATAAGCTCCATGCATGTAAGAAATCCCTTTTCAAAACAACACGTAAATCAAGGTTCAAAACATGATAATTCAAACATGCATGTACCAATCAATTCACAATAACATCTTGAATGCTTAAGCTCAACTCTACATAGTAAAACTCTATATATTCATGCATACATGTGGACTTTTCTCCCAAATTCTTGAAATTCAACATGGATGATATGAATCATGTTCAAAATGATGAAATTAAACTAAACTAAGCATACATGTATGAATTAACTCTAAATTCATCATCTAGTTCACTTCTTGTACATAATCACAAATTCCTCTTAAATTGATGTACTTTGATGGCTTAAACTCATAATTAAGTCTTGAATTCTCATCTAGGGTGTTGAACAAGCCAAATTCTTGCAAATCTTAGAGCTTCTCTTCTTAATCTTCATGAATCAAGCTTTAATCTTTCAAACTCTTAGCTTTTTCTCACTAAAATGAACTCACTCTCCTCTAGAAAGTCTCCACGATTTATTTTTTCCACTCAAAGAATGAAGGGTCTTGAGCTCAAAATGAGCTTATAACTCATGTATATATAGTTGTGATGATATAATACATTAATTAGAACATAAGGCTTTCCAAACAAAATTTAATTAATCGGATCAATCAATTTTAATAGAAATTGCCATAGTGTTCTAAATATTCCAAATAAAATATCCATTTAATCAATTTTGGTTTCGGTGCCGATAAGGCTTTCAATTTTCATATCAAAGATTTCACAACAGATATTACTAAAGTAATGTGTAGAAAACCAAATAACACACAAAATACACAATAAACACATAATTTATTTTTATCCCTCATTAGCATCTTTAATTATGGATTAGTACCCAATTGTGGGTCAAGGTTGTTACAGCCTTCCTACCTTAAGAAGTTTGGTCCTCCAAACTTGAGTTGTCTTATATATAACAGATCGACGCCTTAGGCTCACATTGGTTTCCATTTTCATAAGTGGTTTCACTCATGCAACTTGTTACAAAGACTTTATTCATTTCTCGAGCCATTCAACAGCTCATTGTTCGATTCGCACTAATTCAAGAATCAATCATAGTTATTCCAAGTTATTCGGTTATCAATATACGACAAATTCATACTCCATAGCAAGAACGAATAAGTAATCATTCTCATACCGATCATTAGCCTCGGTTTTCAGATTCAATTGTATCACATGCTACTACTAAGTAGTCAATCATAGAATTTAATGGTTTTATATGATTTTCAAATAGTCAAGGTCTACGATCAAACCGGTATGCCAACAACAAGTCCCGTGAGCATCAAATTCCAACCATAGCATCAAATTCCAACCATAGTAATACAAAAGCAATCATTCATTATTCAAACAAGTTCACGAGTAAAAAGATAATGAAGCAATTAGTCACATGTCCGACATACAGATATTCACATATTCCCGAGCATATTAAGTCCTATAATCCCATTCATGTGTGTCCCCAATCGCTTATTTACAATCACAAGTCCGCTATCGGTTAGCATTCTTCATAAGTGTTCAAAATTGATTCAAGTTCTCATTGTTTCAAGTATCGTAGCAACACAATTTAGTCATTCAATCATAAGCAATTAGAAGCCCCCATAATGTAAATAAATCGATAATAGTTCTCTATTTAGGTAAAGGTCTTCTCGTGATCAAATCAATGAAAGTTCTATCAGTCATATCAAATAAAAGTTCAAAGCATATGTTATTAAACACAAGTTCCATCGGTTCAAACAAAGGTCTCATCAACCCAAAGTTTTATCGATCATATCAAGTAAAAGTTTTATCCCCATCATTTTCAAGCAAAGTACATTTGGTTCTATAGTTCAGACTCCATTTGCTTGGGTACATAGTCAATAGTTCCATAGTTCCATAGTTGTTTTAAGCTAATCGCTCTCAAAATCACATCGAGTCATGTATCATAATAGTTCATATCGAAAAAAAAATTCAGGTTATATACATATACCATGTGGCATTCTCCCAATAAGTTTACATGTAGGTGCATAGGCATATAGTCGTACATATTAAGAGATAAGTATCACGGTCAATATAGCAGTTTCCCAAATAAGTCTTTCATGTAGGCATACGGTACACAGTAATGTATCATACAAGGTTCCTTGGTAGCACATAATAGCAAGTTGTTATGCAGAAGTTCCAAATCAGTCATACAGTCATAAAGTCATAGTTTCGATGGTCTCGTCAATAAAACAAATAACATGACAAATCACTTCGAGCAAAGGTATAGTCATATGTGTACATGTCCAGAGTCTAATAACATTCTCAAGCAAAGGTATGCATATATATATATAAGTCCAAACATTTTCCATAGCATAGGTAATTGTTAAACATAAGGGTTCAAAGTATCACACATATAGTTCACATCAGGCAGTAGGTGTAGACCGCCCGGAACTCCACTCATGCGTGCAAGGGCGCTAATCGTTGTTCTTAGCTACTGCTTCGGACTCATGTCACGGTTCTAAATCTAATCTCACAAAGTGCAATGTAAGATTGATAAATCAAGAACATTTAAATCCGCAAATCGTTTTGGAAAATCGATTTTAATCAAAAAGCGCCAAACATGGACTGCTTTGCCAGATTTCAGAGTCACCACCTAAATATTTTATTTTGGAGAAATTTAGGAAACCCCCACTTGTGCCTAAGGCCACGCATCCGTCATCACCAAAGTTGCTCTGCTCGAACTTGGGTACGAGAGGGAAGGTCATGCAATGAGCACTCGCCGATCAAAGATCGGCCTTTACTAACATGATATGTTGTTTTTGAAAACACATGTGTTCTTATTCCAATTTAATAGCTAGCTTTACTATGTGATGCGCACAGCATACAAATATAGACTAGATCACCTAAATTGGAACAAAACATCTCATGTTTGTTTGTTTTGAAAATGATTTGAAAGTTGCTACTGCAAGTAAGCTAAGTCATGGATTTGCCACCTCAAGTGGGCTTAGAAAACAACATGATTTTGCCACCTCAAGTGGGCTTAAACTCAGATTTTGATTAATTGTCCCAATTAAGCAATCAAGCCTTCATCCACGTGCATTCATGCGCTTATAATAGCTTAAGAAAATAGCCTCATGGCAAGCATGCTATCATGGCATACTTACACACATGCAAGGATGCTAAAGTGAAAAGCACTCACAAAGGTACTCGAGCCAAAAATGGTTTAGTTAGTAATCATGCATGATCCTAGCTATGTTAAGAATACCTAATGCAACATATGCAAAATGCAACTAAGATAGACTCATTTATTCTAAGATGTCATGTGGATGCAACTTGATAACATGTAATCAAATTGATATTGAAGTACAATGTAGTTAGTATGATGCACGAACCCGTGCATGCAAGATGATGAATGAATGCAAACATGCGAGTATAAGGATGCTAATTGAAACATGCCCTAAAACTAACCATCGAAATGGTAAATAAAAAGGAGAAAGAAATGGGGTTGGAAGACTTGCATCACACACACGCACATTATTATTACAGCTTGTGCCTCTCGATGAGGGTTTGAATAATAAGCCAACTAGCTAAATCTAAGCTAATCTACCTAACTAATCTAATTAATCTAATTAAACTAGTTATTACACAACAAATTGAATAACTAGCTACAACTAATTATTACGCAACTTTAATTAATTAACAAATTAACTAAGTTAGCAACTAACTAAACATGTAAACTACATGAAGTAGGCTGCCTCAGCTCTGCCTTGAACAATAAAGGATGCATGCTCGCTTGCCTGCTCGAAATCCATTGTGATGCCCCAATTTGCCTCGCTTGCATTTGTTCTCGTAACTCGCACAAAGCTCCGTGATAGCTTCTACTCCACTATAGAGACCTCCGTGAGCATGGTTTACCACTTTTTGGTGGTGTAAACCACCGCCGAATTAACCAAACTTGTTATAGACCATAAAAAGTGGTCGGCCAGCCACTTTTTCTAGTCTGCCAACCAGAAAATTCTGCTACACTCCAGCTTGCTGCAATAGAGAACAAGAAGAGGCATGGCAATGTATTTGCAAGATATGTATACACAACCACTCTCCTATCATTTCATGAGCTCAAGGGTGTAGTTTCAACTCTCGGCCACCAACCAAGCATCGCAATGCACGATGGCCGAGGAGCCAAGATTGCACATTTCAATGTAAATGAATGCACAAATAACACATAAGAGCCAGAACCTCTATCATGCATAATCAAGAGGGTCGGTGACTAAGAATTGAGGCGTTTCATCACTACAAGTATGAACGCCCTCATTTCGATTTGGATCAAGGCCCGATCCAAACACAATGCAATGCATGCAATATGCTAAACCTATCAATGCTAATGGTATGCAAACAATGTTAATGCAAAATGAGCATACAAACACCATGCAATGCAACATGCAACCACAATGCAAGGTAACAACATGCAATGCTATGTAACAACATGCAAACAACATGCTCTTCTATGAGTGCTAGAATGGCATACTCAAGATTCTATCATGCAAACAATACATGCATAGCAAACTTAAAAGCTAAGGCCTCAAGGAAAATGAAGTGCATCATACATGAAGCATGCAAGACAATGCTCAAATGGCCAAACCAAACATGGACAGACCTGAGGTACTTCAAAACAAAGGCCAAAACTCAACAAAACCTAGGCACAAAGAGCATGGAATGCACATTCAACTCATGGCTCAGAAGCAAGGCATAAAGGCAAAACTCTTAGACGTAATTAAAGAGTGACATGCATGCTAATATGACAATGCTATATGCTCTGAATGAAGTGTTAAATGATGTCAAATCATCCAAACAATATAAATGAGGCATGCTAGAAGGCCTAGAGCATAAGGCTTGTTAAGAGCACACAAGGAGCATGCAATACTAAGCTTAAACCACTAAACTAACTCTAGACAGAGCTTAACCATGCCAAGTTAAGGGTCAAGAACATGCTAAAATAGAGCTCAAGAGCTTAGGGCAAACATGCATACACAATGGCTCACTTTTAAGGCATAGAACACAACTCACCAAAAGCATTGAAATAGTGAACATGAGAGAGTATGGCCACATTACACACATCGAAATCATGTTAGAGATGAGGCCAAAGCATGCAAACAACTCGAGTAAGCTATGTTAGAGACCATGAAACTCAAAGCTAGTGAACAAAAATGCAGTAAGGATATACAAAGCAAGGCATGCATGACCCGAAGCATTTAAAGCAGAGCTTAAACATGGAAAAATATAGACAAAATCATGCTGGAGTGTAGTCAAAATAGGCTAGAATGATGGTCCAAAGTATAGAGTATGTTAGGCTAGCAATGTAGAATTACACTACAAGTGTATGAAGCACTCAAGAGACAACCAAACTAGCCAAAAATGAGTGATAACTGGTCCAAAAAGTCACAAAAACAAGCTTAAACAAAGCCACAAAAATATGTAAAAACATGCTCATTTGATAGGCCTTCAATGCATACAAATAAGACAATAGGAGAGGGGACCACCCCCTCTCATTTCAGGCCTCAAAATCACATTTCTACCACTGAAAATCCAATCGATTTCAAAGGTTAAAAGGCTAAGAGAAGGTGATCTCAAAGGCTTAAAGAGATGGCTCAAAACAAGGTAAATAAGGCACAAAAGGGGATAGACCACCCTCAACACTAAAGAGGCCTTAAACAAGCATTTCAAACACTGGAAAATAAATCTTTTTTTAGTTGAAAACTAAGCCAAACAAAGCATGCAAAGATGGCTAAAAGAGTAACCAAAACAAAGCTTAAAAAATGGGAAAAGGGGTTACCCTTGAAGCACTATAACAACAACAACTTCTTTAGCCTAAAACCAGCTTTTATCACCCAAATACCACCTCCAAGGATCTCAGCTCAGAGATGGTTGTGTGTGGCTAGGAGTTGTAGTGCAAAAGTGAAGAAACAACACACTTTAAGACACCAATATATATATATATATAGAGAGAGAGAGAGGAATATAGAGAGGCAGATCTATGTATCTCTCTAATGAAGTTTTTCTGAACCTGGAAAAGGGAGAGAGAGCCTCCCTCTTATAAAACTCCAAGCTTCAAGCTTCTTAAAGCCGAAGCTTGTTAAATCCCTCCATACACGCAGTATGGAGAATGCACTGAGCTTTCCACTGCACACTGCATCCACAAACTCAGCAGAAAGTCACGACCACTTAAAGTGGTCGGCCATTTCTACACTAGTCACGACCAGGAAGTGGTCTCCAAGGAGAAAAGTGGTCGGCAGGGGAGAGGTGGTCTACACCAGAAAGCAAGGTGATGGCATAGTGGGAGACCACTTTTGGTGGTCCAAAGGCCACCAAGACCAGTTAGCCGACCAGAAAACTGGCTGGCGGGGAAGAAAAGTGGTTTTCAAGAAGAGAAACTGGTCTCCCACCCTCATTCCACCCTCCAAGCAAGGAAAACAAGGTTTGTGCCAAAAAAACCCAAACAGGATACAAGACAAGAGTCTGGGGGTCGAGGGCAAATGAAGCCTCGAAACTAGTCTACGGCCACCAAAAGCGGTCTACGAGGGAAAAGTAGTCTACGACCACAAAAAGTGGTCTCCCAAACCTCACTGTCCCTCTAGGCAAAGGCAACAAGGTATGGTTCGAAAACCAAGCCAAGGGGAGAACGTTAAGCGGTCCCGAGATAAGGCGCGCGGCCGAAGACTCCAGAAACCGAAAACTAGTCTCCAAGAGGGAAAAGTGGTCTACGACCACAAAAAGTGGTCTCCAAGACCTTAGTGTCCCTCCAGTAAGGTCAACGAGGCTTGGTCCACAAACCGAGCCAAAACACAAAGAGTTCGAGGCTCGGAGGCAAGGCACTAAGCCGAAAATTCGAAACTCAAATGAGCACAAACATGCGCGATCATCGAAGCGCCAATCGATGACGCTCGGAAGTCTTAAGGTCGGGTCGAAAATTGAGTGCCCATGAGGTTTCAAAGTGTTTATTAACCACATTTCAACCCCATCAATTCTAATAGTATTGCAAGCAAGGACATATATATGCAGGTACGAGTCTAAAATCAATTATCATTTAGGCATCCATTCGTAAATTCATAAGCAAGAGTTCATTCTTCCAAAACTGACAAAAGTTCTCAATTTCAGAAGTTCCACACGTGAATGGTTCATGTATATAATTCGAGATCATGGGTCCAATCATTCAATGATTTCAGTCAATATATAACAGTTCGGTAGAAGTCATGGTCACAAGGATTTCCCCAAATGAATTTTTATACATATATTTTACATGTAATTAAGGTAATACCTGCATCAATCGTTTCAGTATTCCGAACATCTTCTAGAACTAGGGTGTAAACACTTCCTTGTCTCTAGGTACAAGAATAGAACCAACATTAGCATTAGGCCTATTGTTGTTCGGATGAGTTCGTGAGCAAGATTTAGCCAAGTGTCCTTTCCGTCCACATCTAAAACAAGCCCCCGATAGGCGGCGATAAATGCCCCAATGTTGTTTCCCACATCCTTACAAATAGGTATATCATTATTCACATTGTCTCCGACTTACATTGTCAAAAGTTATTGCCTTAGATTTTTCATTCACAGAGGTCATCGAATTCATCGGGTCATTTCAACTTACTGTTTCTTTTATTTCTTTCCCTCTGAGTCAATTGATGATGTTCACTTTGATATTTTGAATGCTGCTATGTTTGCCTTGGACATTAAGGCCCTATCAAGAACGCCTACATACTTTGGCAATTTTAAAACACCAACTCGGTCAAACACATAGAAATCAAGTCCATCTTCAAATTTTCTAGCCTTTTTGTAGTCAAGGTTCATCATGGGTCGATATTAGGCTAGTACAAGAAAATTTGTTTCATATTCAGCCACAATATATCGCCTTGTTTTAGTTGTACAAATTTGGATACCTTTCTATCTCGAATGCATTGGGGAATATATTTTTCAAAAAATTTCTTTAAATCTATCCCACGCCACACCTTCATTATCATTCCATACTAACATCTAACATCTCCTAGCTTTCTTTTGAGTGTAAATGTTGCCAACAAAACTTTCTAGGCCTCAAGACACGGAAATATTTCAAATATTTTCTCGCCTCTAAAACCCGTGCCTCAAATTTTCAACGCTCAATATCCCCACAAATTCGGTGGTTTCATTTTATTATATTTCTGTCGAGTTATCATATCATAATTAGCTTGCTCAAGTACATGTATTTGCCTTTGTTGTTGTTGTCTCAAAGATTCGCTTAAGGCTTCACCATTCTTTCTAGCCTTAATTCTAGCGCCGTAAGATTCAGATCCATCTACATTTCTCATTTCTTCCATTTGTCTATACATAACCAAGGTGATTATCAATATAGAAAAGGTTCTCACCGATTTCATGTTTCATTTCATATCAAACACGTCATTATTTTATCTCTACTCAATATATTCACATAGGTTACGTAGTCTTTCACGCTCATATGGTCATGTTCACAAGAATTACACATTTAGTATTGAAACCAACATTACATGTTATTCCACATAACTTCTTTGTTCATACTCATAGGTTTCATTTCATTTTCTTTATTATTAAGATATGTTCATAATGGTTCGCGCACTTACACATGATAATGCAATGTCCCTATTTCTTTCCTAGGACATCCTATAGCTCATATGGACTCGTGAGTGTGGTATAACTCGTGCTCTAATGCCACTCTGTCGCGACCCAAACCCGCCCCTATAGGCTTAGTATCATAATCGCCAGAATCCTAGATTACCAAGGCCTCTAAACTGCTTAACAAAATTAAGGGCTAGTGAAGCAAATACATAAATATAATTGTCCAATAAGTCAGGCCGATTTATATGAACGGAATATTTAAAATTTTATATAGATAACCAAAAGTCATTCTTACGTTATACCTACACACCATGTAGCATTTTAAGTACAGCCAACAAAAACAAAACAAGTCTTATATACATAAACAACCAGAACTTATAACACGTGACACTTTTAACCTCCACGTAAGGCACAATGGTTGGTCGACAATAGAACACAGATCTGCATAAAAGCCTTCAGGCTCGATCTCCAGAATGCCCACCTATACATATATATACACACAGTAAGCTAAAACCCAGTGAATAACATTAAGGTAAAGAGGTTAATGAACGAATTCCGAACATTCCATAATCATAAGACAAATCATAACATAATCATTCTCATATCTCAACATATTAATGGTACATCCCATAGAACACATCGCATATCGCCTTCCGACTAGAGTAATCGGTCTCGATACCGATTAAACACATATCACCACAATGAAGTGGCTAACGAGATCTCAGAATCATATATATGTCATGGACCCATTAACATGCCGCCCTCCATGACTTGGGACTATCTATGGATGCCATAATAGATTTCAAACATAGGACATTCGCTCACATAAATAATCATTTTAGAAATCATGACTTAACATATCACATTTGGAACATAATTCATATAAACATATCTTTACAATAACGCTATTCACAAGGCTCCCGTGAACGGCCAATCAATCTCCGGACGTTGACCTACAAACAAAAAAAAGTACATAACACAAACATATCATATCATTACACATTCATATGGCCATCACAAATTAGCTTTTACGTTGTTTTTTCTTATTCGTCCAATTCTCATCTCATAAACACATGAATCACATTCTTGAGTCTCTGATTAGTCTCATATTTTCTAATTCAATCACTCATGTTATTTCTTGGCTCATTACTCTTAAAGGACTCACAATTCATGCCTAAATATGCTCAAAAAAGGATGGGAACAAAAATATGAACACTAGATGCCTTTTGAAAATATGCTGAATTTGGCTCGCCGAGCGATCTTTGGTCGCCAAACGAACCGTCTCGCTCGCAAAATATCGATGGTTCAATCTACGCCGAACCACAACCTCAAGGCGAAAGCAGATCAATAATATACAAAGGGTTCGCCGAAAGATCCAAGTGGTCGCTCGAGCGAGCTGTAATAGCCTACAAAACTACTGGATGCACAAAATGTCCGCTTGAGCAGCAAATCCCCCGCTCGAGCGACCTTCAAAAAATTTTGGGTTTCCAAAACAGAGTTTTGAGCTTCCAAATGCAAATTCAAAGGTAAACTCGTGCAAGGCTTGTCTTTAAAGCTTGAAAACTTTTCTAAAACATGAACACATGATCCTTTATAAACCCTTTTGCTCAAAACTCATGATTTTAGCCAAAATTGAGTTCAACATTCATGCATGTAAAACCTTTCAAGCTCTTTTCTCCAAAACTCATGAAATTAGTAAATTGAGCTCATAAGCTCCATGCAAGTAAGATATCCCTTTTCAAAACACGAAATCAAGGTTCAAACATGATAATTCAAACATACATGTACCAATCAATTCACAATAACACCTTGAATGCTCAAGCTCAACTCAACATGGTAAACTCTATATATTCATGCATGCATGTGGACTTTTCTCCCAAATTCTTGAAATTCAACATGGATGATATGAATCGTGTTCAAAATGATGAAATTAAACTAAACTAAGCATGCATGTATGAAGTAACTCTAAATTCATCATCTAGTTCACTTCTTGTACATAATCACAAATCCCTCTTAAAATGATCTACTTGATATCTTAAACTCATAATTAAGTCTTGAATTCTCACCTAGAGTCTTGAACAAGCAAAATTCTTGCAAATCTTAGAGCTTCTCTTCTTAATCTTCATGAATCAAGCTTTAATCTTTCAAACTCTTAGCTTTCTCACTAAAGTGTACTCACTCTGCCTCTAGAAAGTCCCACCAGATTTTTCCACACAAAGAATGAACGGTCTTGAGCTCAAAATGAGCTTATAACTCATATATTTATATATAGTTGGGATGATATAATACATTAATTAGAATATAAGGCTTGCCAAAAAAAACTTAATTAATCAAACTGAATCAATTTTTAATAGAAATTGCAATAGTGTTCTAAATATTTCAAATAACACATCCATGTAATCAATTTTGGTTTCAAAAAGCCGATAAGGCTTTCAATTTTATATCAAAGCAGTATTTCACAACAGCTATTACTACGTGTAACAAGTAGAAAACCAAAGAACACACAAAATACACAATAAACACATAATTTATTTTAATCCCTCATTAGCATCTTTAATTACGATTAGTAGCTAATTGTGGGTCGGGATTGTTACATAGAATGAAAAGAAAATTGAAAATGTGAGTAAAATCTAATGAAATATAAGTTAATTGTTTTTTTCCCATTTCCTCATCTTATTCCTTCTTCTTTTTTTTTATTTTCCTAAATCTTTATCTAAACAAATGATCCAAACACAATCTAAGTAGTTAACCCAATGGTTATGAGCTTTTAAGTTATGTTTGAATCATGAATTTCGTAACAATTTAAAAAGGAAAAATAATGTGAGCAAAATGTGAATGAAATATATTTACACTTCACTTACATTTCATCTGCTATTTTTCTTTCTCTTTCAAAATGCCTATCCAAATTTATGATCTAATCACAGCCTTAGGAGATTAAACCATGTCTTAGTCAATTGAAATTATATGTATGTCCACAAAAGTGAAATCCCAAATTATATATATATATATATATGAGTAATGCTACACTTATCACTTCTTTGTACCACCTTTAATGTACTACTCCATGTGTTAGTACATTATTTGACATAAACATAAGTGGTGGAATCCATCATATCAACATTGAGTTAACACATGAGGTGGTATATGAAAAGTAGTATATGATGAGATAATATCAACTCCATGAGCATCAACATCACTACCTCAAACAGATGAGCTCAAGCATTGTAATTCATTAGATATTAAGCTCAGTTGTTATCAGGCAGTTATAACTACTTTCAGTTACATAGTTAGATATAGGATAGCTACATAACTAATTCTGGTATTATATAAATAATGTACTGTAGTTCTGATCATCAAAGATATTTTTTCATTTACAATACAACTTCTTCATGGTATCAGAGTTTGTTAACTCCAACGACTCAAGCTTCTTCAAGATCCTTCAATAAAGTCTGCATATTTATCCCTACCAGCCAATCTTGTTCTTTCCTCGATCAACAATTTGAATTCATTTGTCACAATCAAATTGGATTCTACAAATTATTTGATCTGAAAAAGTCAATTTCAAAACGTACTTCGAGCTACAAATCTTATTGGCTACATTGATGGTTCTTCTCAATTTCCTCCTTCACTGATTCATGATTCTACGAGAAAAGAGAGTACCAATCCGCACTTTCACATGGAAACAAGTTGATTCTCATCTGTTAAGTTACATCATCGCAACTCTCACTCCTGTGTTACATCCGCTCTACATCGTTTCTACAAGTTGTGAAGTCCGACTCTTCTCACTAAAAGATTTACTTCGTTGTCCGCATCACATATTCATCAACTCAAGAACAAACTCAATGTTGTTGCCAAGAAATTTTATCAATGGAGAATTATCTACTCCAGATCAAAACAATATCAGATCAATTAGCTCTTGTTTCTTCTTCGATTGAGGAAGAAGACTTGATTCTCATTGTTTTAAATGGTCTTCCAGTAGAGTACAACGCCTTAAAGACAGTAATAAGAGCAAGAACCGAACCAATCACCATGTCAAATTTGTCATCTCTTTTGTGTTCAAAGGCCTTGCATGTTGAATCAATCACGACTTTCTTCGCCTCTTTTCGCACCTCATTGTTGCACATTCTACTACCAAAGATCAAGGATCTAAATCTAACTATAATTCTGGTTTTCAGGAACATAAATCCTCTAGTTACAGGTGGATTTCTAATAGAGATGGAAGGTATTTTTCAAGAGGAGGTCATTTTAATCGTAGAAATGGATGAGGAGACCTTCCCATTCCTCATAACAAACTTCTTCACAACCAAGTTCCTTTTCTAATTTGTTGATTTGTCGGATTTGTGGCAAGCCTAATCACACAACCATAAATTGCTGGTATATGATGGATTCTTCATATACAGTAGCCTCTTATTCTCCCAAAACTACTTTTATTGACAATGCACCTACCTCTTCATCAACTGCAAATTGGTATGTTGATTTTGCAGCTACAACTCATGTTACTCCAAATCTTGATAATCTGTACCACTATCAACCATATTATGGTTCTCGACCACGAATCATGGCAATGGTACCTCCATTCCCATACAATATACAGTCAAGGTATTCTTCCCACTCCTTCTCATCCTTTTAAGGTTAATCATATTCTTTATTTACCTTCTATCCTTCAATCTTCTTTCTTTCATCACCACATCCGATAATGATTGCACTATTACCTTTGATAACAAGTCTTTTGTGATTTAGGACAAGACTACTCAGATTCCTCTTTACAAAGAGGTCCATAGTCATGGCCTATATCAAATTCCATCTACATTTTCCTCACAATTCTTTTTTTCTCCAACACAAGCCGCTTTCATCTCCTATTGCTTGTCTTGCTACCAATTCTACTTCTACAACCTGCTTGGCACACAAGGCTAGGCCATCCTTCTCCCCAAAAACTTCATGTCTTGCTTAAGCACTACAAGTTACTGCTTGATCTCATTGTACTACACACTTGTGCACACATTGTATCAGAGTTAAGAGTCATAGACTCCCTTTTACTTTGTACAATTCCTCTCATAATAAGCCTCTCTCTCGATTCATAGTGATATATGGGGCCCAATCTCTTGTTCTAGTTCTAATTTTAAATACTATGTTCTATTTGTGGATGATTTTAGCAAGTTTACTTGGTATATCCTATGTGTTACAAAAGTGCAGCGTTTTCAAAATTTCAAGAATTTAAAGTGTTTGTTGAGACTCAATTTGACACTAAACTTAAAGTGTTTCTGACTAATGGTGGTGGTGAGTTTACTAGAACTCTCATGTCCTCATACTCCTCCTCAAAATGGAGTTGCCGAGCTAAACATAGACATTTAATTACTACTACTATTGCTCTTCTTCATCAATCAGCTCTTCTATTATCATTTTGGTTTGATGCTTTAGCCACTTCTATGTTTCTTATCAATCGATTACCTAGTTCCAAATTGCAAAATAAGACTCCATTTGAGATGTTGTTTCATCAATCTCCTGATTTTAGTTTTCTCAAAAGTTTTGGTTGTCGATGTTTTCCTTGGCTCAAACCTTACACTTCACATAAACTCCAACCCAAGTCTATGCTCTGTGTGTTTATTGGTTACCATCCTTCTATTAAGGGTTATTGGTGTTTTAATCCCATTTCCGAAAAAGTCTTTTTTTCTAGGCATGTTGTTTTTTATTAGACTTTATTTCCTTTTGTCTCTCACCCTTCCCTACCTCCTACTACTATTCCTCCCTTATCTCAACTTCATGCTTTCTTTTGACCACCTCAATCCGGTTTGTCTGCTTTTGCTCCCTCAACCTCTCTGTCTCACTTCTCTTCTCCTAGTCATAGGCCTTCTGTTCCTTACTCAGCTGTTGTTGCTCCTATGGCTATTCCTGCTATGGCTCATGATGTTCCTGACCCTACTACTGTTGTGTCTATAGCTGCACCTATATCTACTATTGTGTCTACTACTGCACCTATATCTCCAGCCTATTGTCGCTACATCGTGGCTATTTCTACTCCTGCTCCTACTATGTCTACAGCTACTCCTCCATCTCCAGCTGCTGCTCTTTCTCACTCCTCCATTCCTATTAGTTTTGTTCACATTGATTTAAGTTCTTATGCTCCCTTAGTTTCCTCTCTTAACACTCATCTCATGGTCACTCATTATAAACGCATTCTTCCTTTTCATTTGATTGTTTCTTCTTCTCTTGATCCTTTTTGCTCGAACCTTCCACATGGTCTCGAGGCTCTCACTATCCTTGCTTGGGTCCGCTATGTCTAAAGAATTTCAAGTTCTTCAACGCCAAAAGACTTAGATTTTGGTTCCCCATCCTCTTCACAAACATGTTATTGGCTATAAATGGGTTTTTTCGCCTCAAGAAAAATTCGATGACTCTGCTCACCATAAAGCTCGATTGGTTGCTAAAGGCTATCTTCAAGAGAAAAGGATTGACTATCATGAAACCTTTCAAATTTCGCTAAGCAACCCACGCCCATATTTTTCTTAGTGTTACTCTTCACTTCAATTGGCCAATTAAACAACTGGATATCTCCAATGCCTTTCTTCATACCATTCTTGATGAAGAAGTTTTATGGATCAGCCACGGTTTTCCAGATTCTTCTTATCCTTCCCATGTTTGTCAATTGGAAAAATTAAACAGCTCCACATGGCTAGTACTCCTCTTTTTCCTCATTTTTAATCATTTATGGATTTGTTAACAGTCGCTGTGATTCATCCTTATTCATTCATCACTTTTCTTCTTCTCTCATTGTGTTGTTGGTGTATGTGGATGTCATTCTTATTACTGGGAGTGACTCTGCTCAAATTGCCACACTTATCACCCACATGCATTATGTTTTTCCATTAAGGAACCGGACAACATTTCCTATTTTCTTGGTATCTCTGTTACCCACTTCGATGGTCTATTTTTGTCTCAACACAAGTATGCTTCGAGATACTTACCAAAGCCGCATGACCAATTGCAAATCTTATCCTTCTCTTATGGCTACTAAGCCTTCCTCTTCTTTTGATCTTTTACTCCCTTTGCTCAAATTCTCGATTTATATCGTAGTTTGGTGGGTGTTTTACAAAATCGACCAAAGACAAGACCTGACATTGATTTTGTTGTGAATCATGCTTGTCAATTTATGCATGCTCCAACTGTGGCTCACTTTAATTTTGTCAAGAGGCTTCTACGTTATCTTCATGGTACTTTGCATTATGGGCTCATTTTTTCTGCTAGTTCATTGGATCTTCATGCCTTTTCGTATGCGAATTGGGCTGGCAGTGTGCAGGGCCGCAAATCTACTACTGGATATTGTGTTTTCCTCGGTTCCAATCTTGTGTCTTGATTGCCAAGAAACAAAATACTATCTTCGCTTCCTCCATCGGGTTTAATACAGGTTTCCGCCAAGCCGCCTCGAACTAACTTGGCTTCAGATGCTCTCATCAATTATATCTTCCTTTTGGTGTGCCTACCGTGTGATAATCTTTCTCCTATAAGCTTGACCTCGAATCCTCGCTTTTCCATGCCCGCACAAAGCATATTGATGTGGATTATCATTATGTGCGTGAATAGCTTGTGTCCAAGAAACTTGTTGTCAAGCATGTTGGCTCTTCCGACCAATTTGCGCACATCTTCACTAAGCCCCTTTCTTCCGCTTGCTTTTGCTTACCTCCAAAGACAAGCTCATGGTTCATGCCTCCCTCTTCGCTTATGGGGCCTCGATAAGATAATATCGCCTCCACGAGCATTATCATCACTATCGCAAATAAATGAGGCTCAAGCATTGTAATTCATTAGATATTAAGCTCAATTGTTATTAGGCAGTTATAACTACTTTCAGTTACATAGTTAGATATAGGATAGCTACATAACTAATTCTGATATTGTATAAATAGGAAACTCTGTACTGTAGTTATGATCATCAAAGATATTTTTTCATTTACAATACAACTTCTTCAGTATAAACATCAGTGGTGAGATCCATTATACCAATAGTGAGTTGATACATAAGGTGGTATATGAAAAGTAATATAAAAATATATAACATTATATATATATATATATATATGGGGAACTATTGAGTCCCATAAAATAAAATAAAAATGGACACAATTGGGATTAAAAGAAGTTGGGATTAGATGATTAAAAGACAAAATATCCTCAAATTACGAGCACTGTACTACGTCGTCCATGCCTAATGAATTTATTTTATTTTATTTTATTTTTATGAACGAAAAAAAAAAAGGAAATTTTTATTTATATAAACCACCATGCCTAATGATTTTAACATGAGATTGAACAGAATTTAACAAATGTCCTTCTAACCATGAGATTGAAGGGAATTTAACAAATCTCGCTTGTGATGGAAGGACGTTTTTTTTTTTTTTTTTTTTTTTTTTTTTTTAAATCAGGTGTCCAGGCCAATTTACGTATATTTGGAGTAATTTCAAAACTCACGCAAAGCGCCCTCTCTACGTGACTTGAGAAATTTTGGATAAAACCTGTGGACGTAGTCTCAAAATGAATTACTCCTAATAAGAGTTGAACCTAAGACGTAGAAAAAGCACACTCTCCAAGCCGATCAAAAAAAAGAAAAAGCACACTCCAAAGCTCTAAGATTCACCCACTAGGCCAATCCTTAGGATTAAGGGTACATTATGTGAGATACAGTATACATAATCTTGAAACACGTTTGAATGATTAATAAAAGGAGTGAATGTGTGAGCCCAAGAAGTTTTTACTTAGATGCTTGATTGCAGGTTTAAAAGGGATAAATTATATGGGGGGAAATCTGAACATATATTTTTTTAGTTTAATGTTTGTTTTGTACAATATCAAATTTCCGAAAATAATTAACATTGGTATGGTGAAAAATGAGAATTAAGTAATACCATAGTAAATGCGGTATGGGGGTGCTTAGGCCACTCCTAATTATTTTTTGAAAGACTTACGTATAGATCTTAATAGGTGAATTTATTAGTTAATGGGTTCTATAATAATTAATGGTATTCCTCATCATACACTATTAAAAGACATCACTAGTTATCAACTTTCAACGGCAGTTTAAGAATATTGTCACAGAAATGTTACTAACTAGAAGTTTTAGTGACAATTTAAAAACATCGTCACAAAAAAATGTAACTAATTTTTAACTTTCAACGACAGTTTGAAAATTCGTCATAGAAAAACATCAGTAATTGTAAATTTTAACAATAATTTATAAGAACAATGACTTAAAAAATTCACTAATTGACAATTTTTAGCGACATATGTAAAAAAATTGACACAAAAACTTATTTTTAGTGGCAATTTTATTAGGATTTATTTTTAATAGAATTTTATGGAAATTAACTACTAAGACCTATTAGTAGTTTACTCATATTTTTGTCCTTTATCCAATGATAAAAAATAATTTTACCTTTTTATCCATCCTAGTCAAACATAATATTCCACTCCTATTTAATCCTCTTATCACATTTATTTATCCTATGATATAATTAATTTCTCATAATCATATCCATATTCCTATCATATATCTAATTCTTCATTCTATCTAATTTTATTTTATAATTTATCTCTCGCAATTTATCAATGATCCCATCATATCTAATTCCATAAAAATTAATCTGACAATCTAACCAAAGGTTTTGGCCTACAAGTTGAAATCTTATGGAAAGCAATTTGACAGCATTTGATTATTTTTCCCTCATTCTGAGTGTTGTATCGAATAATTGTTGGGTTTGGTGATTTTTTTGTAGTGATTGTTCGGCTTCTAGATATGGATTGTTAGACTATGATGTAATTATTCTTATATTTATAATTAATCTCTCGCCGATTGGTAAAAAAAATTCAAAATAATCAAAAGTGTTATTTAAGAAATGATGATTCAAGGATTATTAATCCGAAGACTAAGGGGTTGTTTAGGATATCCTAAATAAATGTATTTTTTGACTTTTTAAACTATAAAGTTGAGAAAAAAAAAAATATGATTGCTTGGATTAACTTTTTGACTTTTTATGAAAAAATATGTATTAAAAAATTGTATAAATTAGTGTGTAGGAAAAAATTAAGATCGGGAGTTGTGCAACCGTAATTTTTTATTTTTAATAAATAGTGATAACTTTTTAACTTTTTGAATAATTTTTTGACTTTTTAATTACTTGTCAAACTTGGCCTAAAATTATGTTGGGACAAACATGGCAAATAAGTGTCATTTTGGAAAGTTGGCAAAAAGTCAACGTTTTTGGTGTGTTGCTAAAAACTCAAGTTGCCAAAAACGCCCCAAATTCCCATTTGGGAAGACCAAAAACGCCACTCCTAAATTTACCAAATTACCTTCTAGAAAATTTTGATTAATTAATTTAAAAATAAAAAAGTAAGGATATTTTAGTCATTTTGGAGTGATGTGACACTTTAAAAAAATATTAAACCAAAAAGTAAAAAAGCCAACTTTTTACCAACTTCCCAAATCACTTTCAAAAAAGTCAAAAAGCTTGGTAAAAAGCTAAAAGTCAACTTTTTACCAATTTTCCAAAACACCCCTAAATAACCATTTGTCTAAAATCACGTTGATAGATTAATCGTCCCAAACCATCAAATTTGGCCTAAAATCATGTTGGAACGAACATGGCAAATAAGTAACCATTTGTCTAAAATCACGTTGATAGATTAATCGTCCCAAACCATCAAATTTCAGAGCACTCTAACCAATGAATTAGGTCAAGTTTGACATAATTTAAATAATACAAAAAGTTAAAAAGTTACTATTTTATTTAAATCACATCATCTTATTTAAATCACATCACCTCTAATACATCACGCCAAATCCAATCCAAACCCAATCTATATAAACTAATAGAGCACTCTAACCAATGAATTAGGTCAAGTTTGACATAATTTAAATAATATAAAAAGTTAAAAAGTTACTATTTTATTTAAATCACATCATCTTATTTAAATCACATCACCTCTCTAATACATCACATCAAATTCAATTCAAAACCAATCCATATAAACTAATAAGTTAAAAAGTACACTTTTTAAAATATCTCAAATCAACCCTTAATTTATTCAATATTCATGATCATGCTTAGTTAGATGAGGTCACTCTCGTGATTCGTGCTCCAATTCTTCTATCATTGCCTTGAAAAATACAAAAGCCCATTTGAATTGATGGGTTTGGTAAGAAAGAAAAGAAATTGAGATAGGAAACTTTCGGCATTGGAGGATTGAAGGGAGCGAAATGATACGAAAGTGGGAGAAGTAGTGAGAAAAAATTCAGTAATGGTTGGTGATTCGAAATTTAGTGGTTTGAATGGTTCGAAATTATTAAAATGACATCGTTTTGAACGCAAAATAACACAAAATGACGTCATTTTAACAGTTCCGAACCATTTGAACTACTAATTTTATGACCCTCAATCATTTTTTGAAAAAATTCATAAATTTGTGTTCTATTATTTATACTATCAACATTGGTGAGATTCGGCGAGTAATGAAATTTTTTTAGAATTTCGAAATAAACCCACCAAATTCCTCTTTAAACTAAGAGCATCTCCAACGGTGACTCAAATTTTTCACCAAATTTGAGTAAAAAATGACCCATTTCACCAAATTTTTTGACAGACGCTCCAACGGTTCATCTTTCACCAAATGTGTCCCGGGACAACCGGGTGGTCGACCGGCCGGTCAACCGGCCGGTTGACTGGTTAGGCCAAAAAAAATTTTTTGTTTTTTTTTTTTTTGGATTTTTTGGACTTTTTTTTTTTGACTTTTTGAATTTTTTCCAGATTTACCGGTGGTCGAATCGTTGGCCGTTAGGCAAAATTTATTTTTTTTTTTTTACGCTTTGAACTTGAACTGCTTTGAACCTTTCATCGTTGACCGTTGGTCAACCGCCGCAACCGCTTGGTCAACCGCCTTCTTTCCAACGGTCGAGAAGTGTTTTGATAAATTCATTTCTACGCCGCCCATCCGATGAAAAATTTTGGTGAAATCTCATTTTGGTGTCAAGTTTGATGAACCGTTGGAGCCTGTAATAGTACCATTTTCATCAAAATTCAAATTTGATATCGATTTATATACCGCTGGAGATGGTCTAACATTTACAAGTGTTCATTAATATACAATCATCATATTTATCCAAATATAATTGTGAGTAATTAATTTTTTTTTTTTTTCTTTTCTTACTTTACTAGAAAACATAATCTACTTATTTCTTTTCTCAATGTGAAAAATAAATAAATAAATAAATAAAATTTGGACATTCAGTGAAACCTCCAACAAAATTTTATTTCATTGCAAAGACACCTAAAAATTATGGTGCAGAAGGATTATTTGTGCATAACTCATATTGCATCAAAATAATCTTATTTGCTTTTAAAATTTTAAATTTTAAAAAATTTAATGCAACCGATATTTTTAATAAAATTAATACTTTTAAAATTCTCTCATCAAAATCTATTAAAGTTCTCAAACCATAGGTCTATATTATAGACTTTAAGAGCATAGATCCACCACAGTCCGCTTTGTATTTGTTTGGAACCACGATGTTTTTCTGTTGGAATTGGTCTCTCCATAATCAAACCCATTTTTCTCTAAAACCCATCTCTCTCTCTCTCTCTCAAAGTTCACTTCCTTCAAAGAAAATGAACTCTCTCAAACATACACTCTCTCTAAACCTACCTACATTGTCTCTCTCCTCTATGGAAGTAGCTTCTCACCTCCCTCAAGATAGGCCTTGGCGGTCTAGCCATGATGGGCTAAAACTTAGCTGCTCAACATCATCGACAAAGGCTTCACAATCTCCGCCTATTACCGCACCACCACCAAAATCGACAAAACCCCGTGACTTCATTCTCTATCTCTAGAAAACCCCGATCTATCATCATCCTCGCCAAGGCTCACCCACCAACCAGACTATCATTACCTTCTCTCTATATATGTGTGTGTGTATTTGCTTTGTTGAATTGTTGTTTCAATAGATAAAATAAAAATTTTAACAGATAGATTAAAATAATTTAGATAAATAGGTTCAAAAATTTAACAGATAAAATAAAAATTTGAACCGATGGGTTAAAATGTTCAAAATATCAAACTAAAAAAAAAAAAAAACCAAACAAATAGGTTAAAATAATTTGGATAGATAGATTCAAAAAATCGAACAAACAAAATAAAAATTTGAACAAATAAGTTAAAATAAAATATTGAACAGATGGGTGATATTTATGGAACTAAATTTCTTAAACCCTTAGCACATGGACTTTTCACCAACAAATGTCCTTATGTCCCCAATAGAGCCACCATTGTCCTTAATAACCTATAAGGGTGAAAATATGAATTTATGAAAAAAAAATTCCATTAATAAGCAATTAGTTTTTTGTTGGCTATAAAAAAAATTAAAAATAATAAATAATAAAAGGTACTCATTCAACCGTCCAAATTGAAATTTCTTTTGTTCAAAGGTCCACGAGTTAAAATATCATGTCCATAAGGATGTACACCTACAAAAGGACCAAATTACCCATTCTATAATTACGACCTTTTTTTATTTGTTCAAAATAAACCATCTTGTAACCTCTCTCTCTCTAAAACCTCCAAATCACTTACATCCAAGATTTCTCTCTAACATCCCTAGTTTTCTCTCTAAAACCTTCACCAGAGACAATGGCCAATTTGTCGGACTTCATGGTGGAACACCAAACCACCTCTCTTCCGAATTTACTCTTTAAGGTAACTCCTATTCAAAAATAGACCTCTTCCGAATTTACTCTTTAAGGTAACTCCTATTCAAAAGTAGACAAAAAAATGTCATGTTACTTACCACACAACATAAAAAATATATTATTATATTGAGGTTTGAATTTGTGTCAGATGTAGGATCTATATATAATAAAATATTTTTATACTACATGATTGTTAATATGTCGGTTTCTATCTAATTTTAGACAAAAGTTAGTTTTAAAAGTAAATTGAGAAAAACTTAAAGTATGAAGAGTTAAAAAATAATAATAATAATTAAGGATCAAAATGAAAAATGATTAAATATAAAAGGGACAAAATATAATTTACCTTCTTTTTTTTTTTTTTTTGTTACAGGAAAATCCTCCCTACTCTCCCATAGGTTCAAGGCAGCGCCCCTTGCAGAGATCACCAAGGTGTCCTGTTAGCCGTTCCGAGCGAGGAGAACCAAGGTGTCTTGTTAACCGTTCTGAGCGAGGAGACTATAACCTGGGAACTTGCCCCGACCTCCCAAGACAAGCTCCACTTAAGTCAAGACTCGTACAGGGGGGGAGCATTAAACCCACACCAAGTGCTGACTAGACAACTTGAGGTCCAATCTCCTAACCAACAGTGCTTCACCCAGGAGATTGGCCCAAGGAGAGAATTGAACTTGTGACCTTGGGGCTTAAACCCCAAGACTTTACCACAATACCAAAATCTCCTGAATTATAATTTACATTTTTTACAATGGGTAAGACAAAAGTACGAAAATGAAAGTTACATTCATAATAGTAAGACTCAAATTTAGACAATATACTTGCTAAACGATTGCTTTACCAATCAGGCCAACTGTAGCTTCGTAAGGGGCTCCACAAACTCTTTCAAAATGGAACATTTGTGGTTCTTTGAAGGAGCCCATCTTCAAGAGGTGAGAACAAGAAGAAGCTTCTTAAAATGTTACATATCTTAAGCTTACTACAGAGAAGGCTAACTTTATTATCAAATTTTTTGGAATAATTTAAATATATATATTTTTTAATTTTTTATAAAAAAAATATAAAAATAAAATAAAAATAAAAATAATATGGCGTAAAAAAGATAAAAAGTAGTACACCCTACCTACTATAAATAATAGGCATGGTTGTCTGACTTTGCGTGGCATTGTTTCTTCGACCTAGCTCTTGACTTCTAAAATTTTATTTATTTATTTATTTTAGGGCTAGGCCTTTGAATGCTCTATTTTGATGGCTTGCTAGGTCATCTTTCTTGTTTTTCATGGACGAAAAATGCTGGGAGCACTAATTAGTGCTCCCACTAATTACGTGGCAGTGGGTTCCGTCAGAAATGATGTGATGTTTTAATCTTGGAGTTGTATTTTTTTTATTTTTTTTTATTTTTTTAATGCATTAGTGCTATTAGTTGTGGTGTTTTTAGTGGGATGAATCCTTGTTGTTTCATGGACATGTATCGATTCTTATTATAACATTTATATTTTTTTTGATATATCTAACTCACTTCAAAAATTAAAGTAAAAATAAATCCTTAAAAAGCAAGTATCACTTCAATATATAAGAGTTT
This sequence comes from Camellia lanceoleosa, assembly GCA_025200525.1. Lineage (NCBI taxonomy): Eukaryota > Viridiplantae > Streptophyta > Magnoliopsida > Ericales > Theaceae > Camellia > Camellia lanceoleosa. The sequence goes on along the minus strand of CM045766.1, from coordinate 86,961,914 downwards.
TAAATGTCAAATTTTTATCTTTAAAAGTAAAATTTTGTTGCAAAAAATATTAGAGGACCAACTCTCGTAGTCACTAAAAAATCATCCCGAAGAGTTAAAAAAAAATTACTTTTGACGGCAAAATTTTGAACATATCACTAATATATGCACTTCTAAAGATAAAAAATTTGGTTCCAAAATAATAAAATTAATTATTAAATATCCAATTTTATCACTAAAAATATAGCGATAATGCTTTTGAGAACTAAAATATTTTCCTCAAAAATGATTTCATCCCTAAATTGTCTCTAAATTTTAATTTATTGCGGTGTGTTCTCAAGTTTGCTTTCTTACTAACTTCTTTATTCAGATAGAGACTCATCTGACCTCCTGTTTATGAACTAATTGAGCAAGTTAACCATTTAATTAGATCAAGGCTAATTACGTGTAGGAAAATGCTACAATGTGCACTTGCACATTGTAAAAAAAGTTATGAATTTTTTGTGACGAAAGTTACGATTTTTGTAATGAAAGTTATGAATGATAAAGGCCTATTTTGGCAACACGGTTAAAAGTTAACTTTTTAATTTTTTAGCTTTTTTTGGGTCATATCTTTTTACTTTTTTACATATTTTTAAAAAAATTTAAAAAAAATCAAAAGCTAACTTTTAGCTAACTTTTAGCCTACTTTTAAAAATAAGTCAAAGTTATGATGTCCTCTAAAAGTTATGCATAATTAATTCGTTGAAAAAATTAAAACAAAAATCAAAATACATTATCATTTTTGGCTTTGTTTTTGAGGGAAAAAAAAAATTAGATTTGTTTTTGAAAAAATGAAAACTAATTTATTAAAAATAAATATCAAAAAAATATTTTTTAAATTCTTAAAAATTATTTTTGAAGTCCCCAAAAATAAAATTATGTAAAATTGATAAGATTTTTTGATTTTTGTTTTAACTTTTTCATCAAATTAATTTTTAGTTTGTTAGAACAAGTTTATAAAAAAATGTCTGACAACCAAACCAAATATGTTATATTTTTTGTAATAAAAGTTATACATTTTATGAGAAGCAAAAAAAAAGTTACTCCATGAGGAGTATGATTTTTGTGACAAAAGTTTTATACTAATAATAAAAATTATCACTGTATTTGGTTGTGGTTTTTTTAATATGATTTTTTGAAAATTTTATACAACTTGTTTGGTTATTCTAAAAAATGAGTTATGTTTTCAAAAAAATAAATAAGATAAGTAGGCTTTAGTAGAATAGGTACATATATGTAGGCTTTAAAAATGAGATAGGTAGACTTTAGTAAAATAGATATATATAGATACATATAGATATATATATGTATGTGTATATATATATATTTAAAAAATCTGAGAGAATATTTTGATGTGATTTTTTTGTATTTTTTTAATTGTTTCAATCATTAATTTAGAGGAAAATTTAAAATTGTAATGATATATTTTTTTAAAAACCAAACAAGCATTTTTTTAAAAAAAATAATTTTTAAATCATTTTTTTTTAAGAAAACTTTCAAAAAAACGGCAACCAAGCATGCTGTATAGTTTTTTATATAAGGTGCATACGGGCTTTAAAAAGAACGTACATTATAGCATTTTCCTTAAGGTATGATGGGTAATCCACAATAAGTGGTATTTTACTAATTTCCATCTCATTTGCCCAAAAATCTGTAAAAGTCGTGGCGTGTGATTGATTCATCATCTTTTTTTTTGGTAAACCCATGTAATTCTCTATAATCTATGTCTAGATTTTGGATTTGATGTGAGTGATAATTTTAATTGCCAGTCATTTAGGGGTAATATATGAGCTGTAATTGGGAATTTTTGTCCTTTCTTTTCCGTCTTTTGCTGTTTCGGTTAACACTTTCTAGAAGTTGATTTGGTCTTGAGACTCAAATTCAGTTTTTGAGTTATTTGCTTTTCTTTTTCTTTTGTTTTTTTTTTTTGGTTTTTTTGGTTGCGTGTAAGTTGCACCCATATTTAGGGTTGATTTGGGATGTCCTAAAAAACTTTTGACTTATTGATTTAAATAAGATGATGTGACTTAAATAAGATAGTGACTTTTTGACTTTTTGACTTATTTAGTACATGCCAAACTAGCCCTTAATAAATATAATTAATCTCACAAGTTTAATATAATTATAATATTTTTTTTAACGAGATAAAGTGATCAAAATTAATATAAATAATGAATAGATAATAAAATATATAAATATAAATATACAATTTAGTAAAAAAATTGATGACATTATCATTTTTTTCATCCATAAGACTCACAAATTAGTAATGAAAAAAACATCTAAATGTCATGTGAATTAAAATTTCTAGAAAGACTAATGTAATTATGTAAAAAGTCTTGCCTTAATTGTATTTTCTCCAAACCTTATGGAAGGTAAGTGTAATTTACATTTTTTTAGTGATTTTTTTTTTTATGTTTATCGATTTTTTTTTTAAAAAAAAATTAATTCATTTTATTAAAACACACTTAAAAAAGCAGCATAATTGTGGGAAAAAAATTAAAAATTTACTAAATAATTTTTTTTTTTTAAAAAAAATAGGCATATTTTCATATTTAGTATTTTACTTTAAAATTTTCTTTACAAATATTTTACTTTTTAAATATATCTAGATTTTCGGTACATTTAAGAAAATAAAAAAATTCCAAAATAATTTTCAAAAACTAAACCAAACATAAATTAGATTATTAGTCCGTCCTTTGAGTTTTTTAGGTTAAAGTAGGGATACTTGCGGATCGAATTTGTGTAGTTTGCGGTTCGGTTTTAACCCGCCTGCACCTATGCATTTTGGAAAAAAGTCAAACTGTAACCGCCCGCAGTGCAGTTTGCAATTTGTGCGAATAGGGTTTGTGGATGTGCGGGCGGTTTGCGGTTTGGATTTTTCCCTTTAAAAATTATTTTTTTATTTTTTTCATTTTGTAAATATTTATTTTGGGTCATTTTCTTCCAATTTTCTAAAATGCTAGAATGCTTCAATATTAATAATTAATGAATTAAAACTTATAAAATTAAAAATACAACAAAATCAATTCATAACACAAACAATCATTTAAAATCCTAAAATCATTCAAAATTATTTAAAATCATAAAATCATTCAAAATTAATCTACTACCCAACAATACAGTTAAAGTAAAATCATTTACAATCCTAATGTAAATCATCAATCTCACTCTCCAACTACTTTCTCAACATTCTCCATCTACTACTACTACCCAATAATACAAAATTAAAATAAAATCATTCAAAATCCTAAACTTACCTAAAAGTTCTTCATTAACTATTACATTCATCCAAAATGCAATAATAAAATGAAAAAATAAAATAAAATAAAATTGTTTTCAAACAAACTTCATTAACTATTACATTCATCCAAAATGCAAAAAATAAAATAAAATTGTTGTCAAATAAAATAAAAATATTTGCAACACAATATCTCAAAACTCCATTATCATAAATCACATCCAAGTTCCAAAATTTTCAGTTCCAAGCATTTGGTTGATGAACCCTGCACAAAAACAAACTCAAAAATAAAAAATTTAATCTTCAATCTTCATAATTCCTTTGACAAAAAAAGTGTAAAAGAATAAAGTAATGAAAAGATAAACAAATATCTATATATATTGCATCTCAATATAGTATATGAAAAATTTACCAATGAGCAAATGGATTAGAGTTCAATTATAGTATTAGCATCAACATTATAGGTTGAACTTAAAGATAAGCTTGACTCTAAAGTACCTAATTAAGAGTCAACAAGAGGAGATCAATAAAACTTATATTAGAAAATGAACAATATAAATAAAAATGAAGATAAATAAATTCTCATATTACCCGAGTCATATTGCTCAAATTCCTACACATCATCCATTGTCTTTCGAAGAGAAATTGGAAGGTTGCTTCGAAACCAATTTTGAGTACATACAAGAGCTTTAACCAGAGAAGGAGAGAGTGAACTATGAAATGGGTCAAAAATACACCCCTCGGTACTAAAAGCCGACTCTGACGCAACGGTAGAAATAGGCATGGCCAACACATCCCCTGCAAGTTGCGATAGCACTCTATATTTGGTTGCATTCACTTTCCAATAATCCAAAATCTCAAATGTTTGATTCTTTGCAAAATGTTCAACCTTGGACAAAAATTGTTCCAATTCCAACTTATGTCCACTAATGCATCGCTCCTCTAAATAGGAATTAAATTGGAAGTCAACCAAAGAATAAGAATCATCATCATCATCTTCCACCATATTCACAACTTCACTCACACTTGAAAGTTTCTCATTTGAAGGATAAAGTGTGACATACTAGCTATATAAACGACTTAAACAACCCTTAACCTTGTCTACCATATCTTCCACCTTCTTAGTATCTCCAAGAAATAAATTTGAAAAATAATACTCCAAGTATGCCATTTTTTTGGTAGGATCAAGAACAACCGCAACATACAATAACAAATTGATTGTACTTCCATCCCCTCAATACTTGTAAACTTTTGTTTTCATAGTCTTTGTCATTGTGCTCAAAGTATTATCATCCTCCAAAATTAATTGGTTAATTTTGCTTTCAATAATAAACATTTCTTTGTAAAAAGCATTGGAAGTAACAAAGAGAGACCTCAAAACCTTCTAAGTTGCAAGATAAAATAATTTTAGAAACCTCAAAAACAATCTACATTTTTTCCAATCCAACTCATTAAAACTTGTCCTTATGCCACCATCAACATCCTCGAAATAAAGTTCCAAATTGGAATCCACAAACTTCAAGCAGTTAAAAGCATTCTCATATTTTTCGGCGGCCTCCAACATCAAATAGGTAAAGTTCCACCTAGTTGGTACATCTAGGCATACAAGAGCTTTTGAATCAAGTTTGAGTGTGGCTACACACTTCTTAAAAACATCATGCCTATGATGAGAGGACCTCACATATCTCACCGCAAGTCTAATGTTGGCAATAGAATCGTCCATTTCTTTCAACCCATCACTCACAACGAGATTAAAAATATATGCACAACAATGCATGTGAATAAACTCATGTTGCAAAATAGTCCCCTTCTTTGGCTATTGTTTTCAAATATTAAATGGTAAGATTATTAAAACTAGTATTATCAACTGTTAAGGTGAATATGCTATCAATGTTCTACTCAATCAAACACGACTCAATTTTCCTACCCAATGTTTCTTCTTTGTGATCTTCAACTTGTTGAAAATTTATGATTCTTTTTTGAAGTTTCTAGTTATCATCAATGAAATGAGCAGTCAAACACATGTAACACAAATTTTGAATAGATGTCCAAGTATCCATAGTAAAGCAAATTCTACGACCCTTCATGGCGTTCTTTAACTTATCTCTTTCATTCTTGAATATGTTAAGCACTTCTCTAGATATGGTATGATGAGAGGGGATTGAGATGAATTTCGGTTGCATGACATTACAAAATCTTCTAAACCCAACTCCCTCCACAAATCTAAATAACAACTCATCATTGACAACCATCTCCGTAAGAGACCTTTTACAAGCATCAAAATTAAAAGTTGTTGCTACAACCTCAATTCCCTTTTCATTTTGTTTCTGTTTAAGATTTAATGTTTGTTGACCATCTGTATCCCTATTTGGATATTCTTTACAATTGAGTGTATGACTCCTCAAATTGCTAGTCCTATGAAGTCTAGAGTCAGCGAAATACTCTTTCTTGCAATATTTGCATACGGCTCTACGTTTCCCATCAGTCCCCATAACCTTATCGAAATGATCACAAACTGTGGATGGTGCTCTCCCTCTTCCACCCTCACTCTTTCTTTTTGGGGTTCTAAGAGGCTTAGGTTCAGGTTCGAATTCAGCTACGGGGGGATTCATTTGAGAATTAGAGGATTCCGAAGGTAAAAGATTGATTGCGGAAGACTGAACACTATCCTCCATTTAAACTGGATTACAAAAATTACAAATTCAATTTCAATAACATAACAGATTACAGATTCAATTTCAATAACATAATTATAGCTTTAATAATAGATTCAATAACAGATTCCATAACATATTTAATTTAATAACAGATTCAATTTAATAATAGATTCAAATTTCAATACAGATTCTGTTTAATAACAGATTCAATTTAAAATTACAATAACAGATTTAATTCCAATCACAGATTCAATAAAATTACAATAAAATTGAATAATAGATAAAATTAAAATAAAATTGAATAAAATTACAATAACACAGATTCAATCATAGATTAAATAACAGATTTAATTCCAAATAGAAATACACAGATAAACTTCAATCAGAAATGAACAGATTTAATTCCAATCACCATTGAAACAAATCTTAGTCACACAAACAGAATCTTAGTCACACAATAACATATTTAATTCCAATCTCAGAGATCTGTTGCTATAAAAAATAAAAAAATAAAAACAAATCTGATTGCCTAACAAATAACAAATATGATTGCATAAAAATAACAGACAAACGGATTTGATTACCTAAGACAAAAATCAAAGATACAGAAGAGAGAGACAGAGACAGAGATAGAGACAAAGGCTTACCTGTGAGGTCAATCAGTGCGATCAGAAAGTGAGGTCGATCGTTCGATCTTGCGATGAGAGGGAGTCGATCCTGTGAGGTCGATCGGTGCAGATGAAAAACAACAGAGTAAGAGACTGATGAAATGAGAGAAAAAAAAAAGAGAAAATAAGGGAAAGAAAAAGAGAGAGAGAGAGAGAGAGAGAGAGAGAGAGACAGAGACAGAGACAGAGACAGAGACAAAGGCTTACCTGTGAGGTCAATCGGTGCGATGAGAGAGTGAAATCGATCAGTCGATCTTACGATGAGAGAGAATCGATCTCATGAGGTCGATTGGTCGATTTTGCAAGATTGATCGGTGTAGATGAAAAACGAGAGAGTAAAAGACTGATGAGATGAGAGGAAGGAAAGAAAGAGCTGCGTTGTTTGAGTTTGAGATTAGGGTTTTTCTTGGTTTTGTTTGTTATAGATGAAATGAATGAATAAACGGTCCAGATTCGAAATTTTTTTAAAAAATGATATATTTAATACAGGCAAGTTGTGCGGGTACGGATCAAATCCGCAACCTAAAAATTTGATATATTTCAAACCGCACCCGACCCTATTGTGTTTGCGAAACCATCCATAAGTATGTGGGACAGATTAGATAAGATGGGTTGTATGAGTCGGATAACCCTATGCTCAGCCTTAGGTTAAAGTACACCACATTTTTATGGCTTTAGCATGAATGGCTTATTTCTCTGAATTTTTTGTTTTTTCAATCCATGAGACGCATAGTTTTAAAAAGCGGAAACTTGTATAGAGCAAAATTCGAATCCTTATTAGACTTTTGCGGTTTAATTTTTCTTTTTTCTTTTTGTTCCTCTTATTTTGATTAATAGTGGTAGGGTTATAAAAATATTATTTAATTATTATTTTTTCATAATATTATTATTTGATTTTTCTTCTTTTTTGTTCCTCTTATTTTGATTAATCTTTTATTATTTAATTTTTCTTTCTTTTTTCTTTTTTCTTTTTGCTTTTTCATGAAAATATTATTTGATTATTTAATTAATAAAATTATTATTTTGAATTACAATAAGCCCTAACAAATTCATAACACTGAATCAATTTCACCTTTGCACTGTCAAACACTATGTGAATTATACAAATAAATTAAGAACAATGGTAGCGATAGTAAATGAATTATTAAATATTTTACATAATATTTATTCACATAAGTATGAAACCCATATCACATAAGACTCACACCTATGTGAATATTGTATACAATATTTCATAATTTACATATCTCTAGCATTTTTTATAATTAATTAGCAGAAATTTAATCCATGATCATATATTGTTATTAACATATTACCTGTGCTATGCACGGGATAAAATAATATATTATTTATTAAAAATACGATAATTATATTTAATTTTTTTATATTTTGTTTTTCATAAATAAAATTTTATGCATAAATTTAAGAATTTTGTTTCAGATGTTCCTTTACTATAATATATAGTATAGATAGATTAAAATTATTGTATTGACAATTAATAATTAAAATTTTACTTTGTTAAAAAAAAATGACATAGTTCTAATATGTCACTATTTTAGAATAAAAATATACAAATTTTAAAAAATTATCATATTGGTTTTTGAAAGGAAAATAATTAAAGAAATTTTAAAAACTTAATAATTAAGAAAGAATTATCGTAACATGTAAAATTACTAAAATCATAGTTACACCAGCAAACCATTCAAACCAAAAACGATTTATCTTAATTAGTTAGGTCAAAAGACCAACCAGTTTACACAAAAATTAATTAATTAAAACTTTTAAATTTTATTTTAATAAAATTTAAACTGTCACTAAATATGTAAAAGAATCTATTAACTTAAATTTAGAATCGACACAATATAAATTTAAAATTATAAGAATCTATCTCATAATTTATAAGTTTCAAAGACAAATTTAAAATTATCATAATTATCTCATAATTTTTTGTATTAAGGAGCAGTAAGAGTGATATTGAAATTATCAATATATCTATATATTTTACAAAAGAATACTTTTAAGGAGAGATTATGTGAGTTTCAAAATTTTATACAAAATTATTTTTAAAATTAAAACCTCTATATAGGATTATAAAATAAAAGTTAAATGAAAACTAGCCAATGAGAATTTTCTTAATTGTTTAAAATTAAGAAAATTAAAAAAAAAAATAGTATAAGATATTGGTCATAAGGCTTCTCACTAAAGATCTCCTTTTGCTTAGATAAATGAGAACATAAAATTCACTTTATGTAAGTGAAATAATTCACCTTTTCCTTCTTTTCTCGATGTGAGATTATAAAATAAAAATTAAATGGAAGCTAGTCAATGGAGATTTTCTTAATTGTTTAAAAGTCAACAATTGTTTAGGCGGGAAGTTTATTTCGGATCAAGCAATCTTAGCCGTTTAATCTTTAATTAGGTCAATCTTTAATTTATTTCAAATCAAACAAATTTAACTAATATATTTTGATAAAACCGCTAAAATCACAGTTAAACCAACGAATTAGTCAAATCGAAAGCAGTTCACCCTATCCGCTAGGTCAAAAGGACCAACCAATTTGTACAAAAATTAAATAATTAAAACTTTTAATTTTATTTAAATTGTCTTTAACACTATAATATTAAATGGGAACATAAGGTTTATATAGTAAAACAACTCATTTTTTTCTCTTTTTCCTGATATGGGATTGTAAAATAAAAACTAACAGTTGTTTGGACAAGAAGTTCGTATCTTATTAAGCAATCTCAGTCGTTCAATTTTTAATATAGTCAATCTTAGTTTATTTCAAATCAAACAAATCTAAGCAATAGATTTTTGATAAAACAACTAAAATCATAGTTAAACCAGTGAATCAGTCAAATCGAAAATGATTCAGCCTAATCGGCTAAGTCAAAAGACCAACCAATTTACAACAAAATTAATTAATTAAAACTTTTAAATTTTATTTTAAAATTTAAACCATCTTGAATTAAAACATGCACAATATTATAATATTAAATGAGAGTATAAGATTCACTTTATATAAGTGAAATAACCTGTTTTTTCTTTCCTTTCTCAATGTGGAAGTGTAATTATTTTAAAGTTAAATATTATGAGAGTTTCAAAATCTCATACAAAATTATTTTTAAAATCAAAGCCTCTATGTGGGATTATAATTATTTTAAAGTTAAATATTATGAGAGTTTCAAAACCTTATACAACATTATTTTTAAAATCAAAACTTCTATGTGAGATTGTAAAATAAAAGTTAAATGGAAGCTAATCAATGGAGATTTTTTAATTGTTTAAAATTAAGAAAATCAAAAAAAAAAATTGTATTGATTATAAGGCTTCTCATTAAAAATCTCTTTTTGTTTATATAAATAGGAGTATAAGATTCATTTTATATAAGTGAAACAATTTATTTTTTTCTCCTTTTCCCGATGTGGGATTGTAAAATAAAAGTTAAATAAAAGCTAGGAAATGAGGCTTTTCTTAATTATTTAAAATTAAAAAAACTCAATAATTTTAGAATGAGTGTTTGGAATTTCTAGAAAGTTTTTCTCTCATAACCCTCTTTATAAGATTCACTTTATATAAGTGAAACAACTCTTTTTTTTTTCCTCGATATGGGATTATAACACTTTATATAAGTGAAACAACTCACCTTTTTTTTTTTTTTTTTTTTTCAATGTAGGATTGTAATTATTTTAAAGTTAAATATTATGTGAGTTTCAAAATCTCATACAAAATTATTTTTAAAATCAAAACGTCTATGTGAGATTATAAAATAACAGTTAAATAGAAGCCAACCAATGGGGATTTTCTTAATTGTTTAAGATTAAGAAAATCAAAAAAATAAGTATGAGATATTGATCATAGGGTTTCTCATTAAAAATCTAATTTTGCTTATATAAATTAATTTATTTCAAATTTAATCAATATATTTTGATAAAATCGCTAAAATAGCGATTAAACCAACGAATCAATCAAATCAAAAATGATTTAGCCTAATCAGCTAGGTCATAATTAATTAACCAAATTTTTTTAAAATTTAAACTATATTAAATTGAAACTTGCACAACACTACAATATTGTAGACACTCCATTTTTAACCGACCTTAAGACTCAGACGTCACCAACCTGGCTTCGGTGATGTTGCATATTGTGCTCATTCCGGTTGCGAAATCTCGGCCATGAGCCTCGCCTCCCGGACTTCCGGCTCTTTTGTGCTTTGTCTCGGTTGCGAACCGGGTCCTGCTCTCGCTTTCTTCGAAGGAGGAAGAGGTCTCAGAGATCATCTCTCAATGGCCGAGGGCTACGCTTCGTGGTCGAGGGCCATTTTTTTCCCGCTTGGAGCCCGGTTCCGATTTTGAGCCGTACCGGCAGGTCCTCGGTTCGACCGCTTAACCACCGTTTGCTTGTTCGATTTATGGCATACACCTTGTTTCCTCCATTTTGAGGACATCAGGCTCGAGAGACCAACCGTGGTCAAACGCCACCTCCTGCTTGATAGTCGGGGTCCGGGCAGCGTTTTGGCCGAGAACCTTCGCTTTTGCATCGCTTTTGGTTCATTTTGGCGAAACCTTATGTTCATTGTTAAAAAGGTTGTATAAGGATGGGAGGCCAGCAATTGTTCTGAAGACCAGCTTTATTTCTTCATCGCTCTTCATCGCCCGTTTTCTTTACTAGAAAGCTGACTTTTTCCATTCCCGGGCCACTTTTTCTGACTTTCCACCACACCATTGTGTTGTACACACCTAGGAGGCCACCAATATGGATAGGCCGGCTAGCAACTCTTCCTGACCCTTTTGAACCCTTCTAAAAAGTTGGTTTTTCTCTTTCCTGGTTCACTTTTTCCAGTTTTCGACCATACAGCTGTGTTGTATACACATGGGAGGCCATCTTTTTGGGGTGGCCGGCCACTAATTTTGTTGACCCTTTTGACCCTTGGCCGGCCGGCCATGGGAGGCTGGTCACTTTGAACCTTCTGGCTGGCCAAATTTCTCTCTCCTGGTGCATGCCAGCTGTGCCAGCTATTTTGCACCAGACCCTTGCCCAGGGATCTGCCCTTTTGGGGGGGAAATTTGAATTTGTTTTCCCCCCTTTTGTTTCACTCCTCTCCTCTATATAACTAGCACCCCATCTCCATCTTGAAGGGTTACAAAAAACCAGCTGGAGCTTCATGCATACAACCCTCCCTCTCTCTCTCATCCAAGCTTAAAACCACCTTGATTATTGCACTATTTATCCTACAACCCATAACCTACCACATCCATCCTCCATTCCAACACCTTGAGGCTAATTTTCAAAGGCTAGGAGCTGCTCTTCTTGGACCAGAAGCTGCTGGAAAGTTGTGCTACAAGGGTGAGCCCTCTTTTCCCTCTTTCTTGCCTTATTTTGTTCTATATTTTAGCTCCTTTTTCTTACGTTTTTGGACTTCAACCTGAACTGAAAATAGTCTTATTTTGAGCTCATCTTCATGTTTGATGAAGGACTTTTCTCTGTTTGAGACCAGCTGCTATCCCTTTCCCTTTATCTCTCTTTTAGGGTTATTTCTTGCATGATATATTAGCCCTGTTTGTAAGTATTTTTGGGCTTCGATCCAAACTATAAAGTGCCTTATTTTGAGCTCCTCTTCAACTTTGTTGAAGGACTCTTCACTGTTTGAGGCCAAATACTGCCTCTTCCTCTCCATCTCTCTTTTGGGGCTATTTTTGCATCATATTTTAGCCTTACTTGTGAGCATATTTGTGATTTTCCATAAACTGTAAAGTATCTTTTTTTGAGCCCCTCTTCAACTTTGTTGAAGGGCTCTTTACTGTTTGAGGTCTTTTTCTTCCCTGTTTGTTCATCCTCTCTTTTAGGGATGTTTTTGCATGATACGTTAGCCTTATTTGTGAGCCTTTTTGGACCTCGACCTAAACTGAAAAAAGTTTTTTTTGATATCATCTTCATGTTTGAGTAAGGTCTATTCTCTTTTTGGGGTCATCTTCCCCTATGCATGCTTCATTCTTTCATGATTAGGGCTATGCATTAGAGCACTTGCATTGGCCATGGTTTGACCTCTTAGCCACTGAAATCCAGTGGATTTTTAGTGGCTTTGATGCATTTTTGAGCCTCAAAATCAGAGGGGGTTGACCCCCTCTCACCTTGTTTTGTTTGATGGTCTTTTTGGCCTTCCAAAGAGGCCCTATCTTGCATGCTTTGTTGACTGATTTCAGGGCCAATTTGATGAGTTTTAGGACTATCATATTTGATTTCTAGAGTTTATTTGGCTATGCTAAGTGTCCTTGATGCATGTGCTTAATAACCCCTTTGTATGCCCTCTAAAAGAACCCATCATTTGTGCATGTGTTGGCTGCATTTCAGAGGTTATTTGGGCATGTTTTGGCATGTTTTACTCACTGATTTTTTTTGGTTTGATGAGTTCTCACTTGCTTCATATACATGCCATGTAAACCATGTTTGCTAGTCAAAGTTGCATGCTATTTTAGTCCATCTTGCTAGCATCTTTTGGCCATGCTTTGATCTAGAAATGTTCATATTTTGGGACTACCTTGGTTCTATCTTTATGCTTCATGATCAAATAATGTATGTTTTGTATAGCTATAAGTCATTACATGTGCCTAGTTTCGAGTTTCGGGACCATTCCATGCATTGTATGCCATGTTTCCATGTTTCGGAATCATTTTGCATCACATTACAGTGCTGGAACTTACATGTTTGTATGCCATATTTCATGCCTTGCCATGCCTTGTTAGAGTGGCATTTGTGCCTTAGGGTCGGTCCTCGGTTTGCGTGCACGTGTGCACGCATCTCGAGTGTCTCATTTTCATCTTATGGCCAATGATGTGAGTGTGGCTGAGGTCCACTCATGTTGGTGTAAGTCCATTGTGCATTGTGTATGCCATTTCAATTCATAGCATTGCGTATGCTAGGTTGTATGTTAGAGCATCGTGTATGCCATGTTACATCGTGCATTGTGTATGCCATTTCATAGCATTGTGTATGCTAGGTTGCATGTTAGGATTGCATTCATGCATGTCATTCATATTTGCATTGTGTTTGGGATAGGAGTTAGCCCAAGCACGGGAAACGAGGGACGTTTCGTACTTTGAGTGACGGAACGTGTCTCAATTCCTGGTCATCGACACTCCGAATTATCCATGATGGAGTCTCGATCTTGTAGCGTTTATGTGTGCATTCATTTCATATTAAGTCGCGCAAATCGACTCCTCGGCCATCATGCATCGAGATGCACAATTGGTGGCACAAAGATCGAAGACTACGCTCCCTAAAGAGTAGTCAAGCATACATATGTGAAAATATATTGCCATGCCCCTTTCCTGCTCTCTGTTGCAGCAAATCGGAAACTGGCAATCTCTTAGGACTTCATGCAATATTCCGGGCTTAACTGTAAACAGAGGCTAATCGGGGCATCGCGATGGATTTCCGTGCCAAGCAACCCGAACATGCATCATTCATCATCCGGAGCATAGTCAAGGTAGTCCCTAGCTTGCATGCTAATTTTCTGCTTTCCTAGATTAATTTGTTAATTAATTAGGATTTTGTATTTATTCGGACTGTATTATTTATTCGGGACTGTATTATTTATTCGGACCCTCCGAGTGAGGGCACAATTGTAATAAGTGTGCGTGCGTGTGATGTATGTCTTCCAACCCCACGTCTTTCTCCCTTTTATTTACCAGCTTATGATGGTTAGATTAGGGCATGTTTCATTTAGCATACAGTATGATAGTATGCTTGCATTCATTCATCTATTTTGCATGCACCGGGCTCGGCGCATCATAACTCACTACATTGTATTACAATTCCAAGTTGAATACTTGTTAGCTGTAGCATTCCATATGCCATGTTTGGATTATCCGAGCCTATCTTAGTTGCATTTCTGCATGTGTTGCATTAGGCATTTCTGTATAGTTAGGATCATGCATGGATTTCTAACATAGCTTCTGTTTTGGCTTGGAGTACTCGGTAAGTGTTTATGCTTTAGCATCCTTGCATGTGTATGAGTGAATGCCATGATAGCATATTTACCATGAGGCTATGTGCTTATGTGATATAACTGCCTAAATGTCTGTGGGTGAAGGTTGGATTATTTGGATTGGAACAAATCATCGACTGTGAGTTTTAAGCCCACTAGATAGTGGCAAATCATCATGTTTTCTAAGTCCACCCGAGGGTGGCAAAATCCACATTTTAGCCTACTTGCGAGTAGCAAACCGTCTTTCAAAAACAAATATGAGATGTTTTGTTCCAATTCAGGCGATCCAGTCTATACTTGTATGCTGTGCGCATCACGTAGTAAATCTAGGCTAATAACCGGAATAAGAGCACGTAATGTTTTCAAAACTAGATATCATGGTTAGTAGAGGCCGATCTTTGATCGGGCGAGCAGGGGTGCTCACGAAGTGACCTTTCCCAATCGTACCCAAGTTCTCTAGCCGAGGCAACTTTAGTGATGACGGACACGTGGCCTTAGGCAACGAGTCAGAGTTTCCTAAATTTCTCAAAATAAAATATTTAGGTGGTGACTCTGTATCTGGCAAAGCAGTCCATGTTTGGCATTTTTTTCAAAAAAATCTGTTTTCTCAAAACGATTTGCCGGATTTGGACTCTTTGGTTCAGATTGAGAACCATAACAATTTGAGTCCGAACTGTAGTGAGCCCAAAATGAACAGAACGGGACTCATCCTCCCGGGACGTTCGGGGACGTCTACAAATATTAAATGGGATGGGATTATTAAAGTAAAACAACTCAATTTTTTTTTCCTTATTTTCTCGATGTGAGATTATCAAAAAAAAGTTAGCCAATGGAGATTTTCTTAATTATTTTGAAATTAAGAAAATCAATAAAATTAATATGAGATATTGAAACTCTCACAAGGTTCCTCATGAAATGGATTGGGAGTATAAGATTTACTTTGTATGAGTAAAACAACTCTCTTTTTTTCCCCTTATTTTCCCGATGTAGGATTATTAAATAAAAGTATAAAATCGCAATTAAACCAACGAATCAATCAAATCAAAAATGATTTAGTCTAATCGGCTAGGTCACAATTAATTAATTAAAACTTTTAAAATTTAAACTATTTTGAATTGAAACATATTTAACATTATAATATTAAATGGGATGGGAGTTAAGATTCACTTTATTGGAGTAAAATAACTCTTTTTTTTTCTTATTTTCCCGATGTGAGATTATCAAATAAAAGCTAGCCAATTGAGATTTTTTTAATTGTTTAAAATTAAGAAAATTAATATAAGATATTGAAACTCTTACAAGACTGCTCACTAAATGGAATGGAAGTATAAGATTTACTTTATATGAGTAAAACAACTCATTTTTTTATTTTTTTTTCCCCGATGTGAGATTATCAAATAAAAGTTAGCCAATAAAGATTTTCTTAATTGTTTAAAATCAAGAAAATCAAAAAAATTAGAATGAGAATTTAGAACTCCTAAAAGGTTCACTATAAGAAAAAACACATTTGGCGACTAAATTTTTAGTTGTCAAAAGTCAATTTTTAGTCGCCAAAAGTCGATTTTTCAGTTTCCCCGACTAAATTTTTTAGTAGCCGGTTTGGTCGCTAGAAAATGGTCGGGAAAGGTATTGGTGACTAAAAAACTTTTAGTCGCCAAAAAGCAAGTCTTTAGGGACTAAAACTTTGGTCGCCAATAGTCAATTATATTTTTTAAAATTATACATTTACCGACTAATGTTTTAGTCGCTAATACTTAAGGAATCGGCGACCAAACATATTTGGTCGCCAAAAGCTCATTTCGAAAAAAAAAATAAATTACACCTTGCTTTTGTGAAGATTCGAACCATCAACCTCCCATACCATAAACCTTATAAAACACACTCCTTCCACTACACCTCCATAATATCATATGATTATGTATGGAACATATATTATTTATATAGTACTTAGACCCGTATTAATATAAAAGTATATATATAAACATAATTATTTTTTATTGAACATAATTTATGTAAAAATAAATTATTTGGTAGAGAAAAAAAGGAGACCACTTTTGGCGACTAAACATACTTTTAGTCGCCAATTCTACACTTTTAGCTACTAATTATTTTTTAGTCGTTAAAAAAAAAATTCCCGCGCTAAAATTACCACTTTTAGCGACTAACTTCTCTTTAGTCGCCAAAAGCCTCACTTTTGGCTACTAAATATGTTTTTAGTCGCCGAATACTTCACTTTTGGCTACTAATTTTTTTTAAGTCGCCAAAGGGCCTTACTTTTGGCTACTAAAATTTTTTTAGTACGTAAAAGTCTCACTTTTGGCTACCAAATAGATTTTTAGTCGCCGAATGCCTCACTTTTGGTTACTAAATTTTTTTTAGTCACCAAAAGGCCTTACTTTTGGCTACTAAAATTTTTTTAGTCGCTAAAAGCCATATATCGGCTACCAAACAGATTTTTAGTCCCCAAAACCTATACTTTTGGCTACTAAATTTTTTTAGTCGCCAAAAATCTTTACTTTTGGCTATTAATGCATTTTTTGTCACCAAATGCTATACTTTCAGCGACGAAATGTGATTTTTTGGTCGCCAATAGTGCTTTTTCTTGTAGTGGTTTGTCACTAAAAAGTCCATTTTCTTTATATGTCTCGTTTGGCAAGTGGCTTTTTTAGCCAAAAAGTCACTAAAAAAATCAAAAAGCCAACAACCCATACCAAAAGGTCAAAGATTTTCTTTTCTTTCTACTTTTTGCATATCTTTTCGTAAAAGTCAAAAAGTCATCCTAAACATACTAATTTTTTTTAGTTCATATTTTAGCCAAATAGTCAAAAAATTACTAAATTAACCTGTTCTCAAACGAGAATAGATAGATTTTGTTGCATTTTTTTTTCGATGTGTGCGCACGCACGCATTCTCATGATATCTTCTTCGAAAAAGAATCAACATCCACTTTATTTTTCTTAGAAGTTCAACGTATTATTATTGATTACACGAAAAATAAATGTAAATTGTATTGAACATAGACGAATGACAAATTGGTTTGGATAGTTGAGAAAGATGAGTTGAGTCACCAATTAGATTAAGCCTCCGTTTGCCAAGTTAGTTTGGAGGTTTTTTGGATTAAAATAGTCACAAAAAATAAAAATAGGTTTTTTAGTCCAATAAGATAAAATATTACATTCAACCCATAATCATTATATTCTTTCTCTCACAAAAAAGTCAAAAAAGCCAAAAGTTCTTCCTAAACCAAGCTTTTTAGCCCCAGGCTAAAATAGTCAAAAGTCAACCCACTTCCCAAACGGATGCTATGGACTCATTTGCGATCTACTGAAAACGTATATTTTTTTTATAAAAAAAATTAAAAGGTCAAAAAGCTTGTTTACTATTAGATAAAAAAATTTAAATGTCACATTAATTTTTTCTCTTTCAAAAAAAAATAATTTATTATTACATTTTCCAAACTCATTCACTTTGTTTAGTATAGCTTTTGAAAATTATTTTTGATTTTTTTAATTGCTTTATATATATATATATATAAACTTTTGGATAAATCTAAGGAAAACTTAGTAAAACATCCCTCTCCAATTTTATTTAATAAGAGAGGTCCAGGATTTTTTTTTATTAATTAAGGTCCCTCAATATTTTCACAGAAAAGATTTGACTCAAAAAAATTTTGTCCGACTCAGAGAATTTTTAATTTTCACAAGGAAATTTCAAAATCTCTCTATAAAATCAGAGAAATTTCTCTGAGTCAGGAAAAAATTTTGAGTCAAATTTTCTCTATGAAAATGTTAAGGAACCTTAACAACTATGAAAATATTATATGTCATTTACCTTATAAAATCTTAATATTAGAGACTTTAAAAAAATTCTCCTACGTCTAACCTAGATGCACTTACAAAAAATAGATATTCATAAAAATTACTAAATATAATTTTTTTTTCTTTTCTTCACAAATAATTCATTTTCTAAATGTATATAGCTTAAGTTGATCTAAAATTAAAAATGATTAAATTAAATTGATTAAAATATGAAAAATATTTGCTAAAGACACAAAATTTCAAAACCAAACTATAGAATGATGTGAGCATCTCAAGAAAAGAAAATTTTAAAATATAAATGCATGACTATAACAATTTTTTTTTAAATGAGAATAATGAAATTTAATGGGTGCCTCGGGTTTGCTTGTGTTTGTGTATTTTTTATTTATTTATTTTTTGTTGTTGTTGTGTGCTTATTTTTGTCTTTAGTAAAAGTTTTAGGTGTTTAGATTCAGCTCGACGAGATAAACCGTAAAATTATAAAAAAAAAATAAATTCCAAAAGTGTAGCAATCCCGGTTTCAATCCTTCTTTTATGTTTTGCCACTTCGACTGGGCCGGTCGGGGGTCGAGAGGCGTCCTTGGCGGGTCCAAGGGCGCCTTGGCGAAATCAAGCCGCCAACTCATGGGTTCCAAGGGCAACGCCTCTCAAAACAAAAATTCAAAATGCATTCGAAGTTACTTGACCTATGTCCGCAAAAATTCACCACTTTATAAGCATTTGGACACAAAATGTTTCCTCTCTCAACGATGTGGGACTCAAAGAGTGGACAAAAATGTTGTGCCAAACAACGTCATTTGGTGCGTTTGTTGGAAGTCCCACATCGATTACAAAATACATTTTAAAGTGGACAAACTTCTATATAAGTGCAAGTGCAGAGGTTTAGCTTATCAGCTTCTATGGTTCTTTCTTGGTTTAATAAGCCATTACGAGCCGAGCTCGAGTTATATAAATTTTAGTTGTGCCGAGCTGGATTTTGGCCATAGTTCCATTGGGATTTTGGCCATAATTCCTTCGCCAAAGTTGTGTAATTTCTCGAGGGCTTTGTTGTGAGTGGTGGAGATCGAGTTTCATCGTCATTGATTTTGGGATTTCAACTCTTTTCATCTTCTATTTCAGCTCCGAATTTGAGGTAGGGATTCCTACTCATTCTTATGTGTTTTAACATAAATGTTGAGTTATTTGTATAGATGGTTTGATTTAGGAACTTAAGGTTGGAGATGTGTAATGTTGAAAATAGGGGTTTTGTTCAATTGACTCATACCTGTGTGTTTTGGGTTTAAAAATGGAGATTATTGATGTTTTTGTTAATATTTGAGCCTTTGGGTCAATATTGAGAAAAAAAAAAGAGAAAATGCCATGTTTGGGTATATTTGGGTCATTACTGTAATTATGGCAATTAATACGAAAATATGAAATTGAGCTGGAAATAATAAAATCGACTCAATATGAGGTAGAATGGTGGAGTTGGATTCATTAATCACTCACTTTGAAAATGTTGAGATTATATATATCCGTTGTAGCATTAATTTTCTGTTTAGAAATAACTGCTTTGGGCTATCAGTAGAGGGTAGTCGTGATTGTTGTAGACAATGCATGATACTTAGGCAAACTAATACTAATCAATTGAAATGTCATCGAATATGACGGTTGTGATAATACATCGAATTTGTGTATTAAATGAACATATATATCATGATGTTTATATACATTGTGTTGTGTGGGAGGAGATAGGGGATGTATTCCACGGTTTAAGGAAAGATAGGGGATGGACTCTTAAACCGGATTTTGTGTGACATTGATACAGCACTACAATGTGTATCAAGTGTTGAATTGATTTGATATAGCACAAAAATGTATATCTTTATCAATTATGAAATGTAGAAGTATTTCTATGTTATGTTGATACAACACCAGTACATCATATATGAAGTATGGAAGTGTTTTGTTTGAGATTGATACAGCAAATATGTGTATCTATTGTGAAGTATGAAATGTTTAATTTGAGTCTTTATCTCAATTGAAATGGAAGTACTGTTGATATGAGATGTAATCTCACTTAAAGGGTATGGCTAGGTTCTGAGTCAGGATTATGAATTAAGAAATGGAAATTATTATGAAATATGGATACATTTATCATGTAATTGAAATGGATTATGAATGGATATATGTGAATCAAACATTTATCGAATGCTCACGTTTTAGTTATTGCTCATATTATGTTTAGCATATCTCTACTGGGCTGTTAGCTCACCCTATATGAGAATATCATTTTCAGGTGCAGGTGAGATGTTACCTCCAAGGCAATAGCATGGACGGACTCTCGGGAAGCAAGAGTTTCCTAGTTATGCTTTATGTGTGCATGAGTGTTATTTGTAAAGCCAAGGGCTTAATGTGTAATGAGCGAGACTCTATTTGTGTAACCAAGTAATGTCTTGGAAAGATGAAAGCCTATATGACATTTAATTGCTTGCTAAACAGTGAACTTTGATATATGAATTTATGTTATTTCTTATATTTATTCCGCATATAAGTTATCTTTATTGAAATATTTCGGGGCGTGACAAAAAGATTTATATAAAAGACAAAAATAAACAAAAAATGGTAGACTTTTTTGGTTTATTTTGGATTTTTTAATTTTTTTAATTTTTTTTTTAAAAGTTACTTTTTAAATTTGTCTATACAAGACAGACCGGAAACGTACAACATTCTGACATAATCTTTTTTAAAAAAATACTAAAGACCAAAAAAATTAAATTTTTTTTTTAAAAAAAGATGTGATTTTGGGAATATGCACTTTATAATTAAAGAAAAAATGACATAATTTCATACTTTCTTAATCATAACTCAAAAAAATATAATAACTAAAAGTAACATGAGACATAACTAAACTCATGAGTCATAATTAAAAGGGATTTTTTTTATTAAAATCTCTGATATTAAGGGTTTATAAAATAAATGACATACAATATTTTCATAATAGTTAGAGTTTCTTAACATTTTCACCAAAAAAAAAATAAAATTTGACATAGGCAAATCTCGCCCTGACATAGAGAAATTTTAATTTTCACAAAAAATTTCTTTGATTTCACAAAGAAATTTCATTGAGGGACCTAAGCTAATAAATAATAATAATGATTTAAAAAAAAAAAGCATGTTGGACCTCTCATACTATCTAAAGTTAGGGAGGAATGTTTCACTAATTTTTTCTAATTAAAATAATATCATAATTAAAGAAGAAAATTATTCATAACTAAAAAAATACAACCAAAAGTGCATATGTTACACTTTTTTGAACAATGTGTATGTTAAAATTTCCTGGTGATTATTTTAAGTGATGCCAAACACAAATTACTAAATGATATGATTTAAGAGTATCTCTAACGAAGCATCAATTTTTTTGTTAAATTTGAGTAAAAGTTTTATTTGATATCAAGTATTCCAACAGAGATTTTTGAAGTTTCATTAGAACACTGGTCGATTGGGCAAACAACCGAGCGACCGGCCAGCGTAAATTTTTCATACTTTTTTGCCTTGAGGTGGTCATCCAGGGGGTCGACTGGTCAGTATAATTTTTGTACAATTTTTTTCTTTGAGGTGGACATCTGAGGGGACAGTCGGTAATGAAAATCAAACAGCTATGAACAATGATTTGATAAAAGGCACATTGATCCTCAATTTGATAAAAGAAAAGTAAAATCTTGAATTTAATACCGATTTGATGAAACCATTGGAGCTGAAAAAGAAATTATTTTTCATCAAATTCAAATTTAATGATAAGTTTGATACACTGTTAGAGATGGTCTAATAGATTGAATTCATGTCATTTCACATGTGAGAAATATATCACCAATTTATATATATTTGTAAAAAAAAATATAATTACTTTATTTCATTGTATACATGTCAAATTTTTGAATTTTTTTTTTTAATATAAAATGTTGAGGGATACAAGCTAGGACACATCACACCACAAATGAATAACAATCAGTGTGTTTAGTTTTAATTTTTTGAAAATTGATTTTTTTATTTTTGCGGAATATTTTTAAAATTTTAAGTAATTTTTTTATTTTTTTAGATGTACCTTACCTAGATATATCTAAAAAATAAAATATTTATAAAAACATATTTTAAAAAATCAATAAATATACAATAATATGAAAAATGTATTGAATTCTCCTCCTTTTTTTTTCTTTTTTTTTTTTTTTTGTATGTTTGGTATTTAGTGAAATTTTTAAAGATTTTTTTCACAAATATTATACTTTTTAAGTGTATTTATGTTAGGTGTGTCTAAAAATTAAAAAAATTGCTTAAAATATTAAAAAAAATTAGTAAAAACAAAAAAAATACAAAAAATACAAAAAATTTAATTTTTTAAAGAGTAAATCCTGAAAATCCAAAACCAAACCAGCTGAATAATTTTCTCAACAAAGGTTGATGTCTTGAATGGATTTGCACGTTGTCGGTATGTGAATTTCAATTGGGATTCACATTTTTTCAAAAAAAATCAAATAATAATAATAATATATATGTATCAATTAATGTACTAACAAATGATATACTAAAATTTTAGAAGTTTTAAATATTTATAATTTGTATAATAGGTGGAGTTAGTAATAATGACATAACACTAATTGGTACACTAGTGTGTATATTAATTTAGTGAATGTAGCATCACTAAAAAAACAAATAGTAATAATAACAATAATAATAATAATTCACATAAATGAACAAATGTTTGTATTTATGAGTAAATATAATATTAAGGATAAAGGTTGAGATCTCATTTTTCCTTCCCACTACTCCTAATGTATTTGGGTTGGTCAACTTTTTTCTTTTTCTTTTTTGTTTTTTTTTTTTTCTTCTATCACTCACTGATATGTGTCTGTAACGGTTATGAGGGTCTAGGAAAAGGGGGTCTCTATCATTTCTGATAATATTAAATATAGAAAAATATTTGAAACTCCTACAAAAGAGGACCCACATGACCTTCACTGATGTATTGACTAATGATGTGTTTGAATTTTTTTTCCATCTCTAACAATGACATGAATAATTCAAATCGTTTTAAAAAATTTTAAAATTATGTTTTGTGAGGTCTCAATATTACTGTTAAATATAACAATAGCTTCAATAACTCCAAAAGGCTATATCTATCACTAGCCATTTGACGGGAAAATCAATCATTCAAATAATAACACATCAAGACGTCTTTTACAAAATTAGCATGGGCATCAGGACTCGTTTGGCATGAATAGTTGGGAAATTTTTTTCGGATATTTTAATTAGGAAAATGTTTGGAACTTCATAAATGATGATTTTCATTGTTTTGTAGTAAATTGGCATAGGTTCGACTACCTTTTACTGTGTGAGTCTTGACTTAAATGAGGCTTAGGTTGAGAAATCAGTGCAAACTTTCAGGTTATAGTCTCTCATGCAGAACAGACGACAGGATACCTTGGTAATCTCGTCATAGGCGCTGCCTTGAACCTGCAAAAAAAATGTAAGAATTTCCTCAAAAAAACAAAAGAAAGAATTTCATTTTACATGCATTTACGTGTAATTTACGTAATTGTTTGTATTTTTATTAGAAAATCAATTGTTAGAAAATCAATTTCATTAGAAAATCAATTGTTTGTATTTTTATATTTACATGTAATTTCATTTTACATGCATGTATAAAAATAAAAATAAAAATAAAAATAAAAATCATTTGAGAATTTCTTTGTATTAGGGATTTTCTTTGATTATTAGGGATTTTCTTTCTCTCACTTTGAAGCTTTATATATATATATATATATATTCATTGTATATATCTTGTATTTAAATCTTATTCTATGTGTATTTATTATGAATTTTTTTTCCAATTTGAAAATTTCTTTGTATTAATTATATATTATATTTGATCTTTGTCATTTTTATCGTGATTCATTATAATATCATATATGAATTAAGAAAAATATTATATAATTCTAATAGTTTTTTACATTGCTATTTATTTGAGGGTCTCACTGTTGAAAACAAATAATGTTAAAACATTAAAATTTTAATATATAGTTTACATATTCATATATAATTAAATAATTTATTACATTTTTACACATATACTAACATTGATCCTATTAAATAGTGATTCACATTTTATTTTATTTTAACATAAAAATGTATTCTTTAGTTATTGTATAAAAATCAATATTGAAATAGCCTGTTTTACAACAAATTTGACCAGCATCCAAAGAGACATACTCGTGTGTTTTATTTAATTTTGGGGAAGTGAACAAAGGTTTTTTCATCGATCGGATTGTTAAGCCTTATTATTTATGTCTTGCCCCTTTTTACAACCAATAGGACGAAAATAAAGAAATATCAATTTTCATTTAAAACAAGAGAATAAAAAAATTTAAGATTGAGAATTTTGTAGTACTAAATGGTATGATTTAAGAAAACAAAAATGCCTCATACACCCAGTAAACACTACATCCAGTGACACCCAGTGCCACGTGTCACTGGGTGATTGGCCTGAAATAAAAAAATAAAAAAAAAAAGGAAAAGCTGACCAGTGGGGGAGCCCCACGTCACTGGGGGTCAACCCCCACTGGGTGTACCCAGCAAGGTTGTTAAGAAAATGAACTCATGTCATTTTGTATGGATGATTCATCACTACAACCAATTAAGATTTTATAAATAAAAATTTAGGGACAAAATGATGAAATATTTTAGTTGTTAGTGCCATTGTTGTATTTTTAATAGCGAAATTGAATATTTAGTAATGAATTACTATCAAATTAAAATTTATTTCAAAAAATAAATCTTGTTGATACTTTTATTCTTAAAAGTATATTTTTTACCGACATTTTTAAAATCTTGTCAATAATTTATTTTTTTATTCGTGAGAATAATTTTTTAGTGATGGAAAAAATATTGTGCCATACAGATTTTTATTATTGTTTTTTTTTTGGGTACAGATTTTAATTCTTAATTGTTAGATATTATTGAATGCAATAGGAGGCAATATGACTTGCCATTTTTCATTTGTATGAAATTATTTGGCTGGTTGTACATTGAATAATTGTTCTAACCTAAAAGTCTAACAATGACAAGAACTAGATCACTAGGCCAGCTGGCAGTGTTCATTTCACGGGAAGCAATCATTTAAATAATAAGGCCAGGCTTCCTTAGAGGACATTATTAAGTTCATGAAGGTTTATTATGGCTTTTATTTGAACCGTTTAATATATAGAACTCGTTGAATATTATATGTCAGTGAAACATTACGTTGATCAAATATCGATAGTTATGTGATCAAATCAGTTTTGTATAAAACAAAATAGATGGTGAAAAAGTTAACAGTTGACAGAAATCGAATCTGATGAGATAGCTATCGATATTCGCTTAACGTGATTTTTTACAAACATATAGTACTCGATGAGTTCTATACATTGAGCGATTCGAATTATCGAAACGGGAGCATGAAGGGCCCTCACGGGTAACAATACCCTCCGGTCCAATCGCAGATTTGAGAAAAGCCTAGCCTAAATAATAACGTGGTAAATTATGAACTCATCTTAATAATTGGATTTAATTCTCAATATGTTCTATCAAGTTATCGCTTAAAGTTGATCCTATCAATTTTGAAACCATTTTGAAACTATTGCTAAAACTTATAATTAATAACCATTTTGTAACAATTTTTTTCAAATTGTCACTGAAAATTGATAATTAATGACATTTATTTATCAATATTTGACGAAAAAAGTCATTAATTATCATAGAACTTATTAGGCAATAAGTTCACGTATTGGGTGCACCTAAGTTCTAAAACTATGGGTAGGTATTTTGATTAAAAAAATATATTTAGGGTTTAGCTTCTCTCAAGTTAACTATCTTAACTTGAGAGAGCGTTTGGGTTTTGTTGACTTATTTTGGGATTGATTTTGATAATTTGAACTGTTCACTTTTTAGGCATCTTTAAGTAAAATATTAATGCAAAAAACCAAGATAATCGAATATCGGTAGTTATATATTTGAATCAAATTTTATTACAAAAGTGAATGATTATTCTTGAAATTATATTTGTCATTAATGCTTTTTAAAAATAAATATGGTTCAAACATATAACTATCCATATTCAATCATATTATTTTTTACAATAATATTATATTCAACTAGCCTTAAAAAGTTTTGGATCACTGAAACAGTCCCAAAATGGGTCTATAAAGTCTAAATGCTCTCTCAAGTTGAGATGATCAATTTAAAAGAATTCAAGTCCAATATAATAGCTATCTTACATGTACAGAGAGAGCAACACATAGAATATATAAATATATGAGACAAAATTTGTTCTCATTTTTAATTGTGAAAATGTTCACATTTATAATTATGAATATTTTATCACATATTTATATATTATGTATTTGATTCTCTATATACACTTTATTAAAAAGTTAGGATATAATTTTATTTATTTATTTTTTTTTGTGTAAGGGAGCATAGAAAATTTTGCACTAGACTGATTCTTGCCTTTAAAATTAGCATCACAAGAAAAATATTGGATAACTCATATTTTTAGCATTGCTATTTATTTGAGTGTCCTACTAGTACCGATTTGATCCGAACTCTTAGAATTGGAATAAGTTTGGCAGCAGATCATGAAATCTTGGTGATCTTCTCTATCTAACGAAACAGACTATATTTTTTTTTTATCAGCAAAAAGAAGATTTATTGATGAAGAAAACATATAAAGTATGATAACGTACAACAATAAAAAGGAGGGTGCAAAGAGCATCAAAGTGAAACATTAAGATCCCAACGAAACAGACTATATAATGTACTTTATATGCTAGGTTACAAACAGGCATTTTACCAAAGGTTTCTAATCTACCTTTGTGTGATTTTTGTTAAAGCATATACTTGGCAGTGGGTGTGGGCTTGACGGTTTTAAAGCAAACTGCCCAAACATCTTGGATTCATATGTGCCTAGTATATGAGGGTTTCTATATATACCTAACGGGTTTACCTTCTCTCATGTTGGCCATTTCAACTTGAAAGTATTTGGGCTCGATAGGCCCATTTTTTTTTTTTTTTTTTATCGATTTTGGTGATCTAAACCGTTTACTTTTTAGAACTCGATGAGTAGAATATTCATACAAAAAATAAGATGATCGGATATCGATAATTATATTTTTATTACAAAAAATGAATGTATATTCTTGAAATTATATTTGTTGTTGATTTTTCAAAATAAAAATGATTCAAACATATAGTTACTGATGTTCAATCATTTTTATTTTTTGCATAAATATTTTACACGATGATTTCTGGAAAGTAAACCGTTTGAAAAATCGAAATCGGTCTCAAAATGGGTGTACCAAGACCAAACCCTCTCTCAAGTTGAGATAATAACTTGAGAGAGACCAAATCCATATCCAAAATGGTTCAATAAAATTTTCACGTCCTATGTGCATTCTTATGTAGCATAGTAAGCCTCCCAATTTATTATATATAGGTAGGGGTTCTATATATACACATGATATTTATTGTATCAATACAGATAGAAGTACTACTAAAAATTGAAACTTTTTCGACGGTCTTAAATGTTGCAAAAAGTTCACATGCCGTCGCAAAAGACTTTTTGCGACAGAGTTGCGACGGGAATTGGGGGTGGCGGAAGGGGGCGTGACAAAAGATATTTGCGATGATTACAAACCGTCACTTTCTTTTAACGACAGTAAATCAATGGTTCATGCGACGGTTTAACCTGATACAAAAAAGGTTAGGAAAACTTCACTTTTAGTGCCAATTTTGGTTGCCGTCACCCAAAACTATTTTAGAGAGGGTGTTTGACATCACAAAAAGTATTACTAGCGACGGTCTAAAACGTCCTCAAAAAATTAGAATTAAATTAATACTGTATTTGCAACAGCTTAAACCGTCGCTAAAGATTTGAACTAATATATATATGCGACAGGTTAACCCGTCGCTAATAAAATGTAAGGAAGTGATGATTACATTAACGACGGTTTATTATTGTCACAATAAAATTATTTTCATAAAATAAATATATATTTTATTAATTCCTTCACTGTACAAATTATTAATATTTTCTAAAATAAAATACATCCACATCCACACACATCCATATTCATATTCGCATTCACAAAATCATGCAAATAATAATATATATGTACCATGTAACAATTGTCAACCAAACATTCTTTACAAAAATGTATAAAACATCCTCCAACAATATTAATAATTTTTTTTTTATAATTGAAGAACTCAAATTTTTCTATCTAAAACAAAACAAAAGTATCAACAATACAAATAAATAAATAAATAATATATATATATATATTATAGCTTGTTTTAATATCAACAAGAAGTTCCAATATTGATATGCGAAGATATCATCACGTACTCAATAGGGTTGCATCTACAAAAAAAAACAAAACAAGAAAAAAAAAATCATTTACAATATAATTAATTAAAAAAACATATATGTTATAGCTTGTTTTAATATCAACAGGAAGCTCCAATATTGATAGGTGAAAATATCATCATGTACTCAATAGGGTTACATCTGCAAAAAAAAAAAAAAAATTTAAAAAAAAAATTTATTTACAATATAATTAATTTCAAGTTTACAAAAATGTAAAACATTTGATATTTATTTCAAACAATAAATAAATAAGATTGTAAGCTCCAATATCAATATGCAAAGATATCATCACGTACTCAAAATGGTTGCATCTGTAAAAAGGAACCAAAATAAAAAAAAATTCATTTACAATATAATTAGTTTCAAGCTTACAGAAAATGTAAAACATTTACTATTTATCTCAATAAATAAATAAGATAGTAAGCTCTAATATCGTGTGTGTCAAATTTCGTTGACATCCGACGCTATTTGACCATTTTAGTGAGTTAACCTCTTCAGGAAAAAAAAAAAAAAAAAGAGTTTCTAAAAGACAAGTTTTCACAAATGACAAGTTTTCAAAGTGTTTGAAAGTTTTACCCCATCATCTGGTGGTGGTGTATATGAGTTCTCATCAGCCTCATAATTCCTAGGTTCACGGTGGCCATTCAATGCATCCGATACCTATGATATTCATGGTATAATTTGTTAATCATATTTATTCCTGTGGATCTTCCGACGATCAAGTTAGTTGAGTGTATGGAAGGAATTGAAACTTAGAGAGGAAATTGAGAGTAGAGAGAGAGAGTGAATGAATAGCTTGTTACCAAATGTTCCTTAGGAACTTCCTTATACATCTTACTAATCATTTTCTTATCCATTCACACTGTCCCATTGGCCGAAAGCCTACAGCCTACTTGCCGTCGGCCATGGTGGTTTCACCATGTCCCAGAGTGAGAGGTCTTGTTGTATTTAATGCATTGATAGTCTCATTTAATGCTTGGCGTGTGAGCTTAATAACTTTGCAAAATTTTTGCCTGACACATGGCTAATTCCTTGCCTGACACATGTCTAGTTCCAACTGGGCTTAGACCACTATTGGTTCTCTATTGGGCCCGCTTCTGGGCCATATCTATTGGGCTTTGTGGTGATAGTTACTCGAGTAATTATTTGGACAGCCTATGGCAATCATGGGTTGGGCCTTCTTGGGCCATACCTATCAAAATGTATCACCAAAACTTTAAGCAAAAGATTGAAAAAGACCAACATAGTCATATTAAAAACTCAAATCAACTCCATATTAAAAGAACAAAAGCACAAGCTAAATATTCTGAATTGCAGTAACATCATCCAAACGATGTTTCCACAAATTAAGTATGTTCCAACACTTGAAAGCAAATAAAACTATAATCGTACAAAAAATATCATTTCTGATAAAAAATGGACCTCATATGCATAACTAATTGACTTGAGGGACTTCTCACATTAAAAAATCTTATTTATGTCCTGCACCTTAAACAACCTTTAAATGAAGGACTTTTCATTAATTTTACTCTCTTTTTTTTTTATCGACAAAAAATGAATTGCATTGATGAAATAGCATAAGAAGTACAATGATACATCAATGAAGTGTGCAACCGAGGAAAATTGCACCATTGCTTGAGAGGACATCCCAATTATCACTACAACAAATGTCACTTTTGGTGACTAAATTTTTTGTCGCCAAAAGTCAATTTTTAGTCGCTAAAACTTTTTAGCGATTAAAATTTTTGGTCGCTAGATTAGTCGTTGAACAGTTGTTGGGAAAGGTTTAGGCGACTAAAAAGAATCTAGTTGCCGAAAGTCATCAATTGCTGACTAATTTTTTAGTCGCCAAAACCTTTCAAAAAAAAATTAACATCGCATTTTCAGTGACAAAAAAATTTTGTTGCCAAAAACTAAAATTATTTACGGCGACTAAAATTTTAGTCACCAATTTTTTTTTTTTTGTTCATCTTATTTTTTTTTAGCCACTAAATATTTTAGTCGCCCAAAGTTTATTTTGTTTTTGGCTACTAAAGTTTTTTTTTTTCATTTTATTTTTTTTAGCTACTAAAGTCTTAGTCGCCTAAAGTCAGATTTTTTTATGGCTACTAAATATTTAGTAGCCAAAAAGTTTTTTTCATTTTATTTTTATTTTTAGCTACTAACTATTTAGTCACTAAAAATATTTACTTCCTTTTTGGCTACCAATTGTTTAGTCGCCAAAAACATGATTTTATTTTTTTTAAATTATTTTGCCCACAACATGTATGTATTCCGTGCAACCTATACCTTGTATATAAATAAAACAATACATATATTATCAATCATTTCACAATTTTCATCCATTTCACTTCCAACCATCCAAAAAGGAATCACTTTTAACGTCAAATTTCATACAAACTAAATATATTCCAACCTAAAATAATAATTCTATACAAAACATGTCCTATGTACACAAAAAAATATATTAGCAACCAGTTGCACCAGCTACAGCAGCAGCAACCAACTACACAACTCCAACAGGATTTACAATTCTAGCAATGCAGACAACAGCATCAGATGCAACAGTCCTACATGTCAGGCCATAACACAGCTACATCATGGCCAAATTTAATGATATCTGAGAATAGAAGATCTGAACACCTAAAGAGAATCAATAGAAGAGAGAACCAATCAAACATTTTAGATTCTTATTTATTCTTTTCTGGCAACGTTAGAATAGATAGTTATGTTATAAAAATAAAAAATAAAAAAAAAACATTCATTCTAATTTGTCAAGCGGATGTTATTCCTAACATTATTTGATGTTATGTCTTATAAAAGAAACCTAATAAGAAAAAAAAAATCTAGGTTTCCAAGTTTAATGTTCTGAGTTGTTCAAAACAAAAAATAAAAAATTAGTGTTCTCGAGGGAAAGTTTTTCATTCCAAAACACAAGTATCAAAATGTGGACTTCTATTTTATTTGTTTAGCTTCAAGACCTCTATTATCTCTAGAACAACACCAAAACTCTGCATGACAACAATAATAATAAATATAAATAAAAATAAAAACCTCAGATATCAAGATGCCATTTTGCTCACCCATTGTTTCAACATCAAAACCAACATCTAACTGTGATAATATACATGAATGTAAGGCAAGTATATGGGATGAAATATAACAAATTAATACATACAAGCATCGTAAGGCAAGTAAACCACATTTGACATGCTTTTGAGCGCTCAGGAACACTTGACACAAAAAATAACACATTTTCAGCAGATTTTAGATTAGTAGGAGCTAATGGATTGGGTCGCTAAAAATACTTTTGGACCTTTTTAGATTTTGAAAATTCATAGAAACATAGAATAATAAGTTTACTTTTATTCCCAATTTCAGAATTCCCATAACCTAACCAGAATTTTTATCCATAGGCCATACACCATATTCTGTCCAAATTTGACACACTTTTAGGAAAATGAGCATTTCTCTCAATCTACCCAATAACTTTTGTTCAAATAAATTTTGTTAGAAAGAGGACTAAAAATGATAACTTTTGACATAAGAACCAACCTAAGATGATTTTTCTAGAATTGTTTTTTTCAAAATACACGAAGTGGATTGTTTTCTCGAAACAAAAGGCTTGATTGTTTAAGAAAATTGTTTAGACTATAAAAACGTCTAATTAGGGGCTGCAAAAAAATGTCACATGCTCTAAACACCTAAAAGATTATCCCCTACATTTAGTTTTGAAAAAGAAGTAAGTTTGATATTTTTCCAAGAGTGATAAAGTTGCAGCAGTCATGAAATCAGTAGAAAATACAAGGTAGAATCACTTATTCATACTAACACCTAAACTTACACCCCGTTTCCAAGCATACCAACATTTCATACATACACTAGACATGCTAGGAGGTAGATTAAGAAGAGTAAGTAAGATTGGAGAAGAGAAGAGGGGTATGTAATTTACCTTGAGACTAGCTTTCAAGTTCTACTTCCTCTCTCTCTCTCTCTTTAAGTCTCAAACTCTCTACTCCTCTTGCGTCAGCAGCTCACAAACGAGAATGAGGGATTGAGAGAGGTGAAAATATATATGCATAACTATTAGCAGTTTGGTTGGTATATATATCTAAGAAAAAAGTGAACTGTAAATTAACACAGCATTTGGGAAAATTTTATGAAGTTGAAAGAAGAATATTAGTTCTCTTTTAGCCTACTGCTCCCTGAATCTTGGACCTTCACACCTCTAAAACACTGATTCTCTTTTATTTCACTTTCTACTTTTGTTTGATAAGAAGTTCTTCACAATAGACATGTTTGTATGGTTATACACTTCTAGTCAATAGACTAATATCAGAAATATGATCTTGCGTGTGCTTATTAAACCTGGAGTGACACTTGTAAATATATATATATACAATATCGATATCCATTTGTGTGATTCTGTAACAGTATAGATGACTCAGGACTTGACTTTAGTGGTCCAGTCCACAAACCAAAAATCAAGTTGGTGAACTACTCTTGAATCCTTTTTTTCAATATACTCTTGAATGCTTGTCTGGGATTTTCTTTCCTTTCATTCACATTTTAAATTGCACAATTAAATCAGCTTAATTGGCAAAAACACTTCATGCAAACATCACACTTATGAAATAGTGGGGCTTTTCATTGAGATTCTCCATTCACAAAGCATTTCATTGAGGCATTTTATCATACACTTGCAATGCAAAATGTAAGTGTAGAGAGAATCACACATTCTTTCTATTAATGTATATATTAGATTAGATTTATATTTATATTTATCTAAATGTATTGTAAAAATATAGCTTATCTCTATCTCCTTGTATCTCTCTCTCTCTCTCTCTCTCTCTATCTCTATCTCTATCTCCTTCTATATTTATCTAGGTTTGTGTTCAACCTACAAATACAGGCTCTCCTATTGTATTCTATTCATTCAATATAATATAGACACACATTTTCCATATTTCTTTCAACCATTCCAACATGGTATCAAAGCATAAGTCTTGAATCCTAGCTCCTCGTTTCTTTTGCTTATTGCCCGTACATAGTGGCATTATAGCATCTCTCTTCTTTTTCATCAATACACCATTCTTTGTTTCACAACACTATTTCGTCACTGTTCTATCATCACCATTGACCAAAATTTTGCCCCACAGTGCTTGGAATTGTGCCCTAGTTCCAACGCCACCAGGATCGTCACTGGAAACCTTCGCACGCGCCCTTATGTGCCACTTTTCTCCTTGGCGCATCCAGCTTTTCGTCTCCACTCTCCACGCGCATACACGCGACGTAACCGTGCACTCGTGTGCCCCATTCCTGTTACCGTGCGCACCATTTCTGCTACCGTGCACCCGCGTGTGCCGCTCCTGTTACCGTGCACCCGAATGCACCGCACCTGCTACCATGCACCCGCGTGCGTTGCTTCAACTCCTGTGCACCTGCGTGCGCTATTTCTGCTAATGTACGCTACGCACCTCTTGCTGTTGTTGTGAGTTGCGCCTCTCTCTACTATTGTGTAGCGTACCTCTGCTAACATCATCTAGCCTCCTACTGACGTCATCTCTGCACTATTCAGCCTTTTTCCACTATTTTCGGCCTTCCGAACTCACTAATACTATCTGTTTTACCTAATTTTTGTTCAACAGTTCTATTTCTATTTATTTAGTCTTACCACAATATTATTATGGATTGCCATGATGCCTCCCATCAAATTTCTGTTATTCTTGATGGCTCCAATTATGTTCTATGGGCCCAAGCCATGTCTTCCTTCCTAAAAGGTAGGAAACTCTGGCATATTATCACCGGGGATATGACCAAACCGGTGCAAGAGGTTGCTGAAACTGCTGCTAAGTATGAAGACTGATTAGAAGATTAGGACAGTAAGAACTACCAGATCATTACTTGTCTTTGGAATACCTTTGTTACTTTTATTAGTCTTCGGTTTGGATATTTTCAGCTTGACTCTGTTACCACTCCTGCTAAACACATTTGGGATTTTTTGAAAGAACGATACCAGACTACCGGTCTTACTCATCAATATTAGTTTCAAAGTCAACTTCATCGCCTGCATCAAGAGCCTGGTCAGTCTATTAATGATTTCCTCTCTCAAATATATTTTTTCTGGAATCAACTCGCTCTCTCTGAACCTGCCTGGTTTCATATTGAAGATGCTACTTTATTTACTCAGTATCGTAATCACCAATGATTGGTTCAATTTCTCATGGCTCTCACTACTTAGTTTGAGGCCGTGCGTGCATCTCTGCTTCATCGCACTCTATTGCCCATTCTTGAGCAGGCTATTTTTGAGTTATTATTTGAGGAGACTCGTCTTGGCCCTCTGAAGACTTATCATATGGATACAGTTCTTGCCACTCCTCAATCACAGAGTTCTTTTGCACAAACCACCCAGCGGTCCACTACTTGCAATTATTGTCAGAATCGGGGCCTTCCTTCTACTCATCTTCTGCTTCATTACCTAGTCAGATCCTGTCGGAACTACAACAAGATTAGTCTGGGTCATCTGCAGCAAGATTGTTTTCGCAATCCATACCGCTTATCTACTACTCGTGGGGCTTCATCACGAGGTCATTCACAATATCCCAGGAATAAGTCTAGATCTCTGCCTGTTCATCGCATTGCTGCTACTGTCTCTGAGGAATTTTCTAAGCCTTTAGATCCAATTGCTCCTGTCTTTTCCCAAACTGATGTTAAAGCCATGTTCAAATAGTTTCTCACCACCTCTGGTACACCTCCTTCTATTGCTCTGTTTGTGACATCAGGTACATCTCCCTGGTATTTTGACTCAGCATGTTGCAATCATATGACTTCTAGTTCTACCATATTTTCTTTTATTTTTTCCTCTCCTCATATTCCTTCCATTCATACTGCTGATGGTTCTCTTATGTCTATAAGTCATATTAGTTCTGTTTCAACCTCTCATCTATCCTTATCAAATGTTTATCTTATTTCTGCTCTTACTTTAAATCTTATTTCTATTAGTCAATTATGTGAGCTTGGTCTAACTATCACATTTTCTACTAATAGTTATTTGGTACAAGACCCTCAGACAGGACAGACTCTTGGGATCGGCCGTAAGCATGGACGTCTCTATGAGCTCATTCATCTTCATGTTCCAGACTTCACCCCGATAGCTGTTCCTACATCTGCTTCCAGCATGTCTCCTTTTAATATTTGGCATTGTCGTTTAGGACATATTTCTATTAGTCGATTAAAATCTTTAGTTTCTACTGGTTAGTTAGGTCATGTCATTCCCGATACTTTGGATTGTTTATCTTGTCAACTTGTTAAACAACCTGCTTTATCATTTAATACAAGTACTTCTGTTTCTCATGCACCAAAATCTTATACATTATGATATTTGGGGACCATCACTTATACCACTATGGGGGGATCACGTTATTTTGTTGTCTTTGTTGATGATTTTTCACGTTTTACATGGTTGTTTCTCATGAAAAGTCAATCAAAACTCAAACAATTTTATTACAATTTTGCAAGCATTGTTCAAACCTAATTTTCTAAAATCATTAAAAATTTTCGATCCGATAATGCTATGGAATATAGGGATCTTGATTTTCTCTCATTTCTTCAGGGTCACGGTATTTAGCCATATCATTTTTATGCTAGCATATCCTAACAAAATGGTCGTGCTGAATGAAAGCATAGGCATATTCTTGACACTACTCGAGCCCTTCTTATCTCTTCCTCGTGTCCTAAATATTTTTAGGGAGAAACTACTCTTACTACTGTCTACATTATTAATTATGTTCCCACTCCTACTATCCATAACCAAACTCCTTATGCATGTTTACATGGCACTAGTTCTCCATACACAAATCTTTGGATTTTTAGGTCTGCATGCTTTGTTCTCCTCCAACCTCATGAACACACCAAACTTGAACCTCGTTCTCGTCTTTGTTGCTTTCTTGAGTATGGGATTGAACATAAAAGCTATCATTGCTGGGATCCTATCTCTCAACATCTTTATGTCTCTCGTCATGTGGTTTTCCGGGAGCATAAAATGCTTTTATCCTTATCCTTGTTTCGCTTATCATCATCTTCTGCTTCCATTCTGTTTACTAATCCTTCTATCGATCTCTTCTCTAATGCCTTTGATGCAGGTTCCTCTTCTCTAGAGACGTCTTTGCCTACACCTAATCCTGTCCCAACTCCTCCCTCTGATGGTTCCGTTGAGTCTCCTATCACCTTGTTAGATCCTCCTCCCATCGTTCGTCCACATTGAGTAACTCAACCACCTGTTCATCTTCGTGATTATATTGTCAGGTCTACTGCATTTTCTACTTATGAACCTACCTCATATCATAAGGCTTGTACTAATCTTCTTTGGCAGCAAGTATGACTGATGAATTACAGGCTTTAGACAAAACTCATACTTGGGATGTTATTGATCTTCTTCTTGGAAAGACTGCGATTGGCTGCAGATGAGTATACAAAATCAAGACCCATTTTGATGGCTCTATTGAGTACTACAATGCCCGTCTTGTTGCAAAGGGTTTCACTTAGGAATATGGCATTAATTATGAGAAGACTTTTGCTTCGGTTGCTCGGCTTACCTCTATGCATAGCTTACTTGCTGTTGTCGCTGCTCACCACTGGGATCTCTTTCAGATGGATGTCAAAAATGCCTTCATTAATGGTGATCTTCTTGAAGAAGTCTACATGCAACCTCCCCCTGGGTCTGCTTATCCGGCTTATAAGGTTTGTAAACTATAGTGTGCTCTCTATGGTCTCAAGCAAGCCCCACGAGCTTGGTTTGCAAAATTCAGTTCCACCATCCATGACTTTGGCTTCACTTCCAACTCATATGACTTCTCTTTATTTGTTCGGACCACTCCTCATGGCACCACTCTTCTTTTTCTTTACATGGATGATATGACTATCACCGGTGATGATGCGGCTGGTATTCTTAGCCTCAAACAATTTCTCAATCGTCAGTTTGAGATAAAGGACCTTGGTACTCTTAATTATTTCCTAAGGCTTAAAATCTCTCATGATTCCAATGGTTCTTATTTGTCACAAGCCAAATATGCATCCGATCTTTTGGCACGTGCTGGTCTTACCGATTGCAAGACTACCTCTACTCCCGTTGATCCTCAGACTCGTCTCACTCCTCTAGATGGTGATCTTCTTTCTGATGCTACTTTTTATCGCCAGCTGGTCAGTAGTCTTGTCTATCTCACTGTGACTCGTCTTGACATTGCCTATGCTGTCCACTTTGTTAGCCAGTACATGTCAACTCCATGTAACCCACATTACACTGCCCTACTTCGAATACTTCGTTACCTTAAAGGTATTACGTTCTATGGACTCCATTACTCTGCTCACTCTTCTCTCGAACTTCATGCCTTTTCTGATGCTGATTGGGTTGGAGATCCTACTGATCTACGCTCCACTACAGGTTTCTGTTTCTTTTTAGGAGATTCTCTTATTACTTGGCATAGCAAGAAATAATCCCTCACTGATCGCTCTAGTACTGAAGCTAAATACCGCGCTTTTGCTGACACTACTCAGGAACTTTTATGGCTTCGCTAGCTCCTTACTGATATGAGTGTTTCTTCTCCTGGTGCCACATCTCTCTATTGTAACAATCAGAGTGCCATTTAGATTGCTCACAATGATGTCTTCCATGATTGCACCCAACATATTGAGATTGATTGTCATTTCATTCAATAGCATGTTACACGTGACACTATTCATCTTCTTCCTATTTCTTCTACTGATCAACCTGCTGATATTTGCACCAAGGCTCGTCCTCCTAGTCATTTTATTGATCTAGTTTCCAAACTCAAATTGGTTGATGCTTACCCACCTTGAGTTTGAGAGGGGCTATTAATGTATATATTAGATTAGATTTATATTTATATTTATATTTATCTATATGTATTGTAGATATAGCTTGTAACGAGTTGAATCAAATTAAATTTATACTTTAATCTCAATTGGGGATTTATTTTAAATTATTAAGCTCCATTTATTTTGGACCCAATTGATTAAATTGTGATACGTTAGTAACCATGTAATATTGTTGCGGTTTTATTATTATTATTTAATTTCCATAAAAGAGTTGTGAATATTTATGTACCATTAAACGAAATATATTTTGTGGTGAGAAAATATTATATTTACTTTTGTCATTAAAGATGTGTGAAATGTATTTTTAATTGATATATATATATATATATATATAGTTAGATATTTGTTTAATTAGATAGTTATTTAGGAAATATCTATAAAAGTAACCAAAACGATTTTTTATTCAACTTTTGGGAGTTCTTGGGAGGTCTTGCTGTAAGAAAAAGAGAAAAAGGGTTCCAATGTTGATTTTTTATGGGTTTGATATAGTATAAGTCATTTTTGACTCCTAGTGCTTTGGATCAAAACGTAGAGGGCGGAAAAGGCATCGTTTGGCTCCAAAAAAATTTAATTTATGTTGCTAAAAAATTTGAAAGCTTCTTGGCTTGAGATAGGGATTTTTCTTACACTTCTTTATGTACTTTTACTTGATTATATGGAACTTAGAGTTATATATAATTTAATTAGAATTTTTGAAAATTTTGTGATTTATTTGCTTAAAAGGGAAAGTTTGAGAAAAATAAAGAGTTGATGCCTAAATTGAGAAAGTGTAAACTTGGAATATGTTTGTAAGGTTATGAAAGAGTTACGTTTTAAATTTGAACAAAAACGGACTTCGACTCGATCGATTTTGAAATTTTTACCGGTTTGCAACCAAAAGAGCATTTTTTTAAAAAATAAAGGAATTATGTTTAACTTTTGGGGCTTTTGATCAAATAGGATGTCATAGTTGAATAATGTTTTGAGAATGAGTTTGGAAAGAAAATGATATTTTCTTGGGCATTAATGGTATTATTTTGCTTAATGTATTTGTTGGAATAAAACCGACACGGTTAGAAATAGACCTTGAGAGGTTACCGGACGTGATTGTGATATGAAAACTAGTGTAGTTGTTCATATTTGATGATATATGGAATATATTGTATTTATCAGAATTTTTTTGAAATTTAATTGTTTAAATATCTGTTTAGAAATATTTGTTTTGGGCTATCGGTGGAGAATAGCCATAATTGTGGTAGAAAGACATGAGACTTAGGTAAATTGAACCACATTTCTCATTTTTTGCATTGGACATTGCATTACATTTATTTCATTGGAAATGTATCTGTTTGCGAAAAGATGAATACTTGGTGAATCTGGGTAGAGGGTGTGGAACTACGCGGTTAAGTGTCGAGCCTTCCAGTTTACTGGTAAAAATGACAGTGGTAGTGCATTAGGGCCTACTTGCAGACACTCACCTAGAGATTCACAAAGCCTATATTCATATAACATATATGACTTAAAATAAAAATGACTTTATATCTGTTGTTGCATCTTAGCATTGCATGCTTTATAAAAAGAGAGATAAACTGTTTTATCATAAGCATGGCATGAGCATACTCCTCTTTAGTCTTGTCATGGTCCATATGTTGTGTAGTATATCTATACTGAGTTATGGCTCACTCTATAAGGGAAACCATTTCAGGTACTGGTGATATGCCTCTGCCAAGGCATTGACTTGGGAGGACTCGGAATTGAGGCTTCATTTTTGTTTTATGGTTATTTGTTGAATGTGAGCCCAGGGCTGTATTTGCGTTGAGTTGAAACTCCATGTTGTGTAACCAAGAATGTTCTTAGATAAATTTGTAAGCCTGTATGGCACTTATTATCTATTTGGTTTCCATTTTATACTTGTTGTAAAATGCATGCTTGGGATTGGAACTGGGGCATTGAGATGTGAACAGTATGTATTTGGCATTTGGGATATAATGGAAATTGATGTATGGAATAGTTAGCCATATATATGTGTTTGTCTATCATGTGGGTTTTGTTGCATAAATAGATATACCCTACCCAATTTTCGGGGCGTTACATAGCTTATCTCTATCTCTATCTCCTTATATCTCTATCTCTATCTCCTTCCATACTTATCTAGGTTTGTATTCAGCCTATAAATACAGGCTCTCCTATTGTATTCTATTCATTCAACATGCCTTCAATTTATCATTTTAACAAGTTGATTTTTCTTTCAAAATCACAACAGAACTCAGCAAGTCTATTTTCATAACATTCTTCATCACAAGACTTTTGTACTGTTTTTCAAAAATCTTTTCCTGCTTTTTCAGCAGGTCTATTTTATGAAGTATGATTTCATAACATTTTTTTGAGCAAATATGATTTTATAACATTTTTAGCAAGTCTATTTCAGCAAGTATGATTTCATAACAATTTTTTTTTGACAAATCACACAGTTTTTCATTATGGGGATTAAATAGAGAGGATTTCAAAATAAAACGAAAAAAAACAAATTAATCACTAAGCTTTTCATCATGGTGATTAAATGGCAATGACTTATATAAAAAAAATTTAAAAAAAATCTGACCTTGTCTTAGTTGTCAATGAAGGAGATTTGGGGATATAGGGCTTGGGTTACTTTGCAACAGATTTTTCTCTTGTTTGCTAGACCAAAACAGATCTTTGGTAACTTGGCTAATTTTGCTCTTGCTTGCTAGACTGTAACAGATTTTGGGTTTCAATAGAGTAGAGACAGAGAGAGACAGAGAGAAGAAATCCCAGATTTGGGTTTGAATAGAGTAGAGAGTGAGATTGTTTTTGGATTTGAATAAGAGAGAGACGGATGAGAGAAGAGAGAGAGAGACACGCGTTTCAGAGCTCTTTCAAGCCATTTGTGCCTCAAGCTCTCGAGGCCTGAAACATTTTTCTTTATATAGATGGTTATTGGCGACAAAAATTTTTTAGTCGCTGAAAGTATTTTATAAATCCCTCCAAAATAATTGAAATGTCTCCCTCCAAAAATTTTAGTTCTTTGGCGACTAAGATTCTTTTTTGTCACTGAAAATAAACTTTTGACGACCAAAATTTTGGTCACCAAAGGTAAAAAATAATTTTTTATTTCCCATTCGACGACTAAATAGTTTTAGTAGCCAAAACTCAATATATGGCGACTAAAATTCTTTTTTGTTGCTGAAAATAAACTTTTGGCGACCAAACTTTTCGTCGCCAAAGGTAAAAAATAATTTTTTATTTTCCATTCGGTGACTAAATGGTTTTAGTAGCCAAAACTCAATATACGACAACTAAAATTCTTTTTTTTGTCGCCAATTTTGGCATTTTTAACGACTAAATTTTTTTTTAGTTGCCAATAACTAATATACCCCGACTAAAAAAAATTAGTAGCTAAATATTTTACTTTGGCCAACTAAAAGAATTTTTTGTCGCCAATTTTGGTTGCCGAAGGTGCATTTTATTGTAGTGTATGTTGGTACCTGCCCTCAAGCCTTGGATTGTGAGGTCTTACTATTCTATATATCATTGTATTTTTTACAAGGGTAAATTACACTTTATCCCCTTTATGTTTGGTCATTTTTTCACTTTGACCCTTGAAATTTTTTTTTTTTCTATTTTGGCCTTTCATGTTTTAAGTTTTTCCCAATTTACTCCTAAAGGTAACTCCTATTCAAAATTAGACAAAAAATGTTATGTTACCTACCACATGACATAAAAAAAATATATTATTATATTGGGGTTTAAGTGTTTGTCAGAAGTGTAAGCTACATATAATAAAATAATTGTTAATACGTCATTTCCTGTTTAGTTTTGGACAAAAGTTAGTTTTAGAAGTAAATTGAGAAAATCTTAAAGTATGAAGGATTAAAGTGAGAAAAAAAAATTAAAGGTCAAAGTGAGAAAATAACCAAACATAAAGGGGACAAAGTATAATTTTCTTTTTTTACAATCGGTAAGAGAAAAGTAAGGAAAGAAAAGCAACATTTGTAATAGAAGACTCGAATTTATACAATACACCTGCTGAATGATTGCTTTACCAATCAGAGGTCAACACTTAGGGTGTGTTTGGTAACGTTTACGTTTTCAGTTTATATTTACAAAAATTTTATAAACTGGTTTTTGTTTATTTTTAGAAAAACATAAACTACAAACGTATTTGGTAATTGACAAAATGTTTTAAAAATTTTAATAATATAAAAGAGTGGTGGCAAGTGGTGGTGATGGTGGCAGTGGTGGCGGTGGTGGTGGTGGAAAGTGTGGTGGCAAGTGGTGGTGGTGGTAGTGGTGGGTGGGTGGTGGGTGGTGGTGTGGTGGTGGTGGGTGGTAGTGGTGGTGGTGGTGGGTGGTGGGTGGTGGTGGGTGGTGGTGGGTGGTGGGTGTGTGTGGGTGGTGGGTGGTGGTGGCGGTGG
This sequence comes from Camellia lanceoleosa, assembly GCA_025200525.1. NCBI lineage: Eukaryota > Viridiplantae > Streptophyta > Magnoliopsida > Ericales > Theaceae > Camellia > Camellia lanceoleosa. Next base: position 86,918,774 of record CM045766.1, on the reverse strand, counting down.
TGGGTGGGTGGCAGATGGTGGTGGTGGGTGATGGTGGATAGCGGTGGTGGTGGTGGTGGTGGTGGTGGCGGCGGTGGCGGGTGGGTGGTGGGTGGTGATGGTGGATGGTGGTGGTGGCGAGTGGTGGTGGTAGTGGTGGCAGTGCGTGGTGGCGGTGGGTGGTGGTGGTGGTGGTGGTGGTGGTGGGTGGGTGGGTGGTGGTGTGGTGGGTGGTAGTGGTGGTGGTGGTGGGTGGTGGTGGTGGTGGGTGGGTGGGTGGTGGGTGGTAGTGGTAGGTGGTGGTGGTGGTGGGTGGTGGTGGTGGTGGTGGTGGGTGGGTGGCGAGTGGTGGGTGGCAGCGAGTGGGTGGTGGGTGGGTGGTGGATGGGTGGTGGTGGCAGGTGGGTGGCGGATGGCGCGTGGTGGTGGGTGATGGCGAATAGCGGCCGGTGGTGGCGGGTAAGTGGCGGGTGGTGGTGGTGGTAGGTGGTAGCGAGTAGGTGGGTGGTGGTAGGGGTGAGCAGTGGATATACCAATCCGCCAAAACCGACCGAACCGAACCGATCCGCTGCATTTTAGACGGATGCGTGATGACGAGCGGACGGTTGCGGATTGATTTTCTCCAATCTGCCAATTTGGCGGACGGATGACGGATTTGAGGTTCCTTTAGCCGCATTTGAACCGCCAAACCGCGAGCACCTTTAGTAATTTATAAAACTTTGTGTTTACAATTTGTTTAAATATTTTGTTTGCGTTTTCAATTGAAAAAGAGTTCAAATATTCTGTTGAAAAAAAGTTTTCAACTTGAATATATTTTTTGAATTGAAAAAAATAAACGTATTATTTATCTATATTTTTTGGTTTTTAAATTTAACTCTAAAAGTAATAAATATAAAATATAACATATGATGGTTGGTTTTTGTTTTTAAAAACATATATAAATGTAACAATACAGAGACATACAATCTCTACTATTGCTCTGTTCATGGTTTTGGTGGTTTGAATTGTTTTTTTATTTTAAGAACCACAGATTGTAATATTTTATGTGGATGAGACATGCTGTGATTGTAATATGTGGATGAGGCATGCACTGATTGTGATATTATAAAGTTTTAAACTTTCTTTCTTTGGATGATGCATGCAGTAATTGTAATACTTTTTTAAATCATTGACTGTAATACTTTTTTTTTTTAGGAAGTGCACAAGCTGAACTATGTTGAAAATTTATAAAATTTCAAACCGCCAACCTAATTCTCATTCATCTGCCAAACCACCAATTCGCTCAATCCACGGGATTGGCGGATGGATTGATTTTTTCATGACCCGTGCCCACCCTAGGTGGTGGTGATGGTGGTGGCAGGTGGGTGGCGGATGGCGGGTGGTGGCGGTGGATGGGTGACGGTGGCGGGTGGTGCGTAGTAGCGAGTGGGTGGTGGTAGTGGTGGTGGCGGCGGCGAGTGGTGGTGGCGAGTGAGTGGTGGTGGCGGGTGGGTGCTACTGGTGGCAGGTGGTGGATGGTGGTGGCAGGTGGGTGGTGAGTGGTAGTGGCAAGTAGGAAGCGGGGGGTAGTGGTGGGCGGTGGATGGTAGTGGCGGGTGGTGGGTGGTGGCGGGTGGGTGGCGTGCGGTGGTGGTGGTGGTGCGGTGGTGGCAGGTGGGTGGTGGTGGCGGGTGGTGGTGGCAGGTGGGTGGTGAGTGGTGGTGGCAAGTGGTGGTGGGGGGTGGGTGGTAGGTGGTGGTGGCGGAAGATGGTGGTGGAAAATGGTGGCGGGTGGTGTCTAGTGTTGGGTGATAAAAAAAAAAAATTCAAAACAAAAACACATTTTTTGTGTTTTCATTTTTTAGCCAAATTTATAAACTGAGATTACTGATTTATAAATCAAAAATTTTATCAAACAAGTTTTTATTTGAATTTTTAAAATTTTTATAAATATAAACAAAAAACTGAAAACGTAAGTCTCACTAGACGGCAGCTTAACTTCGCAAAGGGGCTCCACAAATTCTTTCAAAATGGTACATTTGTGGTTCTTTGAAGGAGCCCATCTGCAAGGTGAGAACAAGAAGAAGCACCTTAAGAGATATACATATCTTAAACTTACTAGAGAGAAGGTTAGCTTCGCTGCCAAGTCTTTGAAATTTAATGGTATGCCTACTATAAAATAATAGGCATTGTTATCTAACTTTGCATGGCATTGTTTCTTCGGCCTAGCTAAAATTTTATTTATTTATTTATTTTAGGGTTAGGCCTTTGAATGTTCTATTTTGATGGCTTGTTCGATCATCTTTCTTGTTTTCCATAGACATGTATCGAATCTTATTGTAATATTTATATTTTTTTGATATAGCTAACTCGCTTAAAAAATTTTAAAATAAAAAAAAATCCATAGAAAGCAAGTATCACTACAATATATAAAAGTTTTATAGGCCAAACTTTTTATCTTTAAAAGTAAAATTTTGTTGCAAAAAATATTAGAGAAGCAATTCTCATAGTCACTGAAAGGTCATTTCGAAAAGTAAAGAAAATTACTTTTGGTGATAAATTTTGAACATATACTAATATATTATGCACTTTTAGAAATGAAATTTTTTTATCTTTAAAAGTAAAATTTTGTTGCAAAAAATATTATGGGACCAATTCTCGTAGTCACTAAAAGATCATTTTGAAAAGTAAAGAAAATTACTTTTGGCGACAAAATTTTGAACATATACTAATATATGCACTTTTAGAAACGAAAATTTTAGTCCCAAAATAATAGTAAGGGAAATGTTACAATGTGCACTCTTTTTTGGGTCCATATGCACCTTATGTAAAAATCATAATTTTTATTACTAGTATAAATTGTCACAAAAATTATAAACTTTTTTTTCTTCACAAAAATTATAACACTTTGCTTCTCACAAAATATATAACTTTTATCACAAAAAAATATGGTCATGTTTAGTTAGGTTTTCAGACATTTGTTTCAGAAATTTGTTCTAACAAACTAAAATTTAACTTGATGAAAAAATATAAAAATATAAAAATTTAATTTGAAAATAAAAAACTTATCATTTTTACATAATTTTATTTTTTGGGGAGGTCAAAAATAATTTTTAAGAATTTAAAAATATTTTTTTTGATATTTATTTTTATTAAATTATTTTCCATTTTTTCAAAAACAAATCTGAAAAAAATTTCTAAAAAATAAGCCAGACAACACCTTTAACTTTAATTATACATAACTTTTAAGTGCACATCATAATTTCACCATTAATAATTTTCATCACAAAAATCAAAACTTTTATCACAAAAAAATCATAATTTTTCTTACAATGTGCAAGTGCACTTGCACATTGTAGTATTTCCGTAATAGTAATTAATTACTAAATGTTCAATTTTATCGTTAAAAATGTAATGATGGCACTTTTGAGAACAAAATATTTTATCCCTCAAAAATGATTTCATCCCTAAATTGTCTCTGAACCTTAATTTATTGTGGTGTGTCCTCAAGTTTACTTTCTTACTAACTTCTTTATTCAGATAGAGACTCATCTGAACTGTTGTTTATGAACTAATTGAGCAAGTTAAGATGGGTAATCCACGATAAGTGGTAGTTTACTAGTTTCCATCTCATTTGCCCAAAAATCTGTAAAAATCATGGCGTGTGATTCAATCTTTTTTTGGTAAACAGATGTAATTCTCTCTAATCTATGTTTCGGTCAAAACTTTCTAGATGTTGATTTGGCTTTAAGACTCAAATTCAAGATTAGAAAGAGTACCTTTCAAACCATAACCTGAAGGTTTATATGGGCAACTCCACCGGTCTAATTGCAACCAATTCCAACCCAACTACAATGGGTAAGTTACAAATTTAACATAATTATAATTAATCTCATAAATTTAATATAATTATAATAATTTTTCTTTTAGCAAGATAAAGTAATCAAAACTAATATTGATAGTGGATAGACAATGAAATAAATAAATATAAATATATATTTTAGTAGAAAATAGATGACATTATGACACACAAATTAGTGATGAAAAAAGATCTAAATATTATGTGAATTAAAATTTCAAGAAAGACTGATGTAATTATGTAAAAAGTTTAAAGCTAATTCCATTTTCTCCGAATCTCAAGAAGGTAAGAGTGTAATTTTCCTTGTTTTAATGATTTTTCTTTTTTCTTTTATCAATTTTGTAAAAAAATTTAAATTCATTTTATTAAAATACACTTAAAAAAGCAGCATAATTGTGGAAAAAAATTTAAAAAAAATTACTAAATACAAAAAATATTTTTAAAAAGTATATTTTTATATTTTTTTCATATTTAGTATTTTATTTTAAAATTTTCTTTACAAATATTTTACTTTTTAAATATATCTAGATTTTATCTACATTTAAGAAAATACAAAAAATTCAAAAATAATTTTCAAAAACTAAACCAAACATAAATTAGATTATTAGTTCATCTTTGGAGTTTTTTAGGTTGAAGTACACCACATTTTTATGGCCTTAGCATGAATGGCTTATTTTTCTTAATTTTTTCAATCCATGAGATGCGTAGTTTTAAAGAGGGAAATCTTGTTTGGTTCTTAGACTTTCGCGGTTTAACAGTTCTTTTTCTTTTTGTTCCTCTTGTTTTGATTAATAGTGGTAGGGTCATCGTTGGACCCAAATCTGTCTGGCCTGTTGGGCTTTAACCTAATCTATATGCCCATACTCCGAATGGGTTGGGCTACTAGGCCCAAACATATTCATAAAAATATTATTTGATTATTTGATTAATAAAATTGTTATTTTGAATTACAATAAGCCCTAACAAATTCATAAAACTGAATCAATTTCATCTTTTCACTGTCAAACAATATGTGAATTATATTAAATGAATTAAGAACAATGGTAGGGATTCTAAATGAATTATTGAATATTTAACATAATATTTATTTACATAAGTGTGAGATACATACTCATGTGAATATTGTTTACAATATTTAATAATTTACAAATCTCTAGCATTTTTGATAAATAAATGAGCAGAAATTTAATCCTTGATGCATATATTGTTATTTTGTTGCACATATTTATTTATTTATTTTTATATATGTGGATTCTCATGATATCTTCTTAGAGCATCTCCAACCCTGAACCAAAGTTTTCATAAAATCTGAGTAAAAAAATAATTTTTTTCTCAATCTGATACCGAGTGCTCCAACGGTTGATTTTCATCAAATTTTCATCAAATTTGTGTCGGGATAACCGGTTGGTCGACCGGGTGGTCGACCGGTTAAGACCAAAAAAATATATATATAATTTTTATTTTTTATTTTTTATTTTTTATTTTTTATTTTTTATTTTTTTTGAACTTTTTGAACCTTTCAGTAGTCGACCGGTTGGTCGATCGGTAAGGCCAAAAAAAATTTTTTTTTTTTTTCAACTGTTTGACTTTTTTTTTGGAACTGTTTGAACTTTTTGGTGGTCGACTGGTTAGTCAACCGGCTGGTCGATCGGTTGGTTTCCCCAAACGGTCATGCACAGTGTTTTGATGAAATGCGGAGCCTGTCCTCATTTTAGTGAAACGTTTGATGAAATCTCAATTTGATATCAATTTGGTGAAACCGTTGGAGTATGAAAAAATGCTTTTTTCACCAAATTTTAAATTTGATCCCAGATTTGGTTCAGGGTTGGAAATGGTCTTAGAAACAGAATCAACATCCACTTTGTTTTTCTCAGAAGTTCAACATATTATTATTTATTACACGAAAAATAAATGCATATTGTATTCAACATAGAGGCATGACAAATTGGTTTGGGTAGGTGAGAAATGTGAGTTGAGTCACCAATTAGATTAAGGACTCGTTTGCGATCTACTAAAAACTTTTTTTTTTTTTTTTATAAAAAAAATTAAAAGGTCAAAAAACTTGTTTACTATTAGATAAAATATTTAAATGTCACACTAATTGTTAAAAAAATAATTTATTATTACATTTTCCAAACACATTCACTCTGGTTGGTTTAGCTTTGGAAAATTATTTATTTATTTTTTTAATTTTGATAATACTGCGGACTCTAGATGGAACGGGTCAGATTGATCCACGCTTCCCAAACCGTTACCCAGGGGTTGAGCTCATTGCAAAACCTGCACAAGAGTTCAGCGTGGAACGGGGAGTTCCCCAGCGAACCCTTCGACGAGCAAGTTAGAGGAGAGTAATCGAATGTCAGGCTCAAAAACGGTGATAGAGAACTTAACCTTTTTTGTCTTAGGAGTCTGCTTATATCATTTGCTCATCATTTTCTTGTCCACTTCGAGCTGTCACGTTGGCCAAAAGTCTATGTTCTAGCTTGCCTTGTTCATGGTGAGGCTGTTCTGTTCCGACGTGAAGGGTTATCGTAATAAATGCTGCTGGGAAGCTCATTAATGGTTGATATGTGATGCAATAACTCTGCAGGATCTTTGTCTGCTAACGTGGCTGGCTCTTTACTTTGCCAAGTGTTCAGATGTCATTGGTGCTTGGTGTAACATTAGGTTTTGGGAATGTTGGGCTTTGTTATTTGAATCATGGATTGGGCCTTAAGTGGTGGGTCGTATCTTTTATGGGCTTACCCATGTCAGTAGTCCCCCATTTCCAAGTGCCACTTTAGTCCAACAAAGGGAATAAGGAAGAAAACAGGGGTTGTGAGATATCGACGGAGAGAAGACCGGAAGGTGGCCCGACCACGAGGGGTGGCCCAGCGGAGGGACCGATCGTGAGGAGGGCCGACCGCGAAGGGTGGCCGAATGGACGAATCGATCGTGAAGAAGGCCGACCGCAAAGGGTGACCAAGTGGAGGGACCCGAGGAGGGCCCATCATGAGTGAGGGCCAACCGCGGGCAGCGACCAAGTGAAGGGACCGAGCATAAGGAGGGCCGACCGTGAAGGGTGACCCAATGGACAAACCGACCGCGAAGGGTGGCCCAGTAGACGGACCGACCGTGAGGAGGGCCGACCGCGAAGGGTGACCAAGTGGAGGGACCGAGCTTGAGCAGGGCCGACCACGAAGGGTGACCCAGTGGACGGACCAACCGTCAGGAGGATCGACCGTGAAGGATGACCCAGTGGACGGACCGAGCTTGAGGAGGGCCGACCGCGAAAGGTGGCCCAGTAGACAGACCGACCATGAAAAAGGCCGACTGTGGGAAGAGGAAGTGGCGGTGTGCGGGGCTCGAGGAGCAGCGGAGCACGTGGTGAAGTGAAGTGGAGTGGAATTGACAGAGAAGGGGAAGGGAGTAGTGGATCGAGGTCGTACACGTGGCAGAATCCGTGAAGGAGGAGGTGACGCGTTAGGAAGAAGTGAAGGGACAGGGTGATATATAGGGCAATGAAAAGGCAAGGGTGGGAGTTTTTCGAAATTTTTCAAACTGGCGAAATTTGACCTTGACCCTTGGAATATAGGCAAACCGTAGGCATTTGGGGTTGTTCGCCTTACCTATCTTTTTACAAAAAACCAACATGTCCCAAAAGTAAACTCATTCGTTTCCAGTGATACACCTCTGCAACATTTTGTGAACTTTCTTGTGCCCGCGTCCGAAGCAATTCGCAGTCACACAAGAGAAATGGCCCAAGAGGAAGTACCAGCCGCAAGGCTTGATTCGTTAGGTGACGACGATGCGGTGGAGTTGGCGGAACAATTCCGTGCTGAGCGACGGGAGGGAAGGGTAGTTAGTCAAGCGGTGCGAGCTCGCCTTATGACAATGATCGCGGCCACGAGGCCCATTAGTCAAGCGGAGCCTGACCATTGGCACACCAAGCCAGACAAATCCACACTAATGGTGGAGGAGTTTGAGGGAATAAGGAAGAAGTACCAAATTCCCTCGAAAATAAGCTTGAGGCTACCCACATCCAAAGAGAGGGTGTCGGATGTGTGACCGGACGAATTTAGTCTCTACGAGGAAGCGCTGCGAGGGGGTTTGAGGCTACCTCTTTCCCAAATAGTGGTGGACGTGCTAAACAAATTAGAAATGGCACCGGGGAAGCTAATGCCGAACGCTTGGAAGATAGTAGTAACTTGTGCGAGTGCCTGGCAGTAGGCGATCGGAGGGACGGCAATGACAGTGGAGGAGTTCTTCTCCTGTTACAAGGCCTCCGGTCAGCAGGAGACGTAGGTGACTTTGTAGGTAGTGGCGGGCCGAGATCTGGTGGCAGGCTTGCCATCTTCGATGAAGAGGTGGAGGCCAAGATGGTTCTTCGTGTCGGCGAATGGTGAGACAGGAGTTCGCACAATGTGGAAGGTCCCTACGAAATCGGTGGAGCCAAAGTTAGGCATGGAAGCCGAAGACAGAGTAAAGAAGGTGAGGGAATGGAGAGAGGAGAAGGGAGTGAGGTGGGACGAGTTGGTCCTGCCTTTAACATTCTTTGCCCTGAACTTGGGACCGCAACCGTTGGAAGAGGATCCGACGAGGGAGGAAATGGAGATGCGGAGGAATGTGGAGGAGGAGAAGGAGAGGAGGTTGTTTACCAGGGTGGAAAAATACAAAGAGACGCAACCCGAAGCTAGTGATAAGGGAGCGGATCTGACCACGTCGCAAGCCAGTGAGCGACAAAGACCTAACTGGCTTTGCCCTTCTGCCGTCCCCAGTAGACCTACTGAAGGCAAGGGGCAAGCAAAAAGTAGAGGTAGTTATGAAGAAGCCAAGGAAAAAGAGAGGGGGTGTAGAGGGAGGGAAAACGCCCCTGTTTTGAAAAAGATGAAGGCTAGGGGGGAGGCTGCCCCTGTTGGAAAGGAGTTGAAGGAGAGGAGGGCGGAGAAGGCCCCGGAGAAGAAGAAGCTGAAGGAGGGAGGGATCAAGGAGGGCGCAGAAGAAGGGGCCGCCCAAATGGCTAAGGAAAAGCTGGGCCAAAGTACCCCTATGGTGCCGATGGTGGCACCTGCACCAGAAATAAGCTCAAGCTTTAGCGAGGGGAAGGTGGGGATTAGCAAGCCAGCGACGAGTGCCGCGTTGGCGACCGCCTTGTACCATGCACGCGCGCTGGCAGGTCGCTAGGCGAAAGGGGAGGAAGCTAGGGTCGCAACCGACCACTTTGTTGGAGTAGTGGAAGATTCAGCGGTGCACTCGATGGCGCATTTGCTAGAGACCGATCTCGTGAGAGGATTTTATTCAGCCCAGATGGAGGTGGTGACGCTGGCGACCGCCTTGATGAATAGGGCGGTGTGACAACCCTAACCTCTGATTAGTGTTAAACTGTGATTGAGCATGATAAGTAATTTATTAGGATGAAATCCTGAATTGTTTGTGTAAGTGTATTGCTTAATTGCATTCTATCTGTTTGTCGTTGAATGATCTGTTCATGTTTTAATTTTGAACTGTGAATTAAAAGCCTTATCGGCGACCGAATCAGAGATTGATCAGTGTTATGTGCTACTTAGGATTCATGTAATTTTATGGTAGGTTTAATTAAAGCTTGATTTGGAATGATTTAACTAGATTAAATAATGTTAAACTAATTGAACCTAGGTAATTATACAATTGCCATTGAGTGGGCCACCTTAACAAGTCTTGTTTGGAACGTAATTCACACTATTCTCCACCCTTTTTCTAGACCAAACCATGAGCAAGAGAGGGGGAGTAGGAGAGAATTGATTCATCAAGAATTAGCTTGGAAAATTAGAAGAATTGAAGAGGATTTACAAAATTGAGCTAGCATACTTGGAATTCGAGACCTAAGGTAGAAAATTCAGCCTCTTGAACATGAATTTAAGTTGTTTCTTGCATAGTTCAAGGAATATATTGGAGATTAGAGTCAAGTTATAGCCTAAGGAGTTGAATTGAGAAGCAATGTGTGCATGCATGTCCATATCATTGAGTTTTGAGATCATTTACATGAGAATTTCCACATGCATGTCCATATTTTGGTTGTAGTCCATGAATTCACCATGTTCTAGAGTTCAATCTTGCATTTGACCATGTTTTGGAGCATTGGAATTCATAAGAACTCATGCATGTTATGTTCTTACATAGTTCTTGAAAGTTTCATTGAAATTGTGTTCAATTGTCTCACTTTTGGGCTTGATTTTACAAAAATGATCTTCAAAACATGTTGTAGTATGAGTTTTCAAGTGTTTTCCAGAAAATTTGCCCAAAAGGTTGAGTTTTGATAAGATTAATTCTTGGTTTGAGCTTTGGAGGCAAATCTGGAAAACTCAGATTTTGGCTTCCTCGCTTGAGCGAAGGATTCCACGCTCGAGCGAGCACCTTTGTTTTCTAAATTCCGCTCGAGCAACAGAATGCTGGCTTGAGTGTAGATTGCAAGCTCTCAGGTTTTTGTGGACGCAGATGCATGCTCGAGCGACGAGACCTGCGCTTGAGAGAAGGACTGTGTCTCACGCTCGAGCGAGCATCGAGCAGAGAATTTCAACAACTAGTACTTTTTTCATTTTTACAGACTGCTCAAGCAAGGGATTCTATGCTCGAGCGACCCCTCTATTTTGGTAAGCTCGCTCGAGCGAAGAAAGTCACGCTTGAGCGAGACCCCTATTTTCAACAAACTTTGAAAAGTGTTTTAAAGTACAATTTTGCATCCTCATTCCATCCTAGGCATTCTTAGGCCAAGTTTAAGGCATCTTAATGAGGATAATGTTATAGAACCACACCAAGTCAAGTTAAGGGGCTAAGTTATTAATCCCGGTGTGTAACTTAGTGTGTGTGTTCATTCTGCAACTGTGTAGAGTTGGCACTCGAAGACGCTAACTAGCCTGTCTGTAGCCCAGTACTCTGTGAGTAACAATGTTGTAAAGATACGTTCAATTATAATTATTTCTGAACAACTGATTATACTACTTTCTGAAACGGCATTGTTTACTGAATGAATGTTTGTCCTATTTGTAAACCATACTCGTGGCATCCATAGCAACTTATCGCTCGTTATCGACATCTCTCGGGTTCAATGTTTGGAACTACTATCAGATATCTTTTTGATGGCCATCAACTAACTGTTCGATCTATTAAGTCCTACTGTACTATTTTGCTATTAAACGTACCACGTATGACTGTTATGATTTCTAAATGATTGATATGGCTTGAAATATGAGCCACTGATTGAATAACTGATTTACTAATGCAAAGAATTATTTTAATTGATGAAAGGACATTCATTCTTAACTCTTTTACGCTTATGTTATTCACTGGGTTTTAGCTCACTGATTATATTTATATGTAGGTGTCCAAGCACCAGACCGAAACTAGGAGCGTCAAGTTAAGCTCTCATTTTGTCGAGCCAATCATTGTGCCGCACTTCAAGGTTCCGAGTCCGTTCAAGCTAAGGCTGTTTTGGGGTGTCCTAGATTCACCCTTTTGTCTCCATTTTGTATTGACTGAATAAGACTTGATTATACAGTTATGGTTTAGGGATTTGGTCCCTAACCTGGATGTTTATGTATATGATGTATGTATATACGTTTTGGTTATGAATGTGGCTTGTTCATAAAAGTCTTTTTGCATTTAGATTTTCACAGCTCGTTGGACATCTTTTTTTATTACTGTTTGGCTTCCGCCAGCCCCTTACTCTATATTACTGTCTTTACTATCAAGCAGGCCTTTGGGAATCTCGGATTACTGGCTGGTTGCGATGCTAAACCCATAGGGGCGGGTTTAGGTCGTGACAGAGTGGTATCAGAGAACGAGTTATACCGCACACACGTGTCCAAATGAGCTATAGGATGTCCTAGAAAAGTAATTAGGGCATTGCATGAGCATGAGAAAGTGTGTGTGGCCATGATATGAATATATGTGCTAATGTGCTTAAGTAAGCAATTTCCTATGTTTTTATTACTGTATTGCATATAGTGAAATAGAGAATGCAAGAAATGTCGATGAATTTGAGTCATCTGAGGCAAGAATGGCAAGGTTAGAAAGAACGGTTGAACTGTTGACTGAGGCCCTAAGACAACAACAGAACCAAGAGCCCCCACCTCCACCAGTACAACCCGAATAGAATATTCATGATGATGTTATTGCTTTAACACAGAAGTTCAACAAAATGAAGCCACCATCATTCCAAGGAGGCCTTGAACCATTAAAGGCCGAAGCATGGGTTTTGGAAACCGAAAAGTTGTTTGAAGTGTTTCCGTGTTCTGAAGCACACTAGGTATTACTAGCTACGTTTACGTTACAAGAAGAGGCTAGACGGTGGTGGATGCTCGTTCGTGACACCAGTAATGCTATGACCTGGGCACAGTTTAAGGAAGTTTTCTTTGAAAAATACTTTCCCCAGTGTGTCCGAGACCGCAAGGTAACTGAATTCGAATAATTGAAGAAAGGTACCATGTCAGTAGCAGAATATGAATCTAAGTTCACTGAACTCGCCTGATATGCACCACACATGGTTGATACTGATTATAAAAAGGCCAAGAAGTTTGAGGGCGGGCTTAATGTCGAGATACTCGATCGGATTAACGTGTTAAAATTACTCAAATATATGGATGTTCTTGACCGAGCAATTATGGCCGAGGCAAATATCACTGCATTGCAATAGACTAAGTCACCGGTAACCGAATGGCGGGGTAAGAGGCAAGGCTTCAATTTCAAAAAGGGTCGAAATAACTCAATGAATAAAAAGCAAAACACAGGGTCAACAAATAGTTCTAGTCAGGGAAGTGGTTCATACCACCCTGCTCCGAATGTGGAAAAAGGCATAAGGGGGTTTGCTACAAGATTTCTGGTGCTTGTTATAGGTGTGGCAAGGTGGGCCACATGGTCAAAGATTGCCCTTCCACGTCTCAAGGCAATAGTAAGGCTGCAGTTAGGGCCGCAGCATTAACTGTTACACCAAAACCTAATCCCAAAGCTACTAGAAATGAGCCTTTAAGGCAAGGCCGGGTGTTTGCACTTGTACCGGGAGATGTGCAAAATACCGAGACAGTTGTGTCAGGTATACTCTCAATCTGTGCCCAAAATGCCTATATTCTAATTGATTCAGGGTCTACACATTCATTTGTCTCGCATGCTTTTTCACGAAAATTAAATAGATCACTGGAACCTATGAACTATTTGTTAGCTGTATCTTCACCTGCTGAGGGATCCGTGACTTGTGCTTATGTGTATCCTACATGTGAAATTGTTATTGGAAATGCACTTTTGTATATTGATTTACTACCTTTGAATATTGATCATTTCGATGTAATTTTGGGAATGGACTAGTTAACAAAATATCATGCTACCATAGATTGTGTAACGAAACAAGTTGTTTTCCGTCCACCTGGATTGCCTAAATTTGTGTTTAACGGAGTTGGTGTAGTACCTCCCCCATACCTGATTTCGTCCGTGAAAGCTTTCAAATTAATTAAAAAAGGGTGTAAAGGGTATTTATGTTGCATATTGACTGTACCTGCTGATACTAAAGCTAATGTGGACAGTATTCCTATAGTCAGAGAATTCCTAGATGTTTTCCCAGATGACTTGCTAGGGGATTTGATTAATAGGAACATTGAGTTCACTATTGAAGTATTACCGGGTACACAGCCAGTTTCCAAAGCTCTGTACAGAATGGCACCTACCGAATTGAAAGAATTGAAAATTTAACTGCAAGAATTATTAGATAAGAAGTTCATTAGGCCCAGTACATCACCGTGGGGCACGCCAATTTTATTTGTGAAAAGGAAAGACGGCTCGTTAAGACTCTGCATTGACTACCGTGAATTAAACAAGGTAACAATGAAAAACAAATATCCATTGCCTCGTATTGATGACTTATTTGACCAGTTGCAAGGTACTCAGGTTTTCTCCAAAATTGACCTTAGATCCTAATATTACTAGTTGAAAGTCAAAACAGAGGACATTGAGAAGACTGCCTTCCGAACGAGGTACGGACATTATGAATTTCTTGTTATGCCTTTCGGAGTTACTAATGCGCCTGCTGCATTTATGGACCTTATGAACAGAATTTTCAAACCATTCCTCGATGAATTTGTGGTTGTTTTTGTAGATGACATTTTGATTTATTCCAAGAGTAAGGAAGAACATGAACATCATTTGAGAATTGCTTTATAGACCTTAAGAGAACAGAAACTATATGCAAAACTAACAAAGTGTGAATTTTGGCCCGATAACGTTATGTTTTTGGGGCATGTGATTAGTAGGGATGGCATCTCAGTTGACCTACAGAAGGTCGAAGCAGTGGTGAATTGGCCCAGACCGACTAATGTTATTGAAGTTCGAAGTTTCTTGGGCTTAATCGGGTATTATAGAAGGTTTGTAAAAGATTTCTCCAAAATCGCTCAACCATTGACTCAATTAACTCAAAAGGGAATATCATTTGACTGGACCGATCAGAGAGAATCAGCTTTCCAAGAGTTAAAGACTCGACTTGTGACTGCACCGATTCTTACCCTACCCTCAGGTACGGATGGATTTACTATTTTTAGTGATGCTTCTTATAAGGGTTTGGGATGTGTATTAATGCAGAATGATAAAGTTATTGTGTATACTTCCCGACAACTGAGACCATATGAAAAGAACTACCCCACTCATGATTTGGAACTTGTTGCAGTGGTATTCGCATTGAAAATTTGGCGCCACTATTTATATTGGGCAACATGTGAAGTGTACATAGATCACAAGAGTCTGAAATATTTCTTTACATAAAAAGAGTTGAACATGCGGCAACAGAGATGGTTAGAACTGATAAAGGACTATGACTTGCAAATTTTGTACCATCCGGGGAAAGCTAACACCGTTGTTGATGCACTTAGTCGAAAATCAATTGGGAATTTGGCCTGTTTACTCACCGGACAGAAAGAACTGCTATGTGATCTTGAGAAAATTGAAGTTGAGATTGTTTTGCGAGAACAAGGTGGGACATTGGTTGCTATTTCTACCTAACCAGCACTTATTAAAGAAATTAAAGAGAAACAACACCTAGATGACTTTTTGAAAAAGATCATTGATGAATGGGAATCCAAACCAAGGTCGGGCTTTGAATTTGAAAATAATGTATTGAAATTTCAGGGAAGGTTGTGTGTACCGAATAATTCTAAATTGAAAAGACGAATTTTGCAGGAAGGCCACAATTCAAAACTTTCCATCCATCCAGGAAATACAAAAATGTACCAAGACTTGAAACTTAATTTTTGGTGGCCGGGAATGAAGAAAGAAATTGTCGAGTTTGTGTCAAAATGCCTACATTGCCAACAAGTCAAAGCTGAACATCAATGACCTGCAAGCTTACTTCAGCCCTTACCAATACCGGAGTAGAAATGGGAACATATTACTATGGATTTCATTGTTGGACTGCCTCGCTCCAGCAAAGGTATGGATTCAATTTGGGTTATTGTTGATCGATTGACTAAATCTACTCACTTCTTACCTGTCAAAACAATTTATAATACGGACAAATTGGCTACAATTTATATTGATGAGATTATCAGATTGCATGGAGTTCCTGTGTCCATTGTTTCTGATAGGGACTCGAAGTTTACATTGAGATTTTGGCAAAGTCTACAAACGGCATTGGGTACCGAATTGAGACTGAGTAGTGCATACCATCCTCAGACAGATGGCCAATCAGAAAGAACCATCCAAACTCTGGAAGACTTGCTGCATATGTGTGTTCTTGATTTCCAAGGGAATTGGGAAAATCACTTACCTTTAGCTGAATTCGCCTACAACAACAGTTTTCACTCGAGCATTGGTATGGTGCCTTTCGAGGCTTCATATGGCAGAAAATGGCGTTTTCTCATTCGGTGAGCAGAAGTTGGAGACGGGCCTTTGCTTGGGCCCGAGATTGTACACGAGACCACAGAAAAGGTGAAATTGATTCAACAAAGATTGAAAACCGCACAAAGCCGACAGAAAAGTTATACAGATGTCCGAAGGCGAGATAGGAAATATAAAGTGGGTGATCACGTTTTTGTTAAAGTGACACCAATGAAAGGACAGACTTGTTTTGGGGCTAAGGGTAAACTAGCACCGAGATATGTTGGGCCGTATGAAGTCATTGAAAATATTAATCCAGTGGCGTACCAAATAGCGCTTCATCCTGAAATTGAGCATATGCATAATGTCTTCCATATTTCAATGTTGAGGGATTATTTCAATGTTGAGAGATTATCTTCGGGATTCGTTCCATGTTATTGAGCCTACCCGTGTAGTGCTAAGTGATGACTACACTTATGAAGAACGGCCTATTCAGATTGTAAACCAACGAATCAAGAAGTTGAGAAATAAAGAAATTTCGTTAGTAAAAGTGGACTGGTAAAACCATGGTGGCATTTATGCCACTTGGCAAAGGGAAGGCGATATGATGAAAAGATATCCTGAATTGTTCCCTGTGAATCCAATGTTCTTCCAAAATGAAGGTAATCTGAGTTTGGAGGACCAAATTCTTTTAAGGAGGAAAGACTATGACAACCCTCACCTCTGATTAGTGTTAAACTGTGATTGAGCATGATAAGTAATTGATTAGGATGAAATCCTAAATTGTTTGTGTGAGTGTGTTGCTTAATTGCATTCTATCTATTTGTCGTTGAATGATCTGTTCATGTTTTAATTTCAAACTGTGAATTGAAAGCCTTATCGGCGACCGAATCAGAGATTGATCAATGTTATGTGCTAATTTGGATTCATGTAATTTTATGGTAGGTTTAATTAAAGCTTGATTTGGAATGATTGAACTAGATTAAATAATGTTAAAATAATTGAACCTAGGTAATTACACAATTGTCATTGAGTGGGCCACTTTAACAAGTCTTATTTGGACCTTAATTCACACCATTCTCCACCCTTTTTCTAGACCAAACCGTGAGCAAGAGAGGGAGAGTAGGAGAGAATTGATTCAACAAGAATTAGCTTGGAAAATTAGAAGAATTGAAGAGGATTTACAAAATTGAGCTAGCATACTTGGAATTCAAAACCTAAGGTAGGAAATTCACCCTCTTGAACATGAATTTAAGTTGTTTCTTGCATAGTTCATGGAATATATTGGAGATTAGAGTCAAGTTATCGCCTAAGGAGTTGAATTGAGAAGTAATGTGTGCATACATGTCCATATCATTGAGTTTTGAGATCATTTACATGAGAATTTTCACATGCATGTCCATATTTTGGTTGTAGTCCATGAATTCACCATGTTCTAGAGTTCAATCTTGCATTTGACCATGTTTTGGAGCATTGAAATTCATAAGAACTCATGCATGTTATGTTCTTACATAGTTCTTGAAAGTTTCATTGAAATTGTGTTCAATTGTCTCACTTTTGGGCTTGATTTTACAAAAATGATCTTCAAAACATGTTGTGGTATGAGTTTTCAAGTGTTTTCCAGAAAACTGGCCCAAAAGGTTGAGTTTTGATAAGGTTAATTCTTGGTTTGAGCTTTGGAGACAAATCTGGAAAACCCAGATTTTGGCTTCCTCGCTCGAGCAAAGGATTCTATGCTCGAGCGAGCACCTTTATTTTCTGAATTCCGCTCGAGTGATGAAATGCTAGATCGAGCGTAGATTGCAAGCTCTCAGGTTTTTGTGAACGCAGACGTACGCTCGAACGACAAGACCTGTGCTGGAGCGAAGGACTGTGCCTCACGCTCGAACGAGCATCGAGCGGAGAATTTCAACAACTAGTACTTTTTGCATTTTTACAGACCGCTCGAGCGAGGGGATTCTACGCTTGAGCGACCCCTCTATTTTGGTAAGCTCGCTCGAGCGAAGAAAGCCATGCTCAAGCGAGACCCCTGTTTTTAGCAAACTTTGAAAAGTGTTTTAAAGTACAGTTTTGCATCCTCATTCCATCCTAGGCATTCCTAGGCCAAGTTTAAGGCATCTTAATGAGGATAATGTTATAGAACCACGCCAAGTCAAGTTAAAGGGCTAAGTTATTAATCCCAGTGTGTAACTTAGTGTGTGTGTGTTCATTCTGCAACTGTGTAGGGTTGGCACCCGAGGACGCTGACTAGTCTGTCTGTAGCCCAGTACTCTGTGAGTAACAATGTTGTAAAGATACGTTCAATTATAATTATTTTTGAACGACTGATTATACTACTTTCTGAAATGGCATTGTTTACTGAATGAATGTTTGTCCTATTTGTAAACCATACTCGTGGCATCCAAAGCAACTTACTACTATTGTACTGTTATTGCTACTGTTACAGAGATCTCTGTTAGTTCCAATGTTTGGAACTACTACTGTATACTATTTTGATGGCTATTAGCTGACTGTTCGGTCTATTAAGACCTACTATACTGTTTTGCTATTGGACGTACCACGTATGACTGTTATGATTTCTAAATGACTGATATGACATGAAATATGAGCCACTGATTGAATAACTGATTTACTGATGCAAATGACTGTTTTAATTAATGAAAGGATATTCATTCTTAACTCCTTTACGCATATGTGATTCACTGGGCTTTAGCTCACTGATTATATTTATATGTAGGTGTCCAAGCACCGTACCGAAGCTAGGAGCGTCAAGTTAAGCTCTCGTTTTGTCGAGCTAACCATTGCGCCTCACTTCGAGGTTCTGAGTTCGTTCAAGCTGAGGCTATTTTGGAGTGTCCCGGATTCACCCTTTTGTTTCCATTTTGTATTGATCGAATAAGACTGGACTGTACAGTTATGGTTTAGGGATTTGGTCCTTAACCTGGATGTTTGTGTATATGATGTATGTATATACGTTTTGGTTATGAATGTGGCTTATTCATAAAAGTCTTTTTGCATTCAGATTTTCACAGCTTGTTGGACATCTTTTTTTATTACTGTTTGGTTTCCGCCAGCCCCTTACTCTGTATTACTGTCTTTACTGTCAAGCAGACCTTTGGTAATCTCGGATTACTGGCCGGTTACGATGCTAAACCCAAAGGGGCGGGTTTGGCTCGTGACAGGCCGCGCGTGCTAGGGTAGAAGTAGAGCCACTAAGGGCCTAATTGGAAGAGGGGAGATCGGAGCTCCAGAATCTGATGACGGAGACAGCAGAATAAAGGAAGACCGCCAGGAGTGCATGCACCAAGGGCTTGGAGTATGCATGGAAGGCAAAGGTCATGGAGGTGCTGGCGGTGGTGCAGAGCAATTCGGCGAGGCGAGCTCTCGCCGCAACCAAGTCTGAGCTTGAAGAGGAGCGCCACAAGGTGATATCGCTTGAGTTCCAATTGGCGAGTGAGCCAAAAAAACTAAAGGAAGTCCAAAAAGCCTACATCACCGCCAACGAAAGGTGGGAGGAGGCCATGGCCAGCAATGAGGATCTACAGGACCAGGCCATCAAAGACAAGGAAGAGGCCGATGGTCGGATCGCAGCATTGGAGAAGGCCCTGGCGGAGGAGAGGGCCAAGTTGACCTTTGAGAAGGCACAATTGCAGAAGGCCCTAGCAGAGGAGAGGGCCAAGTTGACATCTGAGAAGGCAGAGTTGAAGAAGGCCCTAGCGGAGGAGATGGCCAAGTTGGCGTCTGAGTGGGCAGCATACCCCGATCTATGTATGGCTGCTGTAGAGGAGTTCAAGGGGTCCGCCGACTTCCAGATGGCCATTGATGCAACTGTCGCCAGCAGCTTGGCGAGAGAGGGTAGTAGAGGGGCTGGGCCGTCTGCAGCGGCCGCTGGAGGTAGAAGCAAAGAAGAAGTCATCCAAAGCTTCCAGCGGTCGGATTTTTATAAGCATAAAAGGGCTGAGTTCTGGGACAGCGGATGGAAGACCTTCAAACAGAAAGCGGAATAGCTATTCCTAGACGTGGACTTTAGCCGCGTGGAAATAAGCGAAGACGATGTTGCCCAGAGCCCCCTGGACGAGGGGATTGAGGAAGAAGATCTGGCTTCTACTAAGGATGAGTGATTTTTTTTTTTTTTTTTGTTATGTGTAATTTCTGCAGTGAATTGTATGTAACTGTAAGTTTGTAAATAAAATAACAAGTTTTCCCTTATACTGTTGTCGTTACTTCTTCTAAGTTGTAAATTTGAAAATAATGATAATGGCAGAGCAAAATTTTCTGTAAAAAGGTTGTAAAAGTAAGACTTGTGCATGAATTATGAAACTTGCCAACAGATTGAGGTGTAAAGAGTTTTTAGAAATGGGCAGCCAGCCTAACTTGTGAGAAAACCATGATGCAAGAAACGTTAAAAATAGGCATGCACGAAAATGTTAAAAGTGTTAGAAATTAAAAATGGGCTTGGACGACTATGAGCTTGGATTTTAAAAGAATTAAAAATGTAAAGTTAAAACTGTACAGAATGTTAAAAGACGTCGTAGTATGGACCTGGATTTGAACTGAATATGGGAACCATTCTGTAACATGAAATTACGAAAATGGACCGGTCAAATTCTTCATTCGTGCTCAGTCTGATTGAGGTTGTAATTAACTTAGTCTTTGAGCCCTTCTTCGCGGCTTCGCTTTGTTTGAGCCCTCGAATCGAAGTCTGGCTGAGGCTTTAATTGACTACCGCCGAGTTTCTTTGTGCTCAGCTGCCGAAGTTTTCGTGCTCACCAATCCGAGGATTTAATTAACTCTGTTTAACAAGTCGTTATTGAAGCACAACACAGATAACGGAGCCATGAAACCATTGTCTTTTAAGGCATAGCCTATTGATCAGAAGTTTACACTATGTATGAAGAGGATAAAAATAAATGTGTAGATGGTCAAAAAACACATACAGCAAATGATCAATACAAAAATAAGACATGACACTTTACTGGAAATAACGCTTCAAGTGCTCGGCGTTCCACGAGTGGGGGAGGTCTCGGCCTTCCATATCCTGGAGTCAGTAGGTGCCCGGGCGAGGTCTGGCCTTAATAACGTAAGGTCCTTCCTATTTGGCTGCTAGCTTGCCTTCGGCAGGACTTTTGGTGGCAAGAGTTGCTTCGCGCAAAACTAGGTCGCCAACTGCGAATTCCCTCGGTCGGACTTAACGGTTGTAGTGTGCTCTCATTTTCTGTTGGTATGAGACTCTCCTAACGACAGTTGTCTCTCGAAGCTCTTCAATCAGGTCTAAGTTAGCCCGACCTAGGTCTTCAGTTAGTTTTGGGTCTTGGTGCAGAATCCTCGGGGTTGGCAAGCCGATTTCCACTGGGATGACTACCTCAGCGCCGTATGTTAAGCAAAAAGAGGTTTCATTAGTAAGGGTTCGAGCGGTAGTACGATAGGCCCAGAGTACGTTTGGCAGTTCCTTAGTCCAGAGTCCTTTGACGGCTTCCAACTTGGTCTTGATGATCTTCAAGAAAGAGCGGTTGGTGACCTTGACTTGCCCATTGGCTTGGGGATGGCCTGGGGAAGAGAAACATGGCTGAATATGGAGCTCTGCACAAAATTTCCTGAACTTGGCGTTGTCGAATTACTTGTCGTTGTCTGAGACAATGGCTTGGGGAATTCCGAATCGGCATACGATCGACTGCCAGATAAATCTGGTTGTATTCCGTTCGATGATTGTGGCGAGGGGTTCTGCTTCCACCCATTTGGTGAAGTAATTAATGGCGACCACAGCGAACTTGGTTTGGCTCCTATCGGTAGGCAATGGACCAACTAAGTCGATGCCCCACTTGGCGAATGGGTAGGGACTGCTGAGTGTAATCAGTTCTGTCAGCGGAGCATGGGGGATGTTGGCAAAGCGCTGACATATATCACACTTAAGCATGAACTCAGTGGCATCTTGGTTGAGAGTAGGCTAGAAGTAGCCGGTGCGGAGTATTTTTTGGGCCAGCGACTTGGCACCCGAGTGATTACCACATACACCCTTGTGGATTTCCCTCATCACATAGGTCGCTTGGGAAGGACTGAGGCACCTGAGGTATGGGCGTGAAAACCCGCGTTTGTACAGGAGGCCACTGATGAGGATGTAATTGGACGACCGGGCTCTGATTTTGGTAGCCTACTGTGTGTCATCTGGTAACTCCCCACTTGTCAAGAATAGAAGGATATCCACCGCCCATGGGATAGGTTCATTTTGGAGGAAATGGACCTCCAGCGGGATTGGCGACGTGGCCGGGTGGGCTAGGTATTCAAGACGAACTCCATGGTTGAGGTTCGATTGGTCAGTTGAGGCTAATTGGGCCATTTCATCTTCCTTGGAGTTTCCGACCGAGGTACGTGTTTGATGTGGAAAGTGTTGAAGAGACGAACAAGGGGAAGTGCAATATCCCTATAGGCTCACATTTTGTCGTCCTTGGCATCAAATTCCCCCATGATTTGTCCGACGATCAATTGGGAATCACTGAATACTCAGATGTGGCTTACACTAATGTCTCTGGCTAGATGAAGGCCTGTTATCAGGGCCTCATACTCGGCCTTATTATTGCTTGCGTCAAACAGAAAGCAGAGAGCACACTTTAAATAACCACCCTTGGAGGTGGTGAGGATGAGACCAGTTCTACTTCCTTCTTTGCGGGATGATCCGTCGACATTGAGGGTCCAAGAATGGGGATCTTCTGCCTCAGTATAGGATTGCTTAGGCGGGGGGGTCGTGGTTGGAGTGGGGTTAATGAACTTCAAGATAAAATCGGCAACAGCCTGTCCTTTGATCGTTGTTCGAGGTCGGTAGAAGATTTCAAATTGGCTAAGCTCGACTGACCATTGCATAAGTTTGCCAGACAACTCTGGTTGTTGCATTATCTTCTTCAAAGGCTGGTCAGTGAGAACCATTATAGAGTGAGCTTGGAAGTAAGGTCGGAGTCGTCTTGAGGCTATGACCAAGGCCAAGGCCAATTTTCGATAATGGGTAATCATTCATTCCCCGAGAGCCCGGCTAATGTAATAAACCAGACACTGTACTGGGCCGTCCTCTCTGACGAGGGCAGCACTGACTGCGGTGCTTGACACAGCTAAGTAGAGAAAAAGGGGCTCGCTGGTGAGTGCTTGAGAGAGTAAGAGTGAGTTGGCCATGCACTGCTTCAATTGTTGGAAAGCTTCTTCGAATTTGGTCGTCCACTCAAAAGCTTGCCGAAGGACTTTGAAAAAGGGGAGGCACTTGTCCGTTGCACGGGAAATAAAGTGGTTGAGGGCGGCGACTCTGCCGGTAAGCCTGTGAACCTTCTTAACCATTCTTGGTGACTACATTTCTATTAGGGCCTTAATCTTTTCGGGGTTGGCCTCGATACCCCGTTGACTGACCATGAAACCTAAGAACTTCCTAAATCCTATGCCGAAGGCGCATTTCTCCGGATTGAGCTTCATTTGATACTTACGTAGGGTGCTGAAGGTCTCCCACGGATTCGCCAGATGATTGGAGGAGAGTTTGCTCTTGACTAGCATGTCATCGACGTACACTTCCATGTTCCGACCTATCTGGTGATGAAAAACGGCATTGACTAACCGTTTGTACGTTGCGCCGGCATTTTTAAACCCAAACGGCATAACATGATAGTGGTAGGTTCCTCGATCAGTGATAAAGAAGGTATGCTCCTGGTCGGATGTGTGCATCAGAATTTGATTGAAGCCAGAGAAAGCGTCCATGAAACTGAGCATTTGGTGTCCGATAGTGGCGTCAACAAGCAGATCTATGCGAGGAAGGGCATAACTATTTTTGGGGCACACTCGATTAAGATCGGAGTAGTCGACACAGAGTCACCATTTACCATTGTTCTTATGGACCAAGACCACATTTGACAGCTATTTGGGGTAGCCCATGTTCTTGACAAACTGTGCCTCCAGTAGCTTACTTACCTCAAAAGTAATAAGAGCGTTACGTTCCGGGTAAAAGACGAGTTGCTTCTGGCGGAAAGGCCGAAAATGGGGCTCGATGCTTAGACGATGAGTGATGAATGAGGGATCAATACCAGGCATGTTAGAATGGGTCCAGGCAAACAGATCATTGTGCTCGGTCAGGAGGGTGGTAAGATCGACCTTGGCTTAGGGGGATAGTTGGCTGCCAATCTTGGCTGTTTTTGTTGGGTTGGTGGGGTCGATGAGGACTTCAACAAGTTCTTCCACTGGTTCCCCCTCTGACTAACTCATCTTCGTCTCTAACGTTAAGTCCTTCGATGATCATAGCCTCCTTCAACTTGACATCTTTAAATGAAGCGACGTAGCATTCTCTAGCCACAGTCTGTTCCCCCTTCATGGTGCCGACTCCGAGGTCGGTAGGGAATTTCATGGCCAGATAGTACGTGGAAGTGACAGCTTGAAAAGCGTTGAGGGCGGTGCGGCCGAGAATGATATTATAAGCAGAGGGGCAGTCGATGACAAAAAAAGTGAGCAACTTAGTGGTCTCCCACAGGTATTCTCCAATGGTGATGGGAAGGTCGATGGAGCCTATGGAGGTCACCCGATCTCCAGTGAAGCCAACCAGTGGGGTTTGAAGAGGGGACAAACTTTTTTCCCCGACCTTGAGCTGGTGATAGGCGTTTAGGAAGATGATGTTCGAAGAGCTACCATTGTCGACAAGTATCCGTCTGACTTTGTAATTGGACAATAGGGCAAAGATGATGAGGGGGTCGTCATGGGGATAACGGATGCCTGTGCAATCGGTCTCCGTAAAAGTGATAGGCTTCATCTACTACTTGGGGTGTTTGAGGAAGCGGTCCAATGTTGCGACTTCTTTATCTGAGCCTTGTCTGATTTTTTTGAGTTCTGCCCGTTGGGCTGAATGGGATGGTCCTCCACATGTAAGTCTGCCGGCAATAACTTTGATTTCTCCAACTGGGAGGGCAAGGTTACCTTGTGCCTGAGGTTGTTGTGGGGGTCGATCATGGCCTTGGTTGGGTTGTGCGGGTTGTCGAGGAGGGATGTGCCGGTGGTCGTTTCCAGTAGGTTCGATCCTTGGCCGTTGCTGAGGGCGAGCTGCCGTGAACCGACTGAGACGTCCCTGGCATATCAAACCCTCGACTTGGTCTTTGAGGTTAACACACTCCTCGGTATTATGGCCGTGGTCCTAATGGAAGCGGCAGTATTTGGACTGGTCTCACCGGTTGGAAAGAAACCGCGACAGTTGGGGCCATTTTAAGAGATAATCTCGTTGGATCTGGTTCAAGACTTATTCTATAGGGGAAATGAGGGGTGTGTATCATTCGAAACGGCCGGGCGGTCGGGTAGGGTTCGACCGGTCGGCTCGAGCAGGTCGGTCGGTATATTGAGGCGTCTGGTGTGTGTACTGGGTGCTTCTAGTTTCAAAGTCCTTTCTCTTCTCTTTGGGGGTCAGGTTTTTAGTTGTGAAGCCCTGTCGGGTGGCTAGGAAATCTTCGGCGTTCATATATTTTTAGGCTTTGGAGATTAGGGTTGCCATGGAGGTTAGAGGGTTTTTGAAGAGGGAGAAAAGAAAGTCGAACGACCGTAGATCGGCCATGAAAGCCTTGAGAATGACCTTGCCATCATTTTTTGCCACCTATAAGGCCTCGGTGTAGCGACTCTCCCTCCGTCTAATGGATATTGAGAAGTTGAGTTGCCGGACGCCGTTGGCACTGTGCACCAATGAAGTGGTTGAGGAATGAGTTACTCAGGTGCTGAAAGGTAGAGACAGAGTCCGTCAGTAGCTGACTAAACCACAGTCGGGCCAACTCCTTAACTGTTACAGGGAAGGCCCGACACATGATTTCATCAAGGAATGCATGGAGGATCATGAGGGTCCTGTAGGTCTCCAAGTGATCGACTGGGTCTGTTGTACCGTTGAAAGAGTCAATCGAGGGCATTTTAAACTTAGGAGGTAGAGGTTTGTCTTTGATGGAGGCAACGAACGGTGAGTTGGCTGTGGTAGGGGGTTTATTTTGTATGTTTTGCATGATTCCTTGGAGTTGGAATTTCATGGCTTGGAGTTCTGCATCCCAAAGAGAAGCGTTGTCACCATTGCAAGGTAATAGAGACTGGACACTACTGGCCTCCCCCTCAGGGGCAGTTGCTTGGATCGGTGGGTTTGGGACTCGAGGTGGCGGGTTCATATCTTGAGGAGGGGGTCGCAAACCCTCCAAGTTAGATGGGTGGGATCGTTGGAGGGAGTGGCTCGGGGCTCGTTCTCGGTTGGGTGGTATGTCTTAAGGTGGTGGCAGGGGCATAGGAAGGTTTCTTTGAAGTAAAGCATTGATCAGGGCTTGGTTTTGTTCGGCTAAGCGGTTAATGCTGTTGGTGAGTTCTGTGAAATACTACGGTGGGTTGTTCGGGTTAGGAGGGTCAGCTTGGAGGTTGGCAACGTTGTGTTGAGAAGCTATGGATCTAGTTATGACCATCCACCTTAGTAGGTGGCAGGTAGGGGATGTCACGAAGATAGCAGGAATGGGTTTCCGGTGGTAATGAGCACAATTACCACACGGAGCAAAAAGATTCCCACAAACGACGCCAACTGATAATGCTGCGGACTCCAAATGGAACGGGTCGGATTGATCCACGCTTCCCAAACCGTTACCCAGGGGTTGAGTTCACATTAAAACCTGCACAAGAGTTCAACGGGAAACAGGAAGTCCTCCAGCGAACCCTCCGACAAGCAAGTTAGAGGAGAGTGATCAAATGTCGGGCTCAAAAATGGTGATAGAGAACTTAACCTTTTTTGTCTTAGGAGCCTGCTTATATCCTTTGCTCATCATTTCCTTGTTCACTCCGAGCTGTCACGTTGGCCCAAAGTCTATGTTCTAGCTTGCCTTGTTCATAGTGAGGTTGTTCTGGTCCAACGTGAAGGGTTATTGTAATAAATGCTGCAGAGAAGTTCATTAATGGCTGATGTGTGGTGCAATAACTCTGCAAGATCTTTGTCTGCTGCTGTGGCTGGCTCTTTACTTTGCCAAGTGTTCAGATGTCATTGGTGCTTGATGTAACGTTAGGTTTTGGGAATGTTGGGCTTTGTTATTTGAATCATGGATTGGGCCTTAAGTGGTAGGCCATATCCTTTATGGACTTACCCATGTCAAATTTCTTTCTTTATATATATATATATATTACTTTTTAGATAAGTCTAATCTAGATGCACTTACAATATATATATATATATATATATTTACAAAAATTACTACATACAAAAAATAATTTTTTTTACATTTCTTCACAAATATTTTATTTTCTAAATGCATATAGATTATGTAGATCTAAAATATTAAAAATGATTAAAGAAAATGGATTAATATATGATTTTTTTTTTTACTAGGATACAAAATTTCAAAAATAGTATTTGAATTTTAAAACCAAACTATAGAATCATGTAAGCATCTCAAGAAAGGTTTCTTCTTAGGTGTGCAACCCACAAAAGGTGTAAGTGGGTTGCACACCATGTGCCACTCACACAAAAGGTATAAGTGTAAGGTATAAGTGTAAGGTGTAAGTGTAAGTGGAAGGTATAAATGAAATGTATAAGTTGCACACCATGTGCCACTTACACAAAATGTGTAAGTGCAAGGTAAAAAAGGTGTAAGTGTAAGATGTAAGTGAACACAAAAAGGTGTAAGGTGTAAGTTGCACACTATAGCATTACCCAGAAAGAAAAGAAAATTTCAAAATACAAATACATGACTATAACAATTTTTTTTTAAAAAAAATGAGAATAATGAAATTTAATGGGTGTTTGGGGATTTTTTTTTTTTTTTTTTTTTTTTGGTGTGTGCGAGTTTATTTTTTGTTTTTAGTGAATTTTTTAAAAAAAATTAAAAATTAAAAGTTTTAGGCATTTACATTCAACTCGACAAGATAAAATGTAAATTTTTTAAAAAAAATCCAAAATATGTTTATAAAATACAAAAATAAACAAAAAAAAAAAAACTGGTAGATTTTTTTGGCTTATTTTATCTTTTTCAATTTTTTTTTAAAAAAGTACTTTTCACAATCGTCATGACAAACCAGAAAAGTACAACATTTTGAGATAATTTTTTTAAAAAAATTTGTTGAAGACCAAAAAATTTAAGGAAAAAAAAAAAGATACGACTTTGGGAATATATGCACTTTATAATTAAAGAAAAAAATTATATAATTTCATACTTTCTGACTTAATAATTAAAAAAATATATCATAACTAAACACAATATAAGACATCACTAAAAAACTTATAAGTCATAATTAAAAAAGAAATTTTTTTAAAGTCCTTGATGTTAAGATTTTATAAGATAAATGACATATAATATTTTCATAAAAAAAAATTAGACACAGAGAAATTTCATTGAGTGACCGTAACTAATAAAGAAAAGAACATATTGGACCTCTTACTATCCAAAATTAGAGAGAGATGTTTTACTAATTTTTCATAATTAAAAAAAATTATTTATAACTAAAAAAAATAGCATAATTAAAAATATATATAATACATCTTTTTAAAATATGCATATGTTAAAATTTCCTTCTCACTTTTTGAAGTGATGCAAAACATACGAGACTCAATTCATGTCATTTCGCATGTGAAAAATATAGGAAAATTTACTCATAAGTCTTAGTTTTTGAAAAGTTGAATCATTTAATCTTAAAAAAAATTTTGTGCTCCATTTAGTCCCATTTGCACATCAATCTAATGTTCGAAGCATTAACCTGATGTTCGAAATCTAATATTCGAAACATTAATTTAATGTTTGAAACATTATAATGGGACCTTTCAGTCTAAAAAAAAAATTTAAGACTAAATAGTGTATAAGTTATTAATTTGAGATTTATTAGTGCATCTCTCAAAAATATATCACCGATATATATATATATATATATGTAAAAAAATTATAATTATTTATTTCATTGTATGCATGTCAAATTGATTTATATATATATATATATATATTTATATAAATGTTGAGGGATACAAGCTAAGACTCACATCACACACAAATGAATAATAATTTGGGTTAATTACAATTTATCTCCTGTGATTTATTACCAAAAAAAAAAATTACATTACCTCCATCACATTTAAAAATATACTGCGAAACTCCTGATAGTTTGGAGTAAAATGTAAAATCAACAAATTCCGTTAAAATTAACAGAATGTGTCTGCACGCGCTGAACTGAGTGTATGCGACAAAACTGAAATATTATTATATTTTTGCCATCTTTTGTTTTGTTTTTCTGTTCTCCCTCTTCCTTCCTTTCCCTCACAGATTAACCACTCCTCTCACCATTCATCTCTCTATCTCTCTCTCTTCTTTTCTTTTCTCCTTTTTTTTGTTTGTTTGTTTTGTTTTTGTTCCTCTCTCTCTCATAAGTTTCGTTTGAAAAGTGAGTTGATTTTTTGATTTTTTTTATTATTTTAGTCTGGGACTAAAAAGTTTAATTTGGAAAGGACTTTTAACTTTTTTATGAGAGAAATAATGTAATAATTATGAATTAAATATGATATTTTATCTTATTGAACTAAAAAATTTATTTTATTTTTTGTGACTATTTTTAGCCAAAAAAAATCCACAAACCAACTCCCCAAACAGAGCTATACATATCCTTTTTTTTTTGTTCTTTTAGTCACTGACCAACCCATATTCTTCTCTTCCCCACCTTTAATGGCTAAAAATCTACGCCCATCCACATGCAAGATTGGTTCATCCCACCTCACCACCGACTCGACAAACCAAAGTGCCCCTCACCTGCCTCATGACTAGCCATGGTTGACACCAAAACTAAAGACTCAAATATAGAGAATTGTTGTGCATATTAAAACTCACTGTTAGTGGTGGCTGGGTGTTGTGCACAAAACAAAGGTGTTGGCCTTGATAATTTTTACCTATTTATGGTGAACACGTAATTTGTACATGCATGCATCAATTCAAGGAAATTTATGCTAAAAAATAAAAAATAAAAATCAAGGGAATTAATTTGCCATAGTGAAAGCATTGGTGGTTACATCTTCCTCACCTCATATATCGTGTTAGTCATCAATTTGTTATAAGAATTAGGTTATTGGTTTGTGATTTTAAATTTTTTTCCTAATCTCTTATTGTTTGGATGAATAATGTTTGAAGGTCCGAAATTAAGGGCTCGAATTGGCTCAAAACCCAAAACGATGTCGTTTTGGGTTTTGATTTTTTTTTTTTCTTCCTTTTTTTTTTTCTTCCTATTCTTCCTTTTCTTTCTTCTTCTTCGTTGAGTTGAACAGAAGCGAGAGAGAGAACACAAAGGCAAGAGAGACGTCATCGCAGCTCGTCGGCCGTCGACGTCCCAGCTCGTCGGCCGATCTCGCAGCTCATCGGCATCGCAGCCCCGCCTCCACCTCTGCCTCCACCTGCTACCGCCTCCGCCTCCACCTTCACCTCCGCCCGATTTTGTTAGCCCCTCTAGTCCAGTTCTCCTCCTCCTTCTCCTCCTCCTCCTCCTTTTTTTTCCTAATTTCGAGTCAAATTCGACCCTTATATTCGGGCTATGTACCATTACTATTGTTTGGATCTGCAACAGGATCACCATTGATGGTATTTAATCTGGGGGTTTATTTGGCCATAGATTGACCGTATTAGGTGAGAAGCAATAATGGTGTTGAGGGTCTGAGCCATGTGGAAGTAGTTGTGCTATTATTGATGGTTGAATTGTCTGCTTTCCAAAAGAGACTGAGCAATGATATATTCTTTTAATTTTAAAATTTTAATTGAATTTTAATAATATAACATAGAATAAAAAAATAAAATAAACTCAAAATGAAAACATCACCTTACATTACAGTGAAATTCACCCCATTATAACTCATTAGAGTTTTGTTTATTAAAGATTCCAATCATTTTTCAAGAGAGGAATAGGAGCAGCGGCATATAAAAGAATAAAATAAAATGTGGTAAACTAACAAATAAAATAAACAGTAATGATTTAGAACTCCTTATTTAGAGTTCTAAATTCACTACTAGTGAGGCGACCGTAAATAGAATTTATTGTCACATAATTAGTGATGGCTCTAATTAACACTCTCAAACATTTTTATAAAATAAAAAGATAAGCTTAAAAATCATGTTACACTAAGATTCACTGTGCCATTTTGGGAACATGATAAAAAGCTACGTTTTTGGATAAAATGTCCAAAAATGTCAAAAAAATCATTTGGCAAGTGTCAAAAACGCAGTCTTAAAATTACAAATTAGGGCCTATGAAAAATAAATAAAAAAATAGCTCTTTTAAGTTGGGTAAGGGTATTTTGATCATTTTAATTTGATTTGATACCATAAATAAATATTAAATTAAAAAATAAAAAATCAACTTTTTATCAACTTCCTAAATCACTTTCAAAAAAATTAAAAAATTTAATAAAAAGTCAAAAATTAATTTTTTACTAACTTTCCAAAACAACCCACTATCATTAAAACTCTTTAAAATTCATTTTTAGTGATGTCAATCATTTTTTAACTCCAATAGGCCATAGCTATCACTAGTCATTTCATGGAGAAATCAATCATTCAAATAATAAGACATGAAGATGTCTTTCACAAAACTAGCATGGGCACTACACCAAAAATATTAAGGAACAATTTAGAAATGGAGTAAAAAGTTAATTTTTTAACTTTTATCAAATTTTCTTAAAATAGTCATAAAAAGTTATTAAAAAAATTATTTTTTTTACTAAAAAAATTATTAAAAAAATTAAAAAGTTAAAAGATTAATTTTTTATCAACTTTTCAAAACACCCCCTAAATCGACAACCTAATTCAATTAGTAATAATTTTGAGAAGTGGATTAAAAGATACCTATCAATTTTTAATCCACTTCTTCTCTTAAAAAATTAAACAGTTAAAAAGTTGGAAAATGTTTTGCACCTCGAAAAATTTGCCCCTCGAATCCGTCGTTTTGATTTTTTTTTTTTTTTTCTTTTTTCCGCCATTGTTGAGGAGAAGAGGAGAGAGAGAAGAGCTCGTCGGGAAGAGGATCGGGACCTCGCCTCGCCTCGCCTCGCCTCGCCTCGCCTCGCCCTCCATTTTTAGGCCCCCTCCCCCTCCTCCTTCTTCATCTTCCTTCTTCTGACCTGCAAAGGAAAAAAAGGGAGATTCGGGGGATTCGGGGACCTCGGATTCGAGGTCCCAATCGCAATTGTAAAAAGTTAATTTTTAATTATCTTCACCAAACATCCTTAAAAATTCTTACATTTATCCCGGGCGGGCGGGCAGGCGATAAGCATGGGGGCGAGTTTGAAGGTGCTGTTTTTTAGGGGTCTTTTGAAAAGTAGGTTATAATTTACTTCTCAAATTATAACCCATTTTTTTCTCTCACAAAAAATTAATTATAACATTCTTTTCAAAATAGACCTTAGCAAATTGGTGTAGGTTCAATTTGCTTTTGCCCCTCGAATTTAGCAAATTGGTGTAGGTTCAATTTGCTTTTGCTCCTCGAATTTTGACTTAAATAAGATTAGGGGTTGTTTGGAGTGTCTTAAATAAATATATTTTTTTATCTTTTTAGACTAAAAAGTTGAGGTTAAAAATAAAAATATTTGGGTTAATTTTTTGACTTTTTATGAAAAAATGTATAATAAAAAATTGTAAAAATTAGTTTGTAGGAAAAAATTAGAATTAAGAGTTATGCAGTCATAATTGTTGACTTTTAGTTAATAGTAATAATTTTTTAACTTTTTAATTTTTTAACTTTTTGAAATGTTCCCAAACTTGGCCTTATATTGAGGGTCGGTACAAGTTTTTAAATTATAATTTTTTATTCGAAATCGACAATAAGACGTTTTGATGATCTCATCACTGACGTTTGCTTGAACCTGTGAGAAAATGTAAGGATTTTCTGTAACAAATTTTTTTTCATTAGAAAATCAATTGTTTGTATTTCTTTATTTAAGTGTAATTTTATTTTACATGTATTTTTTTAAAAAAAACTAATTATTTGAGAATTTCTTTGTATTAGTTTTAGTTATATAAATATTATATTTGATTATTAGGGATTTTCTTTCTCTCATTTTGATTTTTTTTTTAATACTAATTGTAATATCTTGTATTTAAATTTTATTCTGTGTATTTATTATGAATTTTTTTCCAATTTAAAATTTTCTTTGTATTAATTATATATTATATTTGATCTTTATCATTTTTATCATGATTCATTATAATATCATATACGAATTAAATAAATAAAGAAAGAAAAATATTAGATAATCACTACAAGAAAATGCAGCATTGGCGACCAAAAGTTTGATTTTCGTCGCTAAAAGTAGTGCAAATGGCGACTAAAATCAGGTTTGTCGCCAAACGTGGGAACTTTTGCCGACTAAAGCAGTTTGGTCGCCGAAAGTAGGGCTTTTGGCGACTAAAAGTCACTTTAGTCGCCGAATATACGAGTTTTAGCGACTGAAAAAAATTTAGTAGCTAAATGGCACGGTTTTTGGCGACTAAAAGCATTTAGTAGCCAAAACTGTACCTTTTGGCGACTAAAACATAATTTAGTCGCCGAATGTTGCTGTTTTACCGACAAACAAACTTTTGGTAGCTAAAACCTGGACAAATGGCGACTAAAACTGATTTTAGTCGGCAAAACTCGAGCTTTTGGCGACAAAAAAAGAGTTTAGTCGCCGATTGTAGTATTTTTTAAGGAAATTCAATTTTTTTAGCGACAAAACAGAATTTAGTAGCCAAAAAGCATCAAATTGGCGACTAAAATTCATATTTAGTCGCCAAAAGTATTCTCATATTTTTTTTTCGTAAATACTTTATTTTTTTACATTAAATACATTAAATAAAAATAATTATTTATATATATAGTTTGTATTAAAATCGGAAAATTTAGTATATAAATAATATATGTTGCATTAATATTCGCGTGAGAGTGTAGTGGCATAGTGGGGAAAAGAGTGTTGCTGAAGGTTGACACACCTGTGAAGTCAGTGGTCACAGGTTCGAATCTTGGTAGACGCAGGGGAAAAAAATTTTTTTTTTTAAAAGACTTTCAGCGACTAAAGTTATTAGTCGCCAAAGGTAAAAATAATAAAATAAACAATTAACTATTGGCGACAAACGGTTTAGTCGCCAAAGGTAAAATGCCAAAAAATGAAATTGACTATTGGCGACTAAATCTTTAGTCGCTGAAGACCTGTCTATTGGCGACTACCAGATTTTTAGTCGCCAAAAGCATCCGCGACTAGGTTTTGGCGACAAAATGGGCGACTACAATTTTTAGTCGGGGAAAGCGAATTTGTGACATTTGGCGACTAAAATGGGACCTTTGGCGACTAAAAATTTAGTCGCCAAAGGTGTTTTTTTTTGTAGTGAATTCTAATATTTTTTACATTGCTGTTTATTTGAGGGTCTCACAGTTGAAAACAAATAGGATGTGTTTGATTGGACGGACTGGATAAGGGGGGATTGAAATTCATTTGATTGTGAATCTCTCAAATTATTTGGTTGGATTGGATATGTATCATGTTTATTTTTTTTCATGAGATTAGATGTATGGAAATGACTATTTTTAATGAATCCAATGTTTGGTTGGACGGATTAGATAGGATAAATGAACAAAAAACTATTTTACCCTTTTTCAATTGTATACTAAGTAATAGCAATATTAAACATATCTTTAATATTTTAATTATTTTTAGCTAGATTAAATAAAATTTTATTTTATTTTATTTTTTACACAATTAAATAAATTTATTTTCTAAAAATTAAAAAAATAAAATATCAATAAAAATATATGTTATTTTTTAATTAAAATTTTAATTAAATTTGTTTTTAAAAATAATAATAATTAAACAATGAAATTAAATAAAACATCTATTAAATTTAAATAATGAAATTAAATAAAATATAAACAAAATTTTAAAATAAAACATCAATAAAATATCTATAAAAAATTATTTTAAAAAAATTAAATAATAAAACATCAATAAAAAGTTAAATAAAATTATTTTATTTTTAAATTGAGATATTTGAATTTTATTGAATTTTATTAAATATAATACATAATTAAATAGTAAATGGTCAAAATTGTCATTTTACCGCCTACTCCCAACAGTGGATAGTCCCCCAAAATTGTCCCATACACTCCCAGGATACAAATTCCCCCATATGGAGGATAAGGAATCCAGCTAGACTTCATGTTCGGAGGACTAAAAAAAAACAAACGGCGGATTAGATGCTTCCCCCGGATTACAATCCGCACAGTTAATATTCCCCTTTTATCCCCCCAATCAAATACACCCATAATGTGAAAAAAATTAAAATTTTAATATATAGTTTGCATATTTATATATAATTAAATAATTTATTACAATTTTACATATATACTAACATTAATCCTATCAAATAGTGATTCGCATTTTATTTTACCATAAAAATGTATTCTTTAGTTTATTGTATAAAAATCAATATTGAATAGCCTGTTTTACAACAAATTTGCCCAGAATCCAAAGGGACATACTAATGTGTTTTAGGATTCATTTGGGAAGTGTGTTGGTTTTTTGACTTTTTTGATTATTTTAGTTTGGAGGCTAAAAAGCCTGATTTGAGAAGGACTTTAGGTTTTTTTTTTTTTTTTTTTTTTTTGTGAGAGAAAGAATGTAATGATTATGGGTTGGATGTGATGTTTTGTCTTATTGTGCTAAACAGTTTTTTTTTATGGCTAAAATAGTCAAAAAAAGCCCCAACTTTTGCTTCCCAAACAAAGCATTATTTATGAATAATATTATATGCACCAATTAGTGTATTAACTAATATATCAATTGATGATGTGATATAATTTAAAAGATTTTCAATATTTATAATTTGTATAATAAGTATGATCAATAATAATGTCATAAATAATTTAATTAGTACATATAATACTACCTTTTATTTATCTTTAGGGAAGTGAACAAAGGTTTTTCGTTGTATGCCTGGTGATGCTGCCCGTTAGCCCTTGAAGGCCGGTCAAAATACCCTCACTGTGGGATAGTTCACCAGTCCCTCCAAACTTAAGATTTCAAAGCGCAAGACTTTCCAACAAATTGATTTAAGCCAGGTTCAGTCCCCGTTAGTGTCCCAATGCCCGGATTTTTAAGCCTTATTATTTATTTCTTGCCCCTTTTTACAATCAATAGGATGAAAATAGAGAAATATCAATTTTCATTTAAAACAAGAGAATAAAAAAAATTAAGATTGAGAATTTCGTAGTGCTAAATGGTATGATTTAAGAAAATGAACTCGTGTCATTTTGTATGAATGATTTGTTTTTTTTTTTTTTTTTTCTTGGGTGCGTAATTTGTATGATGATTCATCACTACAACAAATTAAGATTTCACAAATAAAAATTTATAGACAAAATGATGAAATATTTTAAGTGTCATTGTTGTATTTTTAATAACGAAATTAGATATTTAGTAATGAATTACTATCAAATTAAAATTTATCTCAAAAAATAAAATCTTTTTGACACTAAATTATTTTATTCCTAAAAATATATTTTTTAGCAACATTTTTAAAATCTTGTCAATAATTTATTTTTTTTATAGAATAATTTTTTAGTGACCGAAAAAATATTGTGGCATACAGATTTTTACTATTGGTTTTTTTTTTTTTTTTTGGTACAGATTTTAATTCTTAATTGTAAGATATTGGTTTCGTTTGGAAAGTTGGTTATTTTAATATGTTAAATTTTTATGTTGGAAAAGATGATTAAATTTTTTTGTAATTAGATGTGATGTTTGTAAGAGAAAATGTAAAATAATTATAAATTTAATGTGATATTTTATTTTATTAATTATTTTAATCTATTTTATTTTTTCACAAATTTTAACTTTAAAAAAAATGAAGCAAAAATCCATTTCATAAACAGGGCCATTATTGAATGAAATGGGAGGCAATGCCCTAAATGAGTTGCCATTGTTCATTTGTATGAAATTATTTGGCTCGTTGTATTAAGGCTTGTTTGTCATCTTTTAAAAAAATTAAAAAGTTAAAAAGTTATTATCATATTTAAGTCACATAATCTTATTTAAATCACATCACTTCTCTACTACATCACTTCAAATTCAACCCATACTCAAATCATATTTCATAAAAAGTCTAAGAATGTACTTATTTAAATCATCCCAAACCACCCCTAAGTGGTGTTTTGAAAAGTTAATAAAAAGTTAATTTTTTGACTTTTTTAAAAAAAAAAACTGACTTTTTTTGTTAAAAAGGTTAAAAAGTCAAAAAAACTAACTTTTTTAACTTCTTTCCAAAGTGCCCCTCAATAATTGTTCTAACTTAAAAGTTTTAAGCCTTTATTTGGAAAGCCGATTTATTTTTTATTTTTTTTAATTTTTTAGTTTTTTTAGTTTGAGTTAAAAAACTCCATTTAAAATGAATTTTTTTAACTTTTAAAAAAAATATATCATAATTTAAATATAACATTTTATCTTATTAATTTTTTAATATATATATATATATATTTTATGACTTTTAATCCTCGCCCTACATATCAAACGAAGCCTACGAATGGCAAAAACTAGATCACTAGGCTCGCTGGCAGCAGTCATTTCATGGGAAAGCAATCATTTAAATAACAATAACCATATGTACCTAATATATTAATTAAAATATTAATAAATAATGTGACATAATTTTAAATTTTTAGATATTTATAATTTATATAATAAATAGAATCAGTAATAATGACATAATATTAATTGGTATACTAATGTGTATATTAATTAGTGCATATAGTATTCCCGTTTAAATAATACTCTCTCCGCCCTAAAATAATAGTTTCTTTTGTGAAATCTAACTTTTTTGTATAATACAATTATTAGACTTTAAAAATATTACCCTTTGATTGTACATTTTTTTTTAAAATATCAATTATCATAATTGTAATTTTTGTGTTGTGAATGAATTTAAAAGAATGATAAAATAAGAAATTCATATTATTTTAGTCATTGATTTTTGAAAATAGACTAATATATTGGGACAATAAAAAATAGAATAAGGAGTTAATATTTTGAGACACAATGAGTAATAGGGTAAATTATCACCGCATCTTAGTAATTGGATTTAATTCTGCTTAAGTTTTATTAATTCATTGTTAAAAGTTGGTCCTATCAATTTTAAATATGTTTTTAAATTATTGCTAAAATTTATAATTAGTGACGTTTTTGTAACAAAAATTTCCAAGTTAACACTAAAAATTAACAATTAATGATATTTATTTATCAATATTTGATGAAAAAAGTCACTAATTATCACATGACTTACCTTACTTGAGTGCACCTAAGTTCAAAAACTGTAGGTAGGTATTTTGATAAAAAAATATTTAGGGTTTGACTTATCTCAAGTTGATTATCGGAACTTGAGAAAACATTTGGGCTTCGTTGACTTATTTTGGGATCGATTTTGATAATTCGAACTATTCATTTTTTAGGCATCACTAAAATAGTCAAAAAAAAATAAAAAACTAAAAAAATCAACCCAATTTTCAAACGAAGCCTTAATGGAAAAAAAAAAAATCAATAATTAATTATAAATTAATAAAAAAATTATAATTTTAATTAGAGTAACGTTCAAAATCTTAAAAATTTTATCATTTTTTTTTATCAAATGTCTCATATGAAATAGGACTCACATGATATAGGTTTCACACCCATACAAAATATTTAATAAAAAATTTAACAAAACTTTTGAGATATTTAAAATATATTTTTTTAACTATTAATATGTAAATAATTATTCATTCCTGACATTACTATATATCAGGTTATTTTTCCAAAACCAAATATGAGAGGCAATGATGCAACTAAAGGCTATAGTTTGAAAAGTTAATTATTTTAGTTGGTTTTTAATTATTTTAATTTACGTAAAAAAAATTATTTGGAAAGATAATTATTTCTTTTTTCTTTATTTTGTAATTCACTCAATGATTATGAGAAAAAAAATAAAATAATTATGATTAAACGTAATATGTTGTATTAAATATTTTAACCTAAAACCTCCTTCTCAAACCGGACCTTAAGTAGACATGTGAATTTTGTCAGTGTAGTTTCATTTAGGGAAAATGTTTGGACCATCTTTTGAAAATGACTCCCATACTCTCATGATCCTAATCCTTCATGTATGCGTGAAACATACTTTATATATGCGGAAGATTTACATTTTAAATGGTCTAAATTTATAAAAATCTTATGGAGATTTTATAGGCGTGGAGTCATCATTACTCTTCTTCTGGTTTCTTTCCTCATGGATGACTACATGGGGCCAAGCTTCACAAGCAACCAAGCATTATTAGACAAGTGAGAATATATACAAGCAATAATGCCAAGGACCAATGCTGCAACAAAAAAGAGTACCCAACAAGTGAGGACATGTACAACCAATAATACATTGAAAGACATTAGACAAACAAGGACATGTACAAAATCTGTTAACATACTCATAACAATCTCCCTTACGCGTGAAACATACACCTTTAACAGCATTCATAATAGGATGGTTAAAAAGGTTTGTTAAAGCGTATTATATGATGAAAAGTGTCAAAAATAAGATATTTTTAAGAATTTATTAATTTTAAAAAATAAGTAATGATGTAATGAATACAATAAGATATGTATTAAAAATATATATATATATATACATAAATAAAAAGTAAAATAAATAAATATATTTTCTCGTGCAGTGTGCCTCCACCCCCACTGAACTGTCAGCGCTTCTCTCTTTTTCTTGTCTCTCTCTTTTTTGTGTGTTAACTTGCGCAATTAATAATGTATTTAACATCTGACACAAATAATATTCATTAATAATGCGTTTAACTATTCTATTATGGGCCATTTTGGGAAGCTGGTAAAAAGTTAGCTTCCAGCTTTTTACCAATTTTGAGTCACATCACCTCTCACAAAACTTTCTCACAAAAAACAAAACAGTCACATCACCTCTCACAAAACTTTCTCACAAAAAGACAAAATAAGCTAAAAAAGCCAAAAAATCAACTTTTTACCAACTTTCCAAAACACCACTATATGAACAAAAAAAACCGACTAAACAATTAACACCTGACATCAGTTGCGGTTACTCTAAGGCAATTCATAATGGAATAGTTAAAAAATTATATTAAGGTATGTTATATAATAAAAAGTGATAAAAGTGAGACTTAAAAATATTTGTTAAAATGTGTTAAAAGTTTATTAATTTTAAAAAATAAAGTAATGATACAATAGATGTGTTAAGATGTGTGTTAAATATATATATATATATAATAAATAAAATAAATAAATAATTTAGTTTAATCAAAAAATTCAAATCAAAAAAAAAAATTGCCGTTGACCGGTCAACCGGCCGGACGTCCAACCAGTCAACTGGCCTGTCAACTTGTAAGACAAAAAAAAACGTTTCACTTTTCTCGTTAGAACACTCGCTACAGATAACAAAGAACTTAGCAACTGATTCTAACACACACCCTTAACACATGCGTTAACAGGTTCACTACAGCACTAAACAATATTATCAGCTAGCCAAAAGTTGATAACTGACACTAATACACAACTTAGGGTTGGTTTGGGGTGTTCTAAAAAAGTACACTTTTTATCTTTTTATGAAAAAATGTACAAAAAATAGAGAAGTAATGTGATAAAAAAAAATAAAAAAATAACAAAATAAATTATATAAATTATGTCAAACTTAACCTTAGTGTGTCTATTGTTAATATTCTAAGGACATCCATAATTAATGTATTAGCGTATATGTTAGTGGCAGATTTTAAAATTTTGGCCAGTGCTGAATGATGCTACAATAAAGCTGCTAAACGTACAATTAAGCTTGTCAGGTGTCCAACTTGTTGGCTCCAGTTAGCAAGTTGGATTACCAGCCAAGAAGAAAGCGAGAGAAGAGAATGAGAGACAGAGGGGCACTGGGACAATGGTAGAAATTATGAACTACTTATACATCGCCCAAACATTTTATAACTTTCAACTTAAATGATTTTTATTCTTAAAGCATCTCTTAAAGAATATATAAGCTATAAGCATAAGCTAAACCAAACATATCAAAACAGCTTAAATTAAGCTGAAAGCTAAAAATAAGCAGTACCAAACAGGGCCAATGCAGTGAGGTGTGCCCACTGTACTTTTAAATTATTTATTTATTTTATTTATTATATATATAATTTAATATATATTTTAACATATTTATTATATTACTATTCATCCATTAAATTAATATATTTTTAATATATTTTTAAACTTTACTTTTATCACTTTTCTATCCTACACTTTTTAGGGTTGGTTTGGGGTGTCCTAAAAAAGTGCACTTTTTGTCTTTTTACGAAAAGATGTGCAAAAAAGTAGAGAGGTGATGTGATGGAAAAAAGATAAAAAGATAAAAAGATGGATTATATAGGTTATGCCAAACCTAGCCTTAGTCACTATTGTGATGTGTGTCACATTGCCCAAGGGCACATCGACTTTTGATAACAATTGTTGTGTTTGCTTTTTGAGTGTGCGTTTTAAAACACGTTTTTTTGTAAAATAGAAAGTGCACAACCGACATTTATGAAACATTGTTGAGTATTTTAGTAAAAAGTTAATTTTTAATTTTTTTAATTAAAAAAAGTTAATTTTTTAAATAGTGACTTGGGTAAAAAAAATTAACTTTTTTGATTAAAAAAATCAAAAATTGACTTTTTACTAACTTGCCAAGCATGTGAGCGATTTTAACATTATTTGAAAAGTTAGTTATTTTAATTTTTAATTATTTTAAGGTTTGTTTGAGAAAGAGAGTTTGGAATTTTTTTGGTTAAAATAATCACAAAAAATAAAATAAAATTTTTAACTTAATAAAATAAAACATCACATTTAACTCATAATCATTACATTTTTTCTCTCATAAAAAAATTTAAATGGTCAAAAAAAATTTCAAACACGACTTTTTAACTCCATGTTAAAATAGCCAAAAAATCTAAAAAGTTAACCCACTTTCAAAACGAACCCTTAGTAGGCTAATTTTTTGTATTTAAGAAGATTGTCAGATTTTTTTTATATTTAGATGTGATGCTTGTGAGAAAAAAATAAAATGATTATGAACTTGATGTGACATTTTATCTTATTAATTATTTTAATCTATTTTATTTTTTTATGAATTTTAGCCTAAAAAAGCAAATTTTAGTCTTTGCCAAACAAAGCCTTTATAATCTATTCAATAGAAGGCATTAAGGCTCTGTTTATTTTCAGAGGTAGAATGAAGAGGATTAATAATGAGAGAATTAAGTAAAATTTTGTTTGTTTTGATTATAGTTGTTGGTTCAAGAATTGTTAAATTATTTTTACATAAAATAAATATAAAACAATAAAACAAATAA
Source organism: Camellia lanceoleosa (assembly GCA_025200525.1). NCBI lineage: Eukaryota > Viridiplantae > Streptophyta > Magnoliopsida > Ericales > Theaceae > Camellia > Camellia lanceoleosa. Next base: position 86,876,788 of record CM045766.1, on the reverse strand, counting down.
AAAAAATACAAAAACATTAAACATTAATGTTTAAAAAAAATGCCCAACATGTAAAAGATAAAAAAAATAAAAAAAATTTCAAAAAAAATAAAACAAATAAAACAATAATTTTTACTTAACAAAAAAATACAAAAAATTAAATATTAATGTTCAAAAAAAAAAATGCCCAACATGTAAAAACTAAATAAAAAATTTCTAATCCGGCGGACTATTTTTCTAATACCACCTCCACCTCCACCTCCATCTCCACTTCCTCCATCCCAATCCTTCTTTCAAGACCCAACCAAATCCCCTCTTCCATCTCAATCTCTTCTCCAAATTTGCAAACAAGCACAACACCAAATAGGTCACACCTCCATCCTAATTCCATCCCTCTCTCTGTACCCTAAAACAAACAGGGCCTAAAAGTAGTTTATTACAAAGAAGCTTGGCGCATTAAGGCTTTCTGCTGCTTTTGGCAGTTTTGAACGACATTAAGGATTGGTTTGGAAAGTAATTTTTTTAATAATTTTTTAATTTTTTTGTATTAAAATACGAGGTGAAAAAAATTAAAATAGCTGAGAATGGCTTTGGCTTTTTACGACATGTGTAAAAAGTACAGAAAATGAGAAGAAGTTTTTGACTTTTTTTATATGACTATTTTACTATTTTACTTGAGAGGGTAATTTGTAAACAAATTAGGCCGAGCTGGATAATGGGCCATAGTAAGGACTAAGTAAAAGGGCCTTGAAGCTAGCCCGATCCAAAAGAGCTTTATGGTTAGCTCGATCAGAATAGTCAGAGCGGCGAGAGTTAGCTCGGTCAAACCATATTAAGCCGAGGTATTTTGGGCCTTTTCTCAGGACCTTGCTGTTGGATAGCTCGATCTAGGGCCACTATGGATAGCACGGTCTCAACAGGTGAAACCGAGGTACGAGCAGAGAAAGGATGTCGGGCTTGGTATAACTTGGCCGGGCGCCATCTACTTCATTACCTAAAGTGTGTGACTGAGGTAACTTAGCTCGGTGTGGTTGCAGCAGCTTATATAAAGATGTCAATCGAAGTAACATCAATGGCGAGGGCCGAGCTACGTATAGCTCGGCAGGGTGGCATTCAGAAAATCGGCTTCCAAATCAAACGGTCCGAATGCAAGGGACCAAGATAAGGCAGTTCGGTCAGGCATGTATAACCGAGATAAAGCAGTTCGGGTAGGAATGTAGAACCAAGGTAAAGGGTTCAGCCATCTCACTTGGCTTGCAGTGATGAGACTCCTAGTAGGACTCTGCTAAGGAGAGTTAGAGTCCTACTGGGATTGTGCAAACCATCTCACTTGGTTGGTAATGAGTAGGAGTGTGACTCCTAGGAGGACTCTGCTAAGGAGAGTTAGAGTCTTACTAGGATTGTGCAAAAGCATCTCACTTGGTTAGTAGTGAGTAGGGTGTGTGATTCCTAGGAAGACTCTCATAGGGAGAGTTGGAAATCCTATCAGGAATGGGCCAAGCCAAGTCTATAAAAGCTCATGACCAGACCTATGTACAGGTATCCCAATTCTTACTCCAGAATACACAGAGCTTTTTGTCTATTGTCTAGTTGTTGACTTAGGCATCGGAGGAGTTTTCGGCACACACCCGCCGGTTAGCTCACGTTTGTGTTTTCAGGTGGCAAAGCAACATAGTTTGGAGGAGTGCAAACTTGATAAACAGGATCATACGAGAAGAATTATTTCGTGCTCGTACATTACTTATTAATCTTTTTTTTGACATTCTAACAATAGTTGTGTAGTTTATCTTGTTTGTGGCATGAGTTGGTCTCTTGCTTACTCAACCAAATTTGTTTTCCTCCGTAGCCTATGTGATTGGATTACTAATCTCATGAGACTCACAAGAATCATGTTTATTTGGGGAAACAATATTGGGACTAATAGTTTCATAGGATTAAAAATATCATCTAATGAAGGGATTAGCAATTCCATGGAGAAGTGATATTTAAATGCAATCTCATTAGATTTGGAGATGAAATGATTGTTTTACCCTTTATTTTACTAAAACAACAAAGTGGGTGTTTGGGAAGTGGGTTTTTGTAGATTTTTTTAGTTGTAGTATATTATTGGAGAAATTTTCTTTTTGTATTTGGGAAGATAGTTGAGTTTTTTTGTAGTTGGATTTGATGTTCGTGAGATAAAAAGTGAAATGGTTATAGAATTTGATGTGATATTTTATTTGGATTTATTTTTTTTTATTTTGTAACCAATTTGTCTTTTAGTGAAAAAAAATAAAAAATAAAAACCAAAAACTAAACTTCGCAAACAGGGCCAAAGTCACTTGTCACTTTTAACATAATGAGAATTTTTACATAATTTTATATATTTAATTCCAACCAACTAATATCACCATTAATTTTTATGCTGAGATTAAATGAAAAGAGCACAACATTAGTTTTTATCAGTAAGTAGAGCACAATGAAAATTACAATAAGCATACTATACTGATTTTGAAAATTACATTCCAAGCATGAGGAGATTAAATCCCACCAAAACAAAAACAAAAACAAAACCCACAAATACTTTGATGACAACATCCTTAGCAACAATCACAATACCAAGCATTAAACAACATAGATAATGGAAACTTATCTCACACATGAAATTAATGGACTGGACCTATTCTTCAAGTCTTCTTCTTCTTCTTTTTTCTTTCTTTATTGTCTCAAGCACAATAGTAGAGAAAACCCTAATGCTTTGCAGCATTTTATCATGACAGATTCCTCTCAAAAGTAGCAAGTAGAAAGAAATTGATCCTCTTGACAATAGAGACAAGCAAAGCCAAATTGCATGTGATGTACCTCCGATCCCATTTGGTGAGAAAATTAACAAGGATTCAAGTACGAAGGCGGTTTCCGAATACTTGTTGCACTAGTGGGGCCATCCCGCACAATCATCACTGTATCCATACCCCAACTTGAATGTCTTTCTAAATGGCAGTGCATGAACCAAACTCCTACAAAATTTAAATTAAATATGGTTGGTTTTCTTTTTCTTCTTTTTTTAAATATTTTTACCATGGACTTTGTTTTCACTTTTTCTTTTAGTGAATGTTTTCAATTTTGGATGAATTATAAATAAGTGTTTGCATAAAATAACATGTTTTTTCTTTAGTGGACTTCTTCCCTTTAAAATAAAAATAAAAAATAAAAAATAGAGGCTTCTACTTTACAAGTGCCTTAAAAAAAACAGCTGAAAAAAAAAAAAAAAAAAATTCGAAGAAAAGAAAATCAAAATTATTGACAAACTAGGCTTTAAAACCATCCCAAAATCATTTTTATAATTCATGCCACTACTTTTACCATTATATCACAACCATTTTGGCAAAAAATGCGGCATTATGTGAAGGCATGTTAGAGTGTACACAAATGACTATACAAAAGGTTCTAATTGTGACCATCTTAATAACGTTGAAGTAAATAAACATACCTGGATTATCAGCTTTAAATCTAATGGCAGACCATCCATTCTTAGGAACCCCAACTGTGTTTAGCAAAGGTGGATCAACCAAATTAAAATTTTTCGGGTCCTTCTTGATGTCAAAATTCCCAAAACCCGATCCAACTACGTAGAAGCTAAAACCATGCAAGTGCATTGGATGATTTTCGGCTGCACTTAGCACATTAGTCCCTTGGAACACTATCTCCACACTAGCATTGTACTTCAAAACCTTCACCTTAGTCCCCGCTGTAGGGGTCACAACATCGTCAGACAACTCATCGGATGTGAAGTTGAAAACATTAGGTGGCTTGTCTGGAAAATCTGTGGTGAAAATTCCATGGATTTTCTTGTAGTAAGCTTGCAATACATCAATCTCTGGGTTTTGAAAACTTGCATTGTTCAAGCTTGCTGCTAGTCTATTGCCATTGGGTCCAGTACAAGAACCGTTAGTAGCACACGGTAGTGTGCCCACTGCAATAGTTATAAAGAGTCTTGTATCAACTTTTTTGGGGACATCTATTGGATGCTCCTTGCTTGCCAAGGCCTTAATGCGGCGAGCAAAATTCGTTACAGCATCGATGTCTGTATAATTAGGAAGGTTAGGAAATTTAGGTGTTGATGGAATTGTATAGTTTCCACTGTATTGGATAATTGCAGTTGTGGTAGTGTTATCGTATACAACTCCAGCAGACGCTCTCGCTGCCATGTAGTAGTGGCCTCGACTCTGATTTGCAGTGACTAAGATATCCATTACTTGCCCTGGGGTTATCAAGATATAGCTGGTTTTTAAGGGTTTGATGTAAGCTCCATCCATTCCCACAACTGTGAGTTTATGACCAGCTACCATGAAGAACATTTCTTCGTTCATAATTGAATTAATGACCCGAAGAAGATAGGTCTTGCCATAATCAAACAATATTTTGAATGTCCCTGTAAATATATAAACCTTGTTACGCATATATATATACATCAAACCTAGAAGCGTTCATGAAATTAAATTTTTGGTGATTGCAGTAATTTAAGGTAGAACAATGCCTACCTCAAATATTATCATGAAAATAAAAGGTGTATACTATATTTATTTTTAGGGTGGCCCCCTTACTAGGTATCCCAAACTTGTGGTACATATTCATTTTAAATGTGATTTTCATTATTGTTTTTCTAGATAAAATTTTGGATACTAATTTTGGGTGTCTAGAATTATTTTTTGTTTTAGTAATGCTCAGAGATCATGTTTGGATATCGTCTAATGTAACATTAGCAATACTAGGTATCATGAAAAATCTTTCATGAAAATAATCATGAAAGCTTTATGACCCTTGGATTATACTTAAAATAAAGCACCACACACTAATCAAGGTAATCCAAAGCTCATAACTCTTTCATGATCATTTTTATGAAAAAAATTTCATGATCCTTAACTTTTCTCATGTAACATTTTACATGACACTAAACAAATGTGTTATATGGGATAGTTAGTGTTATTAAGACGCCAAATAAAATGGTTACACAAATGCGATTCTCAAATTTGGTCATTCTACAAGTTTATGTAAAATTAAATTGCATCCATACCTGGCTTAGAACAATTGTACAGATCACCTGGCTGACCATTGATAGTCAAAGCATCCGACTTGTTGGGTTCATCTCCACTTATAAGTGCTTCTTGAATTATTTCCATCACATCTCCCTTGAACCATGATGCTACAAGTGCAGGAAGAGAGGAGCAAATCATTCACACAATTATGTGCTACATCCTTAAAAGGGAAAAACAAAAACAACAACAACATATATTGCTCTAAATTCAGAACAACCAATAGGCTCCTTTCCTTGACCCTAAAATGTGTAAGAGTGGGTCAATTAGATTAAACTTTTTATAGAAATAATTAAATGTAAAATTGAAACGACTTAAAAATCTGTCAAATTTACTTTTACACAAAAATCAGCTTTTTTTCATTTCTTTTTGAAAAGTAGAATTATCTAATTCAAAATTTAAAAATTTAACATCTAGTTTTGGTGGACAACTTAACAAATTAGAATTAATTTACTTTTAATTTTTATGTTTTGAATTTAGTAAATCACAAATAAGGCAATTCACACGAAGTTACAAACGGGGTGGGTTTAGTTTGAGAGCTCAGTTGCTCTTTGCTTCCCTTCTTGATTGTATCTTTGTTCTTCCACGAAGTAATCAATAAAATTGTCTTTTGTCGATTAAAATAAAAAAATAAGGCAATTCACGCAACAAAACAGGCCTTTGATAAGCATGATGATAACATGGTAAGGCTTGTTTCTAATTTATTATTTTCTTATCAATAAAAAAATTAAATTTAATAAAAATAAAAATATATTTAGTACACACATTTTCAAAAACTTATTTTGAAAATAAGCAAGTGTATCAGGGGGAGACACCAGGTTGTCAAAGGGCAAAGGTGGGAGGACTTGTCAGGTTAGAGGGAGTCGTCAATGACAAAGGCAAGAGTTGGGGATGACAGGAAAGGGAGCGGAAAAAAAAATATTTTAGTTTAATTTTTAATTATTTTATGAGATTAAAAAAATATATGTTTAGAATAATTTGTGAATTTTTTTTACAATTGAATAGATAATTGTGACCAAAAAAAAAATGATTGATGTGTATAATATAACACTTTATTTTATTAATTATTTTAACTTTTTTTATTTTTATTAATTATTTTAGTTAAAATTCTTATTCCCAAACAAGTCGTTAATAAGAATTACTAAACTTTATGGACAGCTTAAATCGTACCCAAAACAATGGGAAACTCTGCATCGGGCTTGGGAAATGGGTAAGTGGTTCCAGCTTTAGGGTAGACGATGATCGGACCATGCACTGTGGCTCGACTCCAATCACTGTGAGCATGCCACCATAAGGTTCCTTCCTCCTCTGAGAATATGACATCATAACTGAAATTTGCTCCTGGTTTGATAGGACACTGTGCGATATATTCTGGTCCATCTGACCATGGATTTCTTGGTTGCTCTACTCCATGCCTATCATTCATATCATATATTTTAATTAGATATTTTCTTCTTAAATTTTGAAAATATGTGAAAAAATTAAAAATAATTTTGAAATTGATATGAAATATTTTGCCTTCTTTACTATTTTATCTTTTGGGGAAATAATTTGCTAGTGGGGATTAAGAAAAAAAATTGTCAAAAAGAGATAGACATTATAAATGTTAATAATTAAAATTATAAATTTTTTCATTAATATGTAATAATTTTTAAAGATTAGCACTAATTGGTAATTTCCCCTTGCCTTTCTTGTCCACAAGAAATAATATACATTAATAAATTAAAAAAAAAAATCAGTTTTCTTCCTCTAGACACAATTTATTTATTAATATAGACCTGAATACTTTTATATATTAATTTAGGAACTTGGTTAAAAGTAAAAAAAATAAGCTTGTAACTTATTTTGAGTCACATCACTTCTTTACTTTTTTATACATTTTTTCAAAAGAAGTCACAAAATATAAAAAAAAAATTAGATTTTAATTAACTTTTCAAAATAACCCGTTATAATAAAAAAAAATCTCATAAAAAATTTATTTGTATATAACATTATTTGAGCAAAATCTTAATTTTATAAGATTTTTGTTTTCCTCGCGTCGTCCCATCACGATAGCATTTATTTTCTCATCTCGAAGATTATATGTTAATGTTTTAAAAATCAAATCGGTGAGTGAATCGAAAAAGAAATTGAGTGAACGGGTCACTGATTCAACCGTCGGGGTTGAACCAGAATCGAACCGTGATATCATAATTACTTTATGAATATTTTTATAATTTAATATATATATATTCATCAAACATATATGTTTATATATATTTTATATTAATATTATTTGTAAAAATATTAATTATGCATGTGTTTGAAGGAAACTAGTTTGAATACAATTAATATCATATATTTCCTATATATTAACAAAGAACCATGGTGATAGAGTGAAAATTCATACTCTTTGGAGCTTGAGGTATTGAGTTCAAGTACCTTTAGCATCAACTTTTCAATATTGAACCAAACATAGCAAACTGTCTGGTTTAGCGATTTAATCGTAGTTCGCACCGATTTAGCTTAAAATGATCAGTTTTCAAGAAGGAATGGATTAGAGGGTATATCTGGACCAAACCATCGATCGGTTGATGGTTTAATTGTTGAACCAGCTTGTCCGACTTTCAAAACATTGTTATATACATAAATATATATATACTGAATATATTGAAAATTCTATATATCTATAGTTACGATTTTTGTATTGTTAGTTATGATTCATTGTGATGTTAACTATGATATTATTTTGATTATGATCCAAAATTTTTGTTATACCTCATATGATGTTTAATTATATGTATATATTTTGTAACTCTCAAAATATTGAATTATATCTTTTATAATAACTAAACTTATAAACGACATAACTTACATTTAGTACATACCCCTGTGTACAGCATTACCCGATAGCATGTAAGAAAGTACAAAAGAATACCCCTTTATTTCTATCAAAATCAACAATCCTTGTTTCAAGAACTTATAAACCCAAGCAAGTTGCCAAAAATCCATTATTAATTGTTATTATTAAGGTAAATTACAAATAGTTTATATGATTTGTTTAAAATATGAATTGCCTCCAGTGATTTAGAAAATTACAAATACTTTACTGTTAGAATTTTTTATTCAACAAAATTAATTGAAAAAATAAAATTTCTAACTGTTTACTTATATAATAAAATTATCTGAATTATTAATTGAAATTTTTTTTTAATATTATTAAAAATTATTAGTTAACTTGATAATTTATTAATAAATTAATATTTTTATTATAAAATTAAAAATCTTAAAAGATATAATATAAATTTTAAAATTAAAAAATAATTTATAATTTAAGCAAACTTCAAGCGTGTGTGTGTTTGTAACTTATCCTTATCATTATTAGTTGTTTTTTACTGAAAAGTCCTTTTCCCATTGAAAGAACAGCTGGCTCAAATTCAAGATTCGTACATCATTAATTCAGCCTAACTTTTTTACAATTTTTTTTTTTTTTTTTGGAGGGGGGTGTTTAATTCATGGGTAAATTATTAATAGGTTTTACTTTTGAGACTTATTACCTATTAAGTCTTATTGATAAATATATTAAGTGATAAAGATAAATTTATCAATTTTTTATTTTTATGAATAAATTTATAGTGATAAATTTATCAGTCTCTTTATTTTTATGAATAAATTTATAGTGATAAATTTATCAATCTCTTATTTTTATAATATTAAATTTATTAATTAAAATTTATAAATAAATAAATTTAATTAATAGGACCTACACGTAAATACACCTTAATACATACGAAATTAGAGACAAACAAAGTTCAGCATCAAAGTTAGATTTTTTAGATTCGTAGGAGTAAACACAAACAAGTACTTGACCTAGACAATGCCATTACGTCCAGACACGAAAATCAAGTGTCTAAAATTTAAAATATATAAATTAAATTCATACAAGATATGACTGATATTGTAAGTTAAATATACATTATAAATATTTTTTTTTTAAGTAAATAATTTTCTTATGAAAACGGATAAAAATTTAGTACCGTAACAGAAAATTTTACAAGCAAACAACGTTTGCCAGCTCCCTCACAAACATACATCGGACAAAGTCTCCATCTATTATCGGACAAACTTACTTGCTATTATTGGCAGAAGTCTCACCTTTTATATTTTTATCATTTTTTATTTATTAAAAATATCACATAATTTAATATTACATAATATTTTGAAACCACTTAATAATTTTCCGACCAGATGGTCTCACCATTGCACCAATATCTACACTTGGACACATAACGGGTGTTTGTACCTTATTTGAAAAAAAATTACAAAATGATTGTTTACCAAAAAAAAAAAAAGGAGTACTTATCAATTAGTCCTGTTAACTAGACTTATTTACCTACAGGTCCTAACTAATAAATTTAACACTATAAAAATAAGAGAGTGATAAATTTATCACTAAAAATTTATTCATAAAACAAAGAGACTGATAAATTTATCACTATAAAATTATTCATAAAAAAAAAGACTGATAAAATTATCTTTATCACTTAATAAATTATATCAAATAGGACTTAATGGGTAATAAGTCTCCAAAGTAAGACTTATTGGGTAATAAGTCTCCAAAGTAGAACCTATTGATAGTTTACCTAAAAAAATATATATATCTACACTTGGTTTTAGGCCCTGTTTGGTAGAGCTATGGAAAAGTACTTATAGCTTATGTTTAAACAGTTTATAACTTATGGTTATGAACATAAGCTGATTTCTGACTTATAAATTAAACATCTCCTACCTACTCAAAGAATAAGCTGATTTCTGACTTTCAAAAAGTTATAAGTTATAAACTAAACAAAACACATCAAAATAGTTTAAATTAAGCTGAAAGCTGAAATAAGTAACTTTTAAACTGTACCAAACAGGGCTTTAGAATCAAACTGTGTCGGTGGGTTGTATTGTTGTGTGTGTGCCTCTTCCCTTCATTTTTCTTGGTGCTAGAGAGAGAGAGAGAGAGAGAGAGAGAGAGAGAGAGAGAGGCATACCAGTGAATGGTGACATTATACTTGCCTTGGTTCTTCACATTCACTATAATTCTATCACCTTTGTGGACGCGCAAAGTTGGCCCTGGAAATAGTCCATTTACTGTCAATATCTTCTTTGTGCTACACAACCGTGTGTATTTAGTTTCCGTTAGCTTCACAACAAAAGCAAAACATTAGATAAGTTAAAAAAGAAAAAATTAAATTAAAGATCAATTAACATTCCAACTATACCATAAATATGTAAGATCAACAAACATTAAAAAAAAAAAAAAAAAAAATTATCATTTCTCTTTTTACTTTTGATGTCTCTTATGAAATTTCTGAAAATGCTATTGTCAGACAACCACAAAAGCTGAGGAGCTTGACCGGAAAAGGTTTCAAGATGATTTTCACAACCAAAAAAAAAATTTGTGGTCCATAACATCACTTTGTTGGGTTAGAGTTTTTCAAAAAAAAAACTTCACAAAAACTTTTACTTTTTTGTTTCTGTGTTTTTTTTATTTTTACCTAATTTTTTAAATATTTTAAATAATTTTTTTAATTTTTAGACATACCTAACATAAATATACTTAAAAAGTAAAAAAATTTGTGAAAAAAATATTTTAAAAATTCGCTAAATAGCAAAAATACAAAAAAAAAAAAAAAGAAGAGAGAATTCAATACATTTTTTGTATTTTATGTATTTATTAATTTTTTAAAATATTTTTCACAAATTTTTTACTTTTTAGATACATCTAAGTAAGGTGTATCTTAAAATGTAAAAAAAAATGTTTAAAATTTTAAAAATATTCACTAAAAATAAAAAAATACGAAAACTAAAAAATTCAATTTTCAAAAAATTTAATTCAAAAAACTTAAATCAAAATTTTTTTCTTTTTCTTTTTTTATCAACAAAATGAGGGTACTCTTTATTGATATAAGTCAGCTAACAAAGAAGAATTACATCAATAGAGATAGGGGAGGTGGATGCAAATAGTATCATAAGTACACAAAACAATTCCAATTAAGGCTAAGTTTGGAAACAAGAGAAAAAGTCAAAAAGTCAAAAAGTTACTCAAAAAGTTAAAAAGTTAACACTATTCACCAAAAGTCAACAATTACGGCTGCACAACTCTCAATTCGAATTTTTTCCTACAAATCAATTTTTATAATTTTTTATTACACATTTTTCTAAAAAAAGTCAAAAAGTTAACCCAAACATCTATATTTTTAACCTCAATTTTTTAGTCTAAAAAGATAAAAAATACACTTATTTAAGACACCCCAAACAACCCAAACCAAAATATGAGTGCAATCGTATGCTTTTACAGCAACTGGTTGGAGAGGATCCAACCAAAATTAAAAAAACAGAGGAGAAGTCAAGAAGCAGCAGACAAAAACAAAAGGATGCACCTGCCACCACCAAAGAGTAAGATTGGCTTGGCTTGAAATATTTTAAATAAGTGTATTTTTTAATTTTTTATAAAGAAATATATGTAGAAAAGTAGAGAAAATTAATAGAAAAATAGAGAATAAATATTGATAGATATTAATTAATGTGATTTAAATAAATATATATATATATATAAAATAAATACTTTTTTTTAGTGACCCCTATTAACTTTACAACTCATGTAAATCATTAAATATCTTTTAACGGGGCTCTAATTTGTTGGATATAGAAAACAAAATCCGGTACTGAGTTGCAAATCCTGTACTGGTACGTAACATTGTTGATAATTAAGAGCTTTTTGGCATGACCTACCGTAGCATATTTTTTTATTATTTTATTATTTTATTTTTGTTTATATATTATATATTTATTTTTTTACATATTATTTATGAAAAATTAAAAAATATATTTATTTAGATCATTTTAAATAATTTTTTAACAGAAAAAGCTAAATATAATCATAATTTTAAACAACGATATCGCAGTACATATTTTTCATGAGAAAAAAAGAAATTTTATCTATAGAAATAACGTATAAAATATGAAATATATATTAATATTTGTATATACGGATGTCGGGGCAGCTGACAAAAGTGCCTCTGAGCCTCACGATACAGTCACCAATCACTGTGAAAAGTCTTTTATGTAAATAATTATAAAAGATTTGTGACTTTTGAATTATACTGAGAATAAAACACTACACATTAATCAAGGTAATCTAAAAATTACAAATCTTTCATAGTTATTTTTATGAAAAAAATTTCATAATCCCTAACATTTCTCAAATGTAATAATGTGTCTTATCAGTTGATATTTAAAAGAGTAATGTGAGCAATTTTAAATATTTTTATTAAATGTCTTAAATAAATGTGAAATGCACATGAAATTTAGGTGGTGTAAATCTCATACTTATATAAAACATTTATACTGTGTTTAATTGGGAGATTTGAAAAGGAATTTAAAAATAAAAATAGAAAAAATACATAAAATATGAATAAAATATACATAAATTTCATATAGTTTCATATACCTTTTCTCCTTTTCCTTTTCAAATCATTCTCTAATTTTTCTAACCAAACACAACATTAATAAAAATATTGATAAAATATTTAAGACTCCTAACATTTTCGTATTTAAAATTCTGGACAAAGTTGGGCACAGATCCTTCATCCTGATATTTCTTCTCCGTCTGTGACTCCCAATGCAACCTCAAGACACACACCAGCAGTAAAAAAATGCATCGGAACGGAATATAGAGACAGTGAAATTTGAGGAATTTGAGGACAGAAGATACTGGCTGTCAGAATAGTTATTGAAGTGAACATTGAGACCTTGGTACGGTGATGTGGTGCACAGTGATTGGTGACTAGATCAACAATAACCCAGAAATCTTGAGGATGCTAAGAAGCTCACAAAAAGTAGATATGTTGAAATGAGTAGAGGAATACTTACAACCCAATTAATGGTAGGGATGGGCTTGGCGGAGATACAAAAAACACACACATTCAAGAGCAAAGCAACTAGGAGCTCCAAGTTCAAGCTTTTCTTGAACTCCATATTCTCAAAGTCTCACCGCAGATAACGAGACTCTTGCTGTATCTTACTCCTGGTCCTTCTGCGAAGCTCATTTATATAGGCTTTAATTAATTAATTAATTATTATTTATTTATTTTTTTGTACTTTAGTGACGAAAAAGATTCTATCATTTTTTGCATGTGTCAATACTTCAACCATGTTCTATCCAAAACAAAAGAAATGTTAAGTTTGACATCTATTAAATAATACAAAAAGTTAAAAAGTCACTATCCTATTTAAGTTACGTCATTTTATTTAAATCATATCACCGCTCTAACACATCACATCAAACCCAACCCAAACCCAATCTATATAAGTCAATAAATTAAGAAGTGTACTTTTTTAGAACATCCCAAACCAATCCAAAGATAAAAAAAATAAATGGAGGAATACAAAAATCGATTATAGAATCAAATATAAATATATTTGGGTAGACCAGATTTTTTTAAATTGGATTCCACTAATAAACTTTATAAAATATTATTTATTTATGTGTATTCAATGTTTTATTCTGTGTTTAATTTGTATTTCTAGCAAAACTAAAAATAAAATTGTAATGTATACTTAACATTATTCTTAATCTAAAAAAAAAAAAATCATGTGCCGGTCAACCGGCCGGACGTGTAGGAAACATTCAGAGGATGATCGGATAAATTCAAAATTTAAAACTCCTCTACTTTTCAAAATGGAGAAGACAAAAGAGAGACAGTAGCCAAACATGAAAAAGAAATAAGTTTTGAAATGTATGGTAGAATCACATTTTCAAAACGGAAAATCAAATTTTGTGGCGTCGTTTTGGCCTTTTTTATGTTATTATGTACTCAAACGACGCTTTTGGCCATTTTTTTTTTTTTTTTTTTTAAAAAATTTGAGCTACGTAACATTGTCGTTTCAAAACTCTATCCAAACAGTGCACGCGAACGGAGGGATGAAATTATGATTACAAAACTGCACCAAATACAACCATATTTTTTATTTGGTTTTCTTGGCTTCGCTTGGGAAGTGGGTTAGCTTTTTGACTTTTTGACTATTTCAGCCTGGAGGTAAAAAGACTGGTTTGAGAAGGACTTTTCACTTTTTAACTTTTTTATGAAAAAAAAATGTAATGATTATAGATTATATATAATGTTTTATCTTATTAAACTAAAAAACTTATTTTATTTTTTTGTGATTATTTTAATCAAAAAATTCACAAATCCAACATCCCAAACATAGGCAAAGGCAAGCTGATTCTGTATCAAAAACTTGTGTACTTTTTAATTGATTGACCTGGAGGTACTAAAAGAATAATGTTATAGCTATCATCTTTTTATATTATTGGGTAAATTACACTTATCTTTCTTAAAGTTTAAGTTTAATACATATTACATTTGACATTTAAAAAATTACACTAATTTTCTATCATTATAATCATTTAGACAGAATGAAAATATTGAACTCGTACACTCTCTCTTTTCTTGATTTGCTTTACTTCTATTTTTTTGTCCTTTCATTTGCTTTATTTTTTTTAAATGTAATTTTTTCTATTTTTCTACTAAAAATTGTTACTTTTAATATAAGTAGAGAAGTTTGTGAAATGAGATTGTTAACCACAGAGGTGTGAATGTAATTTTTCAAACTTTAAAGAAAAATATAATTGAACCAAATCTTAATAGATGTCAATATAATTTACCCTATATTATTTTTAGCGTGTCACTTCATGTGTCAATACTTTATTAGAGATAAATATATGTCATGAAATCCATTACACTAATAATATGCTGATAGAGCATATTGTACACTAAAAATGATATAAAAAGGTAACAAATTTGGCATTAGTCGCATTGAAATGAAAGGAAAGTACCAATAAATCCCATTTCCCTACCTTAGTAATTAATAAGTCTTCTAAATAATCTAATGAACCCAACAGTCTTATTTATGTGTAAATGACAGTATAATTCTACAATTTACACTTGTGGATGCTAGTTAATACCCATAAATGACCCAAATTTTCATAATTTGAAATTAGACATTTTTTCAAATGTTACTAAGGGATTTTTATATTCCTTTTAGAATGTTTGAAAAAATTTCACATTTTAAATTATTCCAAATCAAAACTCTACAGTTTGAAATTACATATTTGTCTAAAGCTTACTAAAAAAATTTTATACTATTTTTGAAATGTTTAAAAAATGTCAAATTTTAAGTCATTCCAATTTAAAATCCCACAATTTAAAACTACACATTTTCATATAGGGTTTTTGTACCATTCCAAATTTCACAGTTTGAAATTACATATTTATCTAAAATTTATTAAGAGATTTTTGTACTCATTTTTAAATGTTTGAAAATTTTCACATTTTAAGTTATTTCAAATCAAAATTTCACAATTTACAATTAAGGCACTCAGGCTAAAAATCCAAAATTAAAATTTTCTTACCTATAGATCCACGCTAAACAATAATATCCACAAATTCATACAAAATGACCAAATTACTCCTCTATATTTTTCCCTCCGCCCATGCATTGATTTTATCTCTCTCTCTCTCTCTCTCCCTCTCCTCTCGTAAGATCTCCCTCTTTATCTATTCCTCTCTCTCTCTCCACCACTTCCCCTCACCCACCGCTCCACCACCTCCTCCGTCACACTCTACCTGTGGCTGGAGCTACCATCGCTCAAGCTCCGGTAGCTTCGCCGACGAAATTTTCAATGGCATCGCCGCCAAAGGCCACCAAGACTCCTTTGATTACTAGACCAGATCATCAACAACACCACTCTAGCCGCCACATGTTCCAAGACACCGACATGGCCTCCAGTTCTTCTGGATTTGTCAACATCACAGATCTCAGAGGCGGTAAGGTTGGTTTCAGAGCCAAGGATAATGGCGGCAACGTCGACGCTATCTTTGTCAAATCGTTGGATGAGGTTTCGTATAACATATTCGTCATTCAGATCAGCAAGATCTTGATATCGGCTCAAGCTGAAGCTCCGACTCCTGGTCCGAGTCAAGTGAATCTGACAGCTACGATGTCATCTCATGGCTGCAAAGTGTTCGCCGAGACTCTGCAGACCTCCGACGCCGAAAAAATGTTCCAGATCACTCATCATCGTCTTCATCATTCTTGAGCACTCGGATTGTGCCTCGCTCATGTTCATCTTTGTCGATATACGGGGAGCAAATATTCTGGCGAGCCCGTACTCCTTTCTTCCAAGCTCCGTCTCTATCCGATCACCTGCGAGGACAACAGCGGTGAGCTACCCGGCGGTGTGTGGCCGGAAAAACCCCTCCGACGATTAAGTTAGCACACATCTTGGGATTGAGAGAGAGAAAGAGAGTTGAGTGTAAGTGTTTCTTACAAAAATGTTCATCTCCTCCAATATGGGGGTGCAGACATGATTATATATCTTCTGCGCCCCAAACCTACTCCTAGTGATCTCTCGACACGTGGTACTACTATTGCATCTGTCAGTACAAATTTTGCTGAACATCACCTAACCCAACTACCAGCCCACTCTACTGGGAGCTCGGCAACCGGGGTGCATTATCTCGGCTGCTAACAGCCATGCTGCACCTCATGCCCAAATGCTCCAATAGCCAAGCTCTATTCTAGCCGTAGTTGGCTGCATTCCGGTGAAGCCGAGCTTGAGGTTGATCATGCCAGGCAACCAAAGCCTTCCTACCAAGCTATGCATGGACCACGGAACCCCTACTTGACCGAAGCTTCACTTGACCGGCCTACGCGCCATCAAAGTCAAGTAGCTCGGTTCCACAGCCCTTTGCCATTACCGAGCTGAAATCACTTCTGGGTAGGCCCGGGATACCACGGCCCAAATGTGTACGACCCACAATTTGTCCAGTATTACCATAACCTAATCCAGATCATAAATCTCCCTCTCAATTGCCCCTTAATTCTGTCCGCGCTAGCGTGACCGGGATTACCTATTCCGATCAGGGTAACACTCGGTCCTCGGCTTACAACAGAGTGACCGAGCTAGTTGACATGCCTGTCTTCAGAACTTGCCTGGTTGACGCCTCAATTCACTATCCTCTCTTGACCTGCTCGGTTGACACATCGTCTGACCTTCCTGTCTCTTCAACTCTAACGCTGCCATTAATGGGGACACGTGTCGACCTTTTATTGGCCGTCGAGCAGCCAACCAGCACGTCTGTTGGCATTCAAATTTTTGGCGGCCCTTGGGTCTATATACATGCCATTCCCTTCTTCATTTGGTCTTTACTGACTCTCTCTCCTCCTTGTCGATCCAGAGCCCCTGCCCTCCCTTGGTTGCCATTGCTGAGTTTGTGTTCGAAGAAGAAGCCTTTGCCCTCTCCTGGTAAGTTCTTCAAGCCTCGTTTTGCTATTTCAGTTGGTATTTCACATATTAGGGTACTAAACCCGTAGGTTTTAGGACATAGGCACCCAAAACCGTCCCTAACCCTTCACTCTCCTTGCTGTTCTTCATTTTCTCTGATGAACACTGAAGATCTGGGGCGGACCGGGCTCCTGGTCTTCCCTTGATCCAAAAAATCAATAAGACCGAGCAAATGATCAGTTTGTCCCAACCTTAGCAGAAACCGGGGTATCCAGAGGACTTGGCTGCTCAACCGGGCTAACACCTGGTCCGCTTGAGTGACTGGGCTCTTTGGTTAGCCTTAATAACCGAGGTGGTTTGGCACTCTTCATGACCGAGCTAAAGTCAAGCTCGTTTTGCGCGACTGCACTCCCACTTACACTTGACATCCTTTTCCTATAGAGTCCAAGGGGACCACTGACCAAATACCGAGGTTCTCAAAGACTGAGTAGCCATCAAAACACCAGTCAGCCAAACCACCTCAGCCGAGCTAAACCAGCCGGTTACACATGGGGCATTTCCGCTTCCTTGTTGACACTCCGGCTGCCCTGGCCGTGTTTTGGGAGGAGTACGGTATCCCGGCTGATGTTCACTTAGAGCTCGCCGAGATTGAGACAATCCCTTGGGGTAGATTAAACCAGTGCCCCTTTACCGTGCTGTCTATAATTGAAGGAGTCCTCCGCTTCCCGGTCAACCCACTGATGACCAAATTCCTATGCCGCACTGGGCTAGCACCCACCCAAGTCTCAACCAACACCTACTGAATAATCAATGGCGTGCACGAGCTAAACAACCGGCTAGGCACAAACTTAGGTTTAGCCGAGATACTACGACAATATACCCTTGGGCACACCGGCGATGGCCTCGCTTATTACCTAAAGATTAGGCCGGGCAAAGAAAAAATAGTCACCGGTACCCCAGATAAAGACTTGCACGATGACGACTTCTTCTGGGTGTCCGGCAACTATGAACCAGCCGACGTACCAGGCTGGTTCATTAGCAAGAATTTCGGTGAAACATGTAAGCCGTGCTAACCTGCTCGGTCAATTACTTTTCTTCAATGCTCTGTACTTAGCCATTTTCTGCTTTCCTTTGCAGCGATCCAAGCCTTACAAGCCAACTACCGCTACCCCAACGAAGAAGCCATCCGGACCGTGCTCTGCTACCGCCACCGGGATTGTAACGAACTGCACGGCTACACTCCTACATATAGATACTCAGCTCCACGCCGGAGTAAGGTCACAGACTTTCTCTGTGCTCCGTCGCCTCCTCTAGACCCAACACTATCGGACGTACCCCTAATCCAGTTAACTGAAGAAGAAGAAGAGATGGCAAAATGAAGCCGTATCAAGAACCTCCTCACAGCAACATCCGCCGAGATACCGAGCATCATCACCCGCGCTCTAGCTGCCGGTCAATCCAGCGGCGCCGTGGTGGTGTTGGCATCTTCAGCGGCTGGGCAAGCCAGCCAAGAAACCCGCCGTGTTAGAAAAAGGCCTCGCGCAGGTCCCTTTGCTGAATTGGTTGAAGAGCTGACTACCGAGCAACACGCCGTCACTGTAGACCCAACACCGACGTGGCGACCGCAGCTCAAACACCGGGGTAAAGAAATCCCGACAACAGCTTCCGTGAAGGGTGACAAAGAACATCTTCTCGCCTTTGACCTCTCCAAGGCTCTTTTCCTACCGAGCGACGTGGTCGACAGCGACCATGTTCCAGACACCCGATTGGTGAAATTGGCCGTGAAGCCCATGACCAGGGTAGGAGTCAAACCTCTACTCAAATTTTCACTAGTGTTTGCACGGTTTCCACTCTGATCCAACTTTCTTCTTGTAGGCCATCCAGAAGCAACACTTGGTCATGGATCGTATCCATCAACTGCGGCAAAAGGCAAACGACACTGCTAGCCAAGTCCAAAGCCTTCAGACCGAGCTCGGCAGAACAAAGTCTTCTCTTCAGATTGCAAATGCTGACAACACCAAGTTGCTCGGCCAGCTTGACGCCGCCGAGCAAGAAAGAGATGCAATAAAAGCCGAGCTTGAGATACTCAAAAATTCAAGGGAGAAGGAGTGCGAAGACGCCAATAATACTGGCTTTAAGGAGGCCGAGGACAGTTACAAGAAGCAAGTCTTTGCTACTCAGGACATCTACTTTAAGGCGAGTTAGAAGGCCGCTTGCACTCAGCTTGGCCAAGGTCTTGATACTGACGTGTTTGCCTCCCCACCGACTATCTTCCTACCGACCTATCTCGTGCCATATGCCAACGACGTCTTCAACACGTTGCAGGCTGAGGCCGAGGAGGGACTTGAAGGAGAAGGCGAGGCAGATGCTGAGGGAGAAGACTGCAAAGAGCAGAAGCAGCCCAGCCAAACAGCGACCGGTGTCCAAGACCAAACCCCACCGATCAACCCGGAGGAAACTGACGACGAATTCACTAACCTTTCCCCGCTAGTGTAGTTTTCTTTGTTTTCTTTCTTTTTGCTCTGCATATGTAATCGAGCTATCTGCCCCACCTCTTGTACATAGTTTTATCATCAATGAACAAGCTCAATTTTCTTGAAGTGTTTGCACGGTATTCAAGCTGAGTAACCTCAACCGGACAAAATACTTCGGCAACATTAACCATCTTGCTTAACTTAATTAGCCGGCAAAGACATCTTGGTTGCAAGCATATAATTGAATAAATCAACAACTGTTTCAACCATAACAATACACCTCGATTTGAATAAACAATTAGCATAGTCAACCGGAATAAATCATCTCGGTAGTAAATCCAAAGCTGAGCACAACATCAACTCTTTCAACAGGAATAAATCATCTCGGTTGAGAATACCTAAGTTGGGCAAAACATCAACTCTTTCAACCAGAGTAAATCATCTCGGTTGAGAATACCTAAGTTGAGCAAAACATTAACTCTTTCAACCGGAGTAAATCATCTCGGTTGAGAATATCCAAGTTGAGCAAAACATCAACTCTTTCAACCGGAGTAAATAATCTCGATGAGAATATCCAAGTTGAGCAAGACATCAACTCTTTCAACCGGAGTAAATCATCTCGGTTGAGAATACCTAAGTTGAGCAAAACATCAACTCTTTCAACCGGAGTAAATCATCTCGGTTGAAAATCTCAAAACTCAAAACAACAATAAAAATGCTAAGGCAAAGATGAGTCACTTCTATATATTGACAAAAATGAATATTACATGAAGTGTAAGGCAAAAAATTCCTTTGCACAAAAAGAAAGCAAAAGCTAGAAATAATACAGCTTGAGGTTGGCTGCATTCCATGGCCGGCGTATTCCTCTACCATCCAAGTCCTCCAAGTGATATGCCCCATTGCCCGCCAGACCGGTTATCTTGTAGGGTCCTTCCTAATTTGTCCCTAGTTTGCCTTCACTTGGCACCAGGGTATTGCCCATGACCTTCCTCAAGACCCAATCACCTACTTTGAACGGTCTGGGGTGCACGATTTTGTTGTATTTCCTTGAAAGCTCTTGTTGGTAAGCGGCCACATGGATGAGAGCCTTTTCCCGGCGTTCTTCCACTAGGTCCAATTCCAGGGCAATGGCTTCAGCATTCAGCTCGGGCTCAAAACTTTCACTTCTGAGGGTGGGCATACCAACTTCCAAAGGGATAACCACTTCCATGCCATATGCCAAAGCAAAAGGAGTTTCCCCGGTAGATCGCTGCGAGGTTGTTCGGTACGCCCAAAGGACACTGGGGAATTCCTCAGCCCACTTTCCTTTGGCTTTCTCAAGCCTCTTCTTCAGTCCATCAAGAATGGTCTTGTTCAAAGCCTCGGCTTGACCGTTGGATTGCTGGTAAGCCGGAGTAGAGTTATAGAATTCAATCTTCAAATCTTCACAAAAACCCCTGAATAGGCGGCCGTCAAATTGGGTGCCGTTATCCGAGATTAGAATTTTGGGGACGCCAAACCGTGTTACCACATTTTGCCAGACAAACCGCTTGATGTCTTTCTCCTTGATTGTCGCCAAAGGCTCAGCTTCAACCCACTTGGTGAAATAGTCGGTAGCCGTGATGAAGAACTTTCGGTTGCCTAGTGCAGTTGGGAGCGGCCCCACTATGTCGAGCCCTCACATTGCAAAGGGCCAAGGGCTGATGAGGGGAAGGAATTCCCTAGCCGGCTAGTGGATCTGGTGGGTAAACTTCTGGCACTTCTCACACTTGCGAACATACTTCTGTGTGTCGGTTTGCATGCACGGCCAGCAGGAGCCTTGCGAAATAGCTCGGTAGGCCAAGGACCTGCCCCTTATGTGACTGCCACAAATGCCTTCGTGAACTTCGTACAAGAAGGCTTCCACGCTGCTTGGATGTACACACTTTAGGTAGGGACCGGTGAAAGACTTCTTGTATAAAGCGCCTGATGGAGAGAGCCAAAACCGCTCTGACTTCACCTGCACTTTATGTGCTTCCTTCTTGTTGGTTGGAAGGGTCCGTTCTTTAAGAAAGAGGATTATGGGGTCCATCCAAGAAGGACCTAGCTCGGCGCAGTGTACTTATGTCTGCCCGGTTTCCTCAATGCTGGGCCTCGGAAGGAATTCAATCAAAAGAGGGTTTGGAGATGTGCCATCGACCATAGAAGCAAGGCCGGCCAACTCATCTGCTCGGCCGTTTTCTTCGCGACCAATCTGTTGGACCCTGATCGCCTGAAATCGCTTGATGTGGTCCCTGACCAGAGTCTGGTACTTCATCATTCTGCCATCTTTTGCCTCGTAAACCCCAGACACTTGGTTAACCACAAGCTGGGAATCACTGTAAACCATTAGCTCGGATGCTTCCAGCTGAAGCGCGTTCTTGAGACCAGCCAAGAGCGCCTCATACTCGGCCTCATTGTTGGATGCTGGGAATCCGAGGGTGATAGAGTGTTCGATAGTTAGCCCGTCTAGCGAAATCAATACTATACCCAGCCCGGCGCCATGGCGGTTTGAAGCCCCATCGACAAAAAGTTTCCACATCTCCCCCACAAAGAGCTTCTAACATTCTGATGGGTCTTGAGAGGCTCGAAAGTTGATGGGATCACAGTTGCACAGCTGTTCGGTTTTAAGTTCTTTGCTGAGCGATTCCACTTCAGCCCCCCTTGGCGATTCGGCGCCGGACTCAGCAAGTTAATCCATAATGCCTAAGTCCGTAGGCGAATTGCGAGGTTGCGGTATTATGTCGGCCGCAAGCTCTGGGCGGAGCGGTTCCACTTCTTCCTCCCGTGCTGATGTGATACCGGACAGAGGAGGTTGGACGGTGATACCCAACTCCGTCATCGCATCATCGGGCTGTGGTATCGTATTATCTGAAGGTGCTTCGGTGGGGCGCGCAAGTTTTGCGTCACCAATACCGCCAAGTTATTGTATTTCGGTCGAGCTTGCATTCACCTCTTCATCTGCCGCGGCAATATCGACCGGGCAAACCGGATGAGTTCTAGGTGAGAATTCAGCAACGAAATCGGCCAAAGTCTAGGCTTTTATGGCAGTGCGAGGCTGGAACTTGACATCAAACTGTCCCAACTCGACCGCCCACTTAAGAATTCGACCGAAAAAGTCCGTCCACTCGAATAAAGCTTTGAGGGGGAACTCGGTCAAAACGATTATTGTATGTGCATGGAAATAGTGCGCCAACTTCCTTAAGGCCATCATTAATGCCAACGCAAGTTTTTCCAGCAGCAAGTATCTCGACTCTGCCGGTAGCAAGGTTTTGCTAACGTAGAAGATAGGGAGGTGCTTGATTCCTTCCGAGCGGACAAGCACCGCACTGACTGCATGTTGAGAAACGGCCAGATATAGGTAGAGTTCTTCTCCGGGCACCGGTGTGACCAACAGTGGCGCTGAAGACAAATACTTTTTGAGCTCAACTAAAGCCCGATCACACTCTCCATTCCATGAGAACTTTGAGGGGTGGCAGCGATCTGATGACCGGTTTATAAATCGATTAAGCGCGGCGGCCATTTCGGCCAGATGCTGCACGTCTTTAGCCGAGCTGGGCTATTTTAACTCTTGCACGGCTCGGATTTGTGTAGGGTCTGCTTCGATACCTCAGTTCGTGACTAGGAAACCCAAAAAATTTTCGGATCCCACGCCGAAGGCACACTTAGACGCATTCAGGCGCAGCTTGTGCTTTTTGAGAATGACGAACATCTCGGCCAAGTTGGACAAATGGTTTGTTTGATGCCGGCTCTTAACCACCATATCATCAATATAAGCCTCCATTGTCCGGCCTAGCAGAGGAGCGAACATCTTGGTTACCATCCTTTGAAAAGTTACCCCGGCGTTCTTCAAACCAAAAGGCATGACTCGGTAGCAGAAAAGTCCCCTTGGTGTAGTGAATGAGGTGATCTCTTAGTCGGGCCCATGCATGGCAATCTGATGGTAGTAGCGGTAGGCGTCCAAGAAACTGAGCTTGTTATGTCCAACCGTTAAGTCCACAAGCTGGTCTATTCTAGGTAAAGGAAAGCTGTCTTTCGGACAAGCTCGATTGACGGTCTTATAGTTGACGCAAACTCGCCACTTCCCATTCTTCTTGGGCACCACGACTGTGTTTGAAATCCACCGAGGGTAGTGCACTTCCTGAATCGCTCGTGCCTCAAGCAAGTTCTTTACTTCCTCCGCCACTACCTCGGCGTGATGCAGCGCCAATCTCCTTGTTCGCTGGATGACCGGCTTGGCTCCGGGGAAGACATTGAGATGATGGCATATAAAACTCGGATCGAGACTGGGCATGTCGTAAGGCGACCATGCAAAGATTTCAATGTTGGCCATCAAAAACTCAACCATGTCGGTCCTTTCTTGGGCTGTAAGGCTTGAGCCGAGCAAGAAGAACTTGTCTGGATGCTCTGTATCAATTCGCACCTCCACCAATTCCTCGACAACTTTGTCCTCGGCCTTGGTATCCACATCGTCAAGGACTCATCGGTCCTCTGGTCCCTCAATCATTTGAACGAAGCCTTTGGTAGCCCAGCTCCCGTTGACTGCCACGAAGCATTGCTTCGACATGACTTGATTGCCCTAGACCTCCTCGATTGCCTCCATAGCCGAGGGAAATCTTATCACCTGATGGTAGGTCAACGCCACGGCTTGCATAGCGTGAAGCCATCCCCTTCCAAGGATCAAATTATAAGTAGATGGCACCTGCAACACCTAAAACTCCACTTGTTTGACCACAGATCCCGCTTTGATCGGCAGGATAATCTTTTCCAAAGGCCACTCTAGTTGCGAGTTGAAACCAACCACTGGCGAAGTTTCCGGGGCCAAATCTGTATCTCGGAGCTTGAGTTGTTTGAAAGCGTCGTAGTACATGATCTCGACCGAGCTTCCCTGATCGATCAAGATCCGTTTGACATCAAATTCTTTGACGCGGAGTGTAACCACTAGGGCATCGTTGTGTGGCGTCTAAACGCACTCTAGGTCTCTTGAGGAGAAACTGATCACATCTTTCTCTTCGGTCTTCCCCCTTTTGATCGCAGGCTGAATCGACAAAACTTCCCTCATGTATTCTGCCTTCTTGATCATACCTCGGAGCTCGCATACACGCGCCAGTTCCACTATGCCGTGGATGACATTAACAACCCCTTGTGGAGGTGCATCTCGGTCATCCAGTCCCCGCGGGTCAACCGGAGCTTGATTTGCCTTCACGCCTCCATCAATGTAAAGGTCCAGGTGTCCGGCTGCGACTAGCTCTTCCAAGTGTTGCCTCAAAGGCAAACAGTCCTCTGTCTGGTGGCCTCGCTCCCGGTGAAACGTGCAACGGTACCTCGGATTAAAGCCCTTCTGTCCATCGCCTAACTTAGCAAGAAACCGGACATACTCCTCGTCACAGATTTCACTTAGTATGCGATAGATTGGAATCTTAAAGACCGTGGTGATGCCTGTCCTTACTTTTCAACCTTCTGTTTGCATTGGCTACGTCATCCCAGGGGTAGTCATTCCGACGTCTCCTACCCTGATTTTTGCGATTTGAGCCACGGTCCAATTCCTCAGCGCGGTCACTTGTTCGGCTGGACTCTTGTCCGACTGCGTGCACTTTTCCAGCCGACCTCTTGTCTATTGCTACCGGAGTTGCCTTCGCGGTAGATGCTGACGCATCATCCTCTACTCGGATGTGCTCATTGATGCGTTGCATGAGCTGGCCCATGGATGTTGGTTGGTGCATGGTAAGTGAGTCCCGCAGTCTATGTCCGACCGGGAGACCACGCTTGTATTATGTGATTGCTAGGTTGACCGGGCAATCTAAGATCTCGTTGAAGGTCTCCCAATATCTGGAGTTGTATGCCTTCAATGTGTCGCTCGGTTCCATCTTGACACTCAGTAGGTGGTCAACTTTTTTTGGTGTTTTTGTGTTGGTTTTGAAGCGCGTCACAAAGACTTCGGCCAATTGATGCCACCTTTCTATGCTCCCCTTCGGCAACCTCTCGAACCATTTCAAGCCCAGTTCGCCTAAACTTGACGGGAAGATAAGGCACATAAGTGCGTCATTCCGCCTATGTCCGGCCATGACCTGTCGGAAGTGGCTTACATATATGTAGGGATCGGTTTTTCCGTCGTAGAGTGTGAATTTAGGCTAGTGGAAGCCTGCCGGAAGCGGTGTTGTTTCTATCTCCAAAGAGAAAAGGGTGGCGCTCAGCCTTGCCAAGTCTGTATTTGGAAGGAGTGACAGTGCTAGGTGAGGTGGAGGCATTCCGACCTTCTCGCTGGCGTGAACTCCATAGGATAACCACTGGAACGCTAGCACCCTCTGAGCCTCCCGCTAGCGAGCCCGTTCCTTCAAGACTGCTCGCAAATCCTCTAAACGAGCAGAATAAGAGTACTTCGACGTCGCCTCCGGACGTGAGGGTTGGTAAGTGCTATCTTGCGCGTTGGATTTCTCGGCACGCACGTCGAAATCTCCAACCTTGTAGCTTCTGGTGATAGAAATGGAAGGAGTATGCCGCTGACTCTAACTGCCTGAACGGCGGGGTTGGGTGCGTTCACTGTGGTCTCCCACTCCAGCTACACCCTTCCATTTGATATGCCGCTTTAGCACCTCCATCTCCGCCGCCATTCGCCGGATGACGGCGTCCTGGTCCCTTAGCTTGTGTTCCAGACGTCTAGCGTGTGATTATCTCCGCCGTCGATGACCCTCTGGACTTCGTGAATGACCATAACTTCTGCCGCGCTTATCCCGCGCGTCTCCCGATTGTCCTCTTGGGAATGTCTCCAGGTCCGCCATTGGAGGAATGGTGGGATGTCCTTCTCTCTATCTGCCAGACTCTGGGGTAACTCCATTGATGGCGGACAATGGAATCTCGTCGTTGTTCGCCATGTATGGCGATCAGACGAGCCTGGAAGATAAGGTTTTGTCTACAAAGTTCCCATAGACGGCGCCAATTGTACGGGGAGCAAATATTCCGGCGAGCCCGTACTCATTTCTTCCAAGCTCCGTCTCTATCCGATCACCTGCGAGGACAACAGCGGTGAGCTACCTGGCGGTGTATGGCTGGAAAAACCCCTCCGACGATCAAGTTAGCACACACCTTGGGATTGTAAGAGAGAGAGAGAGAGAGAGAGAGTTGAGTGTAAGTGTTTCTTACAAAAATGTTCATCTCCTCCAGCATGGGGGCACAGACATGATTATATATCTTCTGCGCCCCAAACCTACTCCCAGTGATCTCTCGACACGTAGTACTGCTATCCCATCTGTCAGCACAAATCTTGCTGAACATCACCTAACCCAACTGCCAGCCCACTCTATTGGGAGCTCGGCAGCCGGGGTGCATCATCTCGGCTGCTAACGGCCATGCTACGCCTCATGCCCAAATGCTCTAATAGCCGAGCTCTATTCCAGCCGTGCTTGGCTGCATTCCGGCGAAGCCGAGCTTGAGGTTGATCATGCCAGGCAACCAAAGCCTTCCTACCGAGCTATGCATGGACCGCAGAACCCCTACTTGACCGAAGCTTCACTTGACCGGCCTACGCGCCATCAAATTCAAGTAGCTCGGTTCCACAACCCTTTGCCATTACCGAGCTGAAATCACTTCTGGGTAGGCCCAGGATACCACAGCCCAAATGCGTACGACCCACAATTTGTCCGGTATTACCATAGCCTAATCCAGATCATAAATCTCCCTCTCAGTCGACATTACATTATCGGTTCAGGCAACGGTTGCAGTTCTAAAATCCTTGATTGAGATGTATGTTTCAGTATATATATATATATATATTCACGGCTATATATGGTTGAGTTGTCTATAGAATAATTGGTAGCTGAACCAGATGAACAGTATTGAGTATTCTGGTATATAGAGAATTCTTGACCAAACTATGTAGTGATATTAGATTTCAAGAAACACTGGTTAATTGAGAAGGAATGTGAATGAAGGCTTGTTCATTGCAAAATTTGAACAGATAGGGTGTGAGTGTAATGTTTGAAAATTTGTACGGATAAAAATATTGAATAGATAAAAAAAAATGGATAGGTAAAATTTGGACAAATAGAAAATTTATATAAAAAAATTTGAATAGATAGAAAATTTACGCAGAAAAAATTGAAAAGATAGAAAAAAAATTGAATAGATAAACAAAAAATTTGAACAGATAGATATAAATTTGAACAAATAGCCAATGAAAAGTCAAACAGATAAAAAAAAGTCAAGGGATAAAATTGAAAACAAAATGTTCACTAGGATTTCTCACCAAATTATCTCACAAAGTGTGGACATATCACCGAAAAAAAAAAAAAAAATCATTGGACCTAACACCTTAGACAATTGTTAGAGTAGACTTTTCACTAATTTTCTCTTGAAATTGTACATTTGCTCAAAGTTTTTTTTTTTTTTTTTTTTTTTCAACAAAAGAGAAATTCCCATTAAACTAGCCAAACGACACTTACAAAGAAAGGAATTCATCCAAAATAAACTTATACCATCAAAGTAAAGATGAACAACAAATAAACACAGAAGTAAATCTATGAAGAATACCTAGTTGTGCAACAAGTGTTTGTGGTCGTACTACAAGCAAAGGCCAAACGAATGTAGAGTATGCTGATGATATATCATAGATTACAATCACAAAGTGAGTAAGCTGTACCAAGCACTAATGGATTCCAAAGTCAAAACCAAACCAAAATATAAACAAAACAAAAAAGAAGACAAGAAAACTCATCCTCAAATCAGATCTGTAGCAAATCTATAGAAGATCCACACCAACGAGTTGAAAGAGGAGAACCCAGTACATTTCCACTATGGAGGAAGAGAATCACCTCACAAAGGAGGGAGGGATTAGGCAGAAAAGCTCCCAAACTTATTTAACAGAAAACTGAAAGAGAATAAGGAGAGAGGGAGAGAAGAAAGGTGGTCGGAGGTCGAAACCCCCTCTTCTTTCCCAAGCAACACCGCTGAGAAGAACCCTAGGAGAAAGAATAAAGAGAGAGAGAGAGAGAGAGAGAGAGGGGCTGGGGTCTAAAAAATACATTTACTCAAAGCTTACCAAAAGATTTTTGTACTCTTTTTGAAATATTTGAAGAATCTTACATTTTAAACATTCTGAATTAAAAAAAAAAATTCCATATTAAGTTGTGTATCTTACCTTTTCTGCAAAGAAAAAAAATAATAATAATAATAGAAATAAGGGTATAACTGTAAACCTAATTTTCAAAGATTATATTAAATACATTTTTTTTCAAAATTAATGAGACTAATTTATTTATGAAAAATGCTTTAGACCTTTAAATTGTAAGCTCTAGAAGAGCTCTAATCTGTGGTCCCAGTGTGTGATTTGATGTTTTGGCTTTTGTTTTATTTTGTTCTTTTTTTTTAGGTTGTCACGTCATTAATGCTCTTATTAGAGCTCTTAATCACTACTGTTTATTTTTAAGAAAAATTTTGGAATTAAATGGATCACTATTCCTCAATATGAGATTTATGGATAAATTTTTCATGAAGTAATCTACATAATTTGATATAATTGATTATGGTGGTACTATATGCACCAATTGGTATACTAATTAGTATATCAACATAGTTATGACATTATCAATTTAAAGTTATGATCTCACCCATCATACAAATTATAAAGACTCAAAATCTCTAAAATTATACTATATTATTTGTTAGTATACTAATTGATATATTAATTAGGGCATTATTTAATTAACTATTCCAGTAATTTCTTTGGTGGGCCAAGATGTCAATTTGGTAATAAATATTGTTGTTTTTCTCTTGTGTCTGTTTTTGAAATTCGTTTTTGGCATTGTGGGTTTTACGGGTGATTATGCTGCAGTTTCAAATATAACCACGTGATTATTTATGATAGGATAATTAATGATAGTATGATTAGTAAAAAAAAATAAAGTATTGATTATTTGTATTGAGTAATTAAAAAATATGAGATAATATAATAAATAATAATTTATAAAAAAATATGATTACGTAATATTCTAAGATTATTGTGAAATTTTCTGTGTTTTAAATAGAAGATAATAGGTTGGAATGGAAACGGAAGGAATGAGTAGGTTGGCATGGAAAGAAGGGAAAGGTTACTTATCCCTAAGGGTTTCTTTGACACTGATTTACAAGTTAGTTTACTAACCATTTTTAGCCTTTTTACTAACCATTTTTAGTCTTTTTCAACCGAGAGGGAGGTCTAATATTTAAACTCTAATTACATGTATAATTACATACATTACATACAAAAGGCCGTAAGAAAAAATAAATAAACAAACAAATAATTACATATATACATCACATCACAAGTGAGTTCCACTCATTTAGAGCTCCTCTAGAGCTCTCAATCTTTATTCTTTTTAACCAAATCTGCAAATATAATTTTTTAAATTTATTTTAAAGTTTACATGGCAATTTAACTTCTCTTAAAATAAACATTACATTCAATTTGATATGATAAATTCAATGGGAATTTATTGATAAGTCTTATACACAAAGTTTAAAATTCATTTAATCCTAAAACAAAACACTTATACCAATTAATCATATATATTTTTAATTGTTACAAAAAATCCTTTTTTTTTCAAAAAAAAATAATTTAAAGACATTGTTACATTCTACCACCCGAAGACAATCATCAGAGACTTATCGAAATGTTTAATATCACCAGAAAGTCATCGGAATATCACCGAAAAATTGACGTAGTATTGTCGGAATATTCTGAATATCACCGGAAGTCGTTGGAGTGTCTAGAATGTTCGTTGGAGGTCAAGAATATCGCTGGAGACTTACCAAAATGTCTAAAATATTGCCGAAAGAAAGAAGAAGAACAAACTGAGAAATTAAAGTAAAAAAACATAGAAAAATATGTTAAATATTGATAAACTAAAAGAAGAAAAAAACCTAAGAACAACAAATAGCAACAATGAAAAAAAAAAAAAAAATGTTATTTTCAATTTTTATAGAGTTTAAACAAATAATTTTCAATATTAATCAAACTGAAAAGCAAACTTTGAAACTGTAAAATGTTATAATTTGAATGTATGATTCTATTAAGTATTTATCTTTATTAATCAATTTAAAAAACATGTTATGAAGTTAAAAAATTTTACAGTTCTAAAAAATGATTTTTCCTTTATTACAAAAAAATAGAAGTGTGTAGTACAGAAAAAATATTAAAATTGAGAGATCGAAGAAAATAGACAGATATAGAGAGATGCTTATACTCCGACAACTACTTTTTGGTTTAAATCTAGCTGGATCTAACGTAGATCTACTCACATCAGATCTGAGTAGACCTACTCATCTTTTTCATTAGAAACTCATCTCTTTCATCGTCAGTGAGCACGAAGTAAGGAGTTTTGGTGAGCACAAAATAAGGGGTTGGTGCTCGGTGGTTGCCTGTAAACCCCAATAATGGTGGTCGTTGGTTATCGATGACTATAGATTAGAAAGGAAAAGAAAAGAAGGAAAGCATGGTCGTCATCGCTGATATAAGAGAAAGAGAGATAAAGAAAAGAAGTAATAGGGAAAGAGGAAAAAATAAATGAACATAGGGCTTTTGAGTCTATTCAAAAGATTTTGAGATTAAATAGAATACATACTTTTTAAAAAAGACTTGTCGATAATTTGCCTTAAATTCAATTAGATATTAAGAGATTTTTTTTAAAAAAATTTTAATAAAAGAATCTCTTAATCTGAATTCTACCATAATAAATAAAGCAACCAAAATAAATTTGACATCTCCACCCTGTATGTCAATTTTTCCACTCCTAAATTGAATTTTTGTTGGAGTTAGTAGAGATGTTAAATAATAGGGTAAATCACAAATACATTTTCTAAAATTTACTTAAAATACGAATTGTCTCTTATAGTTTGAAAAATTACAAAATGTCCCTTTGTCAGAATTTTTTATTTAATAGAATTAACTTAAAAAATGAAATTCCTAACTACTTTTCTAGACAATAATAAAATTACCGGAATTATTAACCAAACCAAATCAAACCAAGCCTTAAGTCCCATCAAATGGCGTCGACTACATGAATCATTCTTCTCCACGCGGCCCTTTTCAAAATTACTTGAATTATTAATTGAAATAAATTTCTGACACCATTAAAAATTATTAATTGACTTGATAATTTATTAATAAAACGAGTTATTTATTATGAATTAGAAATTTCAAAAAACGGGATATAATTTCAAAAATTATAGGAACCAAATAGTATTTTAAACAAATATCAGGAAAAATATTTTTAATTTATTTTAAATATTATATTTGGAGTTGCTACTTTATATTCGACATTATGGTTAGGGATGTTTTAATAAGTCAAAAAAAATTAAATCTTTCCTAAAATAAGCTAAAAATTTGACCCAATTTTATTTATTATTTATTTATTTATTTTTATTTGGCCTTCTTTGGCTCTAACTTATGAGCTTGCTTCATTTTAAGTAAATAATTATAAATTTTAAATCAATTTGCTTTTTGCATTTTTTGTCTGTCTAGGTATTTGGCATTAGTTTTTTAGTGACTTTTTGTCTTTAGTGAATTTTTTTTATTTATTTTTTTAAAAAAGATAATATATATAATTAAAAAGATAAAAATATATATTTTTCTCCTTTTGGACATGTTTTTTCTTTATTAAATTTTTTTATTTATTGTTTTTTTATTTTTTATGTTCTTTTATATTAGATGGACTGAAAAAGTAAAAAAAGTTGACACAAATTTTATTAAAAAGAATTACTAAAAATTAAAAAAAAAATTAAAAATATGAAATTTTTAAATGGATGCCAAATAAGGAATGACCCTGAAAACAAATTTTTAAAAATAATTACTTTTGAACAGTAAATGAAAGACAAAAATGAGTCAATTTGTGATGAAAAAAGTTTTTTTTTTTTTTTTTTTTCAAAATCGTTCAAAACTTTCTGAATTTTAGTGTCAAATCCACTAAAATTAAAATAGACACACGACAAAAAAAACAAAATGTAAATCCAAAGGAAGGTTACTGGAAAGTCAAAAGATTAACAAAATTATCAAATTTAATCATTATAATCATTACTTATCAAAGCTGAAGAATAGCCCAAACCTAGTAAAAGAAAGCAAATAGGGTTAGGAAAAATCTAGGAACACTTATATGCGAATGGATTGGTAAAGTCCGAGACTTGATTGTCCGAAGACAAAAAAATATGAATAACAAAGAATATATACCATATAGTAGTTCTTCTAATTGACTATTTATCATCATAATGAACATTTCACTAAAAACTCTTGTCGGCCTATTATCTTCTTCTTCTTTTTCTTCTTCTTCTTTTCTTTTTTTTTTTTTTTTTTCATATCTATAAAATTCAGCACTGCATAATATATAAAATAGCATTTTAACCTTAACTTGTAAATTGGCTTATCAACTGCATGCAACAAAAAAGCCCTTATTCAAACAATATATCTATATATATAGAAAGGGGAAAAGAAAGAGAAGCAATTGCAATGAAGAGAGAAAGAAAAATGAGAGAAAATAGAATATTTCATTAGAGAATCAAAAACCGACATTAATATATAAGGTTTAACCAATGCACCACTTCTCCCATTCTAAAAATTTCTAAATTAAATCGACCCGTAAGCCTTATTTGACACAACTTATTGTAATTGCTCATGACTTATTTTATTTTACAATATGTTATAGAATGTGATGCAGTTTCTATTTACATTTTATAATACAAAAAGAAAAAGAAAAAAAACTTTAAAATTGAAATATATATTTGTTTATCAAAAAAATTCGAAAAAATATATTTTTAATTTATTTTATTAGTATTATTCTCAACGCTTAACGTATAAAAAGTTAGAGTGGTAGATTGCACCAAATAGACCCTTAGTACTATGCATTTCTTGCCTAGTTGTAGTACTGTTAGCACCATAAATCTGCAATTTTTATTATTTATATAATTGCAGGACACGTGGCATTCTCTTATTCATTTGGAAGTTAAAAGAAGTTATAAAGATGATGGAGAATATAAAGGACAAAGTGGATGAGTGGAATGACACATGGCAAGACAAGAATGAAGATGGAAGAGTGGGTAGTTTTAGGTGGTTATTGGGTAGTTATTGCTGGAAGTTTTTTCCTACAAATATTTGCCTATAAATAGCCATTCATGGCTACATTGTAAAGGATCCAGAACTTAAATCAAAAACAGTTGATTTCAATATTTCTTGTCATTTTCCTTATCTTAGGAGTAGTTTAACATAGATTTATATTTCGAAGCATTTATTTTCAGCAATTTCATTTCGAAGCATTTCATGTATTTCTTTTTCGAAGCATAGGAGTAGAGGTAAGTAATTATTACTTTGATTGTTCACTCAATCGTCTTTCTCCATCTCCCTTTCTTCTTTTAATTTTTCTTTTCGTTACACTTGGCAATTTTGAAGTCCTCTTCGTTGAGGCAAAAGAACTGTCAACACAATCGCTTGATAATTGGCTTGAATTTAATCTGTAAGGATTTTTCAATCCTTGCTGGCACGCTCGCATTTACAAATTTACCCTTTGAAAAGCCAAAAAGCCAACAAGTACATGCCCAAAAAAAAAAAAATTTAAATTACAATATATGGACAAAATTTATTTTCATATTATACATGACACATTAATTTTAGAATAAATAGCACTAACCTTTTTTGAGGTTTAAAGGTGATACAGCAAATCCTGCAGTTTCGACATAATTACACTGATTTCTTTTTTCATAAGATTAAAGAGACTGAAATTAATGCAAATGACATGAAAATATAAAGATAAATAAGATAAAATATGCATTTTAGTATAAAGTAAATCGCAACATTATTTTTACATTCATATGACTAAAATTTTTTTGATAGAAAGAAAGTCAAGTGTTATAACAATTAAAATCTTAAAGAAACTCAGTATAATTATGCCAAATTTATAGAATTTAACATATTTTATTTAAATCTTAGGAGGTCAATGTAATTTATCCTTTATTTTAAATCTACACCCTTAATTTCATCTTCTTAATAAAATTCTGTTTAAATTCTCATTGTAAGAATTATTGTTTCTTGCCTTCCAAGCGAATGAAAGCCTTAGTTTTGCTTTCCAAACTGGTTTAGCATCTTAAAAGATGATTTTGGCCCTGTTTGACAAGTGGATTTTTAGTTTTTTTTTTTTTATTAAAATTCACAAAAAGATAAAATAGACTAAAACAATAAATAAGATAAAAATGTCATATTAAACTGATAATTATTTCATTTTTTCTATTGTAAATATCAAATTCAATTATGAAAAAATTTAATTATCTTTTCAAATACAAAAATCTTAACCTACTAAAATAACTAAAAATTAAAATAACCTATTAAAATAGCCAACTTCCCAAACCAGCCCACATCTTTCTTGTCACATTATTAGGCAAAGGCTAATTAAAGAGAAGTTATTTGGTGTAATAGGGATACGATTTTGTGGCATCCCAATCAAATGTGATTGGTGGAACAAGAGTGACTTCTTGATTTTTGTTAATAATTAGATGAACAATAGTAAACATGATAATTGATAATAGCTAAATGACACCGACCTCACTTCAGATTTAAAAATAATAATAATAAATTTTATAATTTTGATATAATATTGAGTTTTCTTCGAAATTTTAATTCAAATAACACTTAATCTCATTTTTATTAATAATTTATTAATTACATGGATAAAAAAAAATAGTGTTGACATCACTTTTATAAAAAAATATGTATATGTTACCTTTTTATTTTTCATACCATTTAAATTAGATTATGTCCATTTACCCTTATCAAAAGAAAGATCAGTGTTACCATGTAAAAATTGTACACCTTATTATATATTTTTTTTAAATCTCAATAAAAGTCAGTTTAATTTATTTATTAATAATTTATTAGAATAAGATTGCGTGATGACCTTGAAGCTTCCTAATTAAGGCCCACTAACGGATTTTAGAAGTGTTAGGCAACCATGGTCTCACCTAGGTTGTTCAAAATATCATTCAATCAGTTAAAATTACATTGATATATATTAATTGGTATCGCTTTATTTGTTAATTATGGATTGAATTTTAAATTCTATAATCTATTTTTAAAATTGTTCTACTCCACTATGTATATATATTTATATATATATATTAATCTCTAATGAAATATCAAAATAAAAATGACTGTGAGATAAATTTAAAATATAAAATTTATTACAAATTAGTAATTATATATATGAAACATATTATATAAAATTAATTTATATTATATATATAAAAAAATATTATACAAATTAATTTTATATAAATATTTGATAACTAATTAAAATATTCTTCAATTCATATAAAATTATTTAAATTATAATTTATCAATCTCTTAATTTACTTTTTAATTTATAACTTTACTCTCAAACTGTGGGAATCACGCAACGCGCATCTCTAATCTCCCCCCACCCGCTAGAGGCGTCGGCCCCATGTGTTTTAGCCAACTTCAGGGGCCAGGACCTTAACGTCCTATCACTGACTTGGAAGACAGAACAAAAACAAAAAATTGGAAATGTTTGGGCCTCTAATGGTTGAGGCTTGAATGCCTGTTATTCCTTCTTTTTATTTATTTATTTATTTATTTTTATTGGATTGTATTGATTGGTTTTTTTTTTTGAAGGGTAATTATATGTAAGGGGTATATCAAAAAATTAGACATCTTCATATCCAAGTTTGATAAGGTAAGTGAATTAGGTTGAACTGATTAGATGATAAAATTAATTGATCAATTAAAAATAAAAATATAATAGAAACTCGTATAAAATTATATGAAATTAATAAAGTTTAACTAACATTCAAACTGATCAGTCAATTTTATTACTCAATCAGTCCAACTTAAACTAAGTTGGTGCGGAATGTCCACCCTACCCTTCCAAAATAAAATAACCAAACCAATACAGCCAAATAAATAGAAGAAGGGAAAAAAAAAAAAAAAAGAAAAAAAAAAAAAGCACAGCCCAATAACTAAAAAATAAAAATAAAAAAAAGGAGAGAGGAATTATCGAGGCATTAGCACTGCCGACAAAAAAAATATGGAGAGTGTGAACGCTTTTTTCTTTTTTTTTTCGTTTTTTGGTCGAACTCGTGTCTCTCTCTCTTGTTCTCCTAATATTTTTTTAAGAGAATTTGATCAAAACTTTCTTATAATAAAATTTTGAATAAATTATAAATATAACCTTTAAAATTTACTAAAATTATAAATTATCTCCTGTAATTTTAAAAATTATATTATGCCTTCTAAGATTTTTAATTTTATAACAAATAGGTCCTTTTATTAATAAATCATCAAATTAATTAACCATTTTTAATAATATTAAAATTTTATTTCAATTAATAATTCAGATAATTTTATTATTGTATAAATAAACAGTTTGAAATTTTACTTTTTTAATTAATTCTGTTAAATAAAAAATTCTGACAGTGAGGTATTTGTAATTTTTTAACCACATGGGGCAATTCGTATTTTAAGCAAGTTTCAGGAGATATATTTGTTATTTATCCTAAAATTTTAATATGATCTCCTAATATTTTTTAAGAGAATTTGATCAAAACTTTTTTATAATAAAATTTTAATGTATTAAGAAAAAACAAAAACAAAAAAATTCTTAAAATTTTAATATATACCACTATTTTCAAAATAGTATAACTTTTGATATAAATGTCAATTTTTTAATAAAATTAGTATTTTTACAATCCTCTCATCAAGATCTATCAAATAAGATTTATGTTGACTATGAAATTCTTTTTTAAAAAATTTATTACCTTCCAAATTGATGTAAAAAGTAACATTGTACTCTATTTGACAGTAACATGTTACTTTGATTTACAATAACATGTTATTTTGGTAATATTGTTCAATAAAAAAAAGAAGATATTTTACTTTGTCCTCGCAGTAAAATGTTATTCTGGTAATATTGTCAAAAAAATAAGGATATTTTACTTTGTCCTTACTCAATTATGCGCCTCATTCTTAAGAAATTTATGAAGCAAAATAAATTAGCCTATCATTTTTACCAAATAATAGTCCTAGAGGGGCTTTGACATTTTTAACAGTAAAAAATATTAAAAGCAGTCTTTAAAATTGTTGTTAGTACTAAGAGAATATAAAAATATATATTGAAATACGTAAAAATATTTTAAAATATATAAAAACATATATTAAATTTATAAATATTTTGTTGTTTTGTGGTGATTATTGACGGTCTTTAGAGATATCATTAGTAGGACTTTTTTTTTTTTTTTTTTTTTCATATAGAAAAATTATTAACATTTGGTTTGGGAAGATATTTTTTTTAATATTTTTTAAATTTTTGTATGAGATACAAAATTTAATATGTTTGAAAAATATTTTTTAAATCTTAGTCATATTTTTTTTGTTATATAGAAAAATATAGGAGGCTAATGTGATTTTTTGACTTTTTGTTTGAAATTAGAGTGGATACCGACTAAAATAGTCAAAAAATAAAATTATATTACTACTAAAAAGTCAATTATTCTCTCTTTTTTTTTATACATCGTTTCGTAAAAAATTAAATAAAATAGTTAATTGCCAAAACAATTAGTTGTATGAAAAAATATGAAGGTATATTGGTTGTCTTATACTAGGGTGTAACTTGGGCGGGCTCAATCTGAGCATCTGAACCCAGCTCGAATTTTTTTAGAAGTTGGATAAGATATTTTCAAATTCAGTATAGGCTTAGAAAAAAATTTAAAAGCCCAAATTAAATTGGTGCGGGTTTAAGCAAAGACGTCAAACGATGAAATTGGTGCGGGTTTAAGCAAAGACGTCAAAACGATGAAAGCAATTCGAAACCCGAATAATACATATATAGATATATAAAAATAATAAATATACATATAAATTATTAGCCATTACATGATATTAAAGTAATTTAAATTATTAAATTATATTAAATATTTATTATATATACAAATAATATAAAATCTTACTTTTGATGGTATTAATGATTTTCTATAAAAAAAAAATATATATATATAAATAGAGTCAAATGTTAATAATTTAATAATGTGACTGTAATAAAAAAAAAATTAAAATTCATTTACAATTCGGACAACTCGGGTAATTCGGATTTAACTTGGGTCAGCTTGGGCATGTAATCTCGGGTTATAATTCGAGTCTAAACGGGTTTAAGCAAATCACAGTATAAATTAAACTAAACTTGAATAACCTTTTAATTCAATCAAACCCACCCGAATTGCACTCCAATCTCATACTAGTAGAAGCCAACCTCTTTAGATGCATGCCAAACATGTTGAATTTATTTATTCAACAATATTAGAGGGTCACAATTTTTGTGGTCATAATGGCTCAAAACTATCAAAACGATGTTGTTTTGGGTGCAAAACATGCCAAAATGACGTTATTTTGACAGTTTTGAGCAATTGTGACCCTAAAAATTGTGACCCTCAAACATTTTTCTTATTTATTTATTTTATGTGTTTTGGAGGCATGACGTATATCTGTTCTCATCAAATAACTAATTGTTACACCCTTGTTGGTCCATACTTCAATACAAAAGTGTTCTCCCACCTCTTCTACTGATCATAACACTCTTAAAACATCACCCACTAATGGGTCGTTCCACTCGAGTATGGTTCCACTGGAGTTAGGCCCAACTTTGGTTTTTTTGGGTTATTTTTAGTTTTTTTTTAATCAAATCATCACTCTAATTTTTTACACATTTTTTTCAAAAAAAATTAAATAAAAAATATTAAAATATCAATTTTTAATCTATTTTTCAAAATAACCCATATTTTTTCTAGAGTGATGTATGACTAAGATTTAATATTAAAAAACTTTAAGGCCTTTAACAGTAAATCTTTATCACATAAAATATTACTCTAGAATATAAAATAATAATAAATAAAAAAAATCAATTTAGGGGTCGTTTGGTAAACTCATTAGGCTAAAAAATCACACAATGACCAAAAAAAAAAAGTCAAAAAATCACAAAATAACAAAAATACAAAAAGACAAAAAAAATACACAATTCTAAAGTTAAAAAGTCAAAAAAGTCAAATAAGAATACCAAATAACTAAAAAAGTCTCAAGTTAAAAAAATCAAAAAATTAACTAAAAAAGTCATTGCCAAACAAATACTTAGATGATCCATGCTGTTGCAACTCATATTTATCTCTAATATATTGTTGATACATGAAATAATACACGTGATATAAAAAATTGATTAATGTACCATTGCACGTTTAAATTTAGAGAATAATTATTGAGGGATTGTGGTTGTGGTTTCACGACGTGGTATAATTAATACTGCACAAGTGGGTGATATATTATTACAGAATAATATTATATGTATTAATTAATGTATTAAGGATTATTTTGAAAAGTAAATTAAAAGTCACTTCTCAACTTTTAACTTATTTCTCTCTCTCATAAAAAAGTCAAAAAAGCTAAAAAATAACTTTTAACCATCTTCTCAAAATATTCCTAACTACTGTACCAATTGATGATGTAACATAATTTAAGATTTTTTGATATTTATAATTTGTATAATGAGTGGGGTAAATAATAATGTTATAACTAGTGTTCATATGAATCAGGATCCCCTCCTTGCATTTCCTACTTGCAAGTCTATTGGGCCTACTTGTAGGCCCAATTTTGATAATCTGAACCATTCATATTTTAAAATTTGTTCAGGATATCATACCTGTAAAAATCAAGTTGATCAGATATCAGAAAACATGTGTTCGGAAAACTCAAACTAAAAATTATTTTTTTAAAGAATCTAATAAACATTTTTCGAACACATACTTTCTGATAGCTGATCAATTTGATTTTATACAGGTATGATATACTGAACAAATCTTAAAATATAAACGGTTCGAATTATCAAAATTGGGCCTAAAAGTAGGCCCAATAGACTCGCAAGTAAAAAATACAAGAAAAAAATGCAAGAAAGGGATCCTGACTCGTGTTTCATATACTATTTAGTCTATTAATTAATGCATAAAGTACTACCGATTATACTTAAAACATTAAACCCCCCCCCCCCAAAAAAAAGCAAAGCGCGCACACACACCACAACAACAACAACCCCAACAAAATAAAAATAATGTGAGATTAACACCTCTGATGCGTGTATTTATGGTTCATTTTGTAATTTATTTGTCCATACGTACACCTAGGATTCCTTTGAAAATTACCTTAAAATTCTCTAATTTTGATTAAAAAATAAACTTCTAAAAAAATTAAATATATTCAATAAAATTAAATTTCTTTGTTATTCTACTCTATCAACGATTATATATCAATAATGCTATAAATACTAATTAGTGTATCAACTAATACACTAATTAGATACAATATTAGGTAAAATCATGTTAAGCGATGGAACCCACAAATATGTGTTGTGTTTTAATTAAAATTTTGAATTTTTTGATTTAATGGATTGGTTTAATAATAATATCAAAATTGTAGCCATATTTGACTTTTGAAAAAATAGAAATTAATTTAATAAAAATAAAAATAATTACCCATTGCATGATCATCATCCAAACATATATTAAAAATTAATTTGTTAAAAATAAATAAATAACTATGTAAAAGACTTATCAATTTGATATAATTTTATCTTTGGTGAGTATAAATAATTTTTAAAAATTAAAAAATAATTTTTTGATATTTTTGTCAAACTAGTTTATATTTTATCAAATTGACCACTTTGCTCTTGAAATTGAGCAATGGATTTTCAATTGTCCTTATTTGAAACAAATTCAAAATTAAGGGTCAAATATGTTACAATTGAAAAGTCAAGAAGCAAAGTGACACAAACTCTAAACTATAGGGACTGTTAGTGTAATTCGTCCTTAAATAAGTTTATATAATTTTTACTACTGCACTTTATGTTAGTGTAAATATTTTCCTCTCCTAAGGTAACTTCAGCTACATTCTTTATTTTTCACTAGTTAAAATAGAAAAAAGTATATATTCTTTATTTTGTTTAATTTTTTTTTAATATTTATATACTTCAACGTTATTCGTTATTGTATTTATTTATACATAGAAACTATTTAAAAAATCTCCCAAAACTCTTTAAATGTTTCTAGTCTTAAAAAGTTTTGTTAAAATAACCATTGTAATAATTAGCCCGTTAAAGTAACCAAAATATGATTATGCTAGCCAAAATAGCTCACAAGTCTTGTTTAAAGAATCAATTGAAGATACTCTAATATTTTATGATAATCATATTACTCATTTTTACAATTGAATTTATAAGTTTTCATTATGCACGATCAACCATCCTAAATGGTTCTCTTTTAATTTCTCTTCAATAATTGTTATTTCTATCATTTCACGAATATATTTATTTTTTAATTGCATCCATTTGACGAGGGAAAAAAAAGTATTTGGATTTAAACAAAAGTGTATGTTAAGCCCATGGTCTCTATACTTTACTTCTTGTATCAATTTAATTCATGTAGTATCAATTCTATTAATATTATCTTTTAATTTTTCATATTGTGTCAATTTAATCTAATTGATAATATTCACTAAGAAATTAAATACAAATAAAAGATAAAATTGTACATTAAAAAATTAATAAATGATTTGAAATTAGATGTCAACTCCCTCAATTGGGTTGAGAAGGATGAATATAAAATTTTCACTCTTTGATTACAGTTTAATTTTTAAAGGGTGTTGTTAATTTGAATAAATTGATATAGCGTCAAAGTTTCAGTAATAAAATTAATACGATTAGAATTACAAATACCAAAGTCAAAAAGGGAAACAACAAAATTAGGGGCATAATTTGTCTCAAGAAAAATTTAAAAAAATGGAGGATTTTTTTTTTTTTTAATTACACTAGTCATGAAAAGTTCAAAAATAATTCCAAAGGCAAGGAATTCCTTTGTTTTTCCAATTTTGCCCCTCCGCCTTCTTTCCTTCTCCCTCCCTCTTTTCCACTTTCCCTCCCTTGCCTCCACGGCAAGCACCCATCCTCGTTTTTTAGAAAATCTTTTGTATCCATATAATTAGGATGGATTTGGCAATTGATTTCTAGGATTTTTTTTTTTTTTTTGAAAAATTAGTCTAAGATTACTCTCTCATTTTTAATAATGGAAGAGATCTACAATATTATTTTATAATGTTTAAGGTCCCTCAATCCCATACCCATATATCATAGAGAAATTTGACTCTCTCACATCAAATCTCATTTCTCTCTCTCTCTCTCTCTCTGTGTGTGTGTTTACCTTCTCTATTTCATCTCTCTCTAAATCCAAACCTCACTTCACTCTCTTCAGTGGCCACTGCCACTACCACCACCGCAAATACCATCGTCGTCGGAGTCGATTTCATCGCCATCGGAGTTGCCGCCAATGTAGATCGGCTTGAATCTCTGTCTCCCAATGCCAAGGAGAAGGTTCAAGCTCAGTTCGGCCGCATAGAAGAAGAAACCAAGCAATTGGCTGAGATTTGCGAAGTAAGTACAAGTATATCACTACATGATCATGCTTGTGTCAAAATAAAGTTTGTTTTTTCATTTTGTGTTTTTGGAAACAAGAACAATGGTAAGTTCATAATTTTTAATTTAATTTAATTTTTAATTTTTGCTAAATTTTGGGTACCACATAATATGCTAGTGCTTCATTTTTTGAGCAAAAAAGCTTTTTTAGAAATTTATTCAAAAAACAATGTCCACATCATAAACAGAAACAAAACCACACAATTTTCTTTACACAATTTTCTCTGGATAAAGCCACACAAAGCCATACAAATTTTCTTTAACACAATTTTCTCTAAATAAGGCCACACAAAGCCACACAAATTTTCGCTACACAATTTTCTTTGGATTTCTTTGGTACTCAGAGAAAATTGGTCAAAATGGTGGTTGTTCAATTTTTTCTGGCTTGTTGTTGTCTAAATGGCTTATAGTCTAGCTTCATAAAAAACATAGGGAAAATTATGAGCAAACTAGAGAACTAAATGGCTTACAGTCTGGTTTGATTAAAAACATAGGGAAAATTATGAGTAAACCAGAGAAAGTTGGTCAAAAACACAAGAAAATTATCTGGAAAGTCCAGAGAAATTCTCTGAAAAGTGCAAAGAAATTCCAGAATTTCTCTAGAGAGAAAATCTCTGGGAAGATTAGAAAAATTCTCTAGGTCAAATTTTCTCTGGATCGATGTTAAGAAACCTTAGACATTATGAAAATATTGAGTGTCCTTTATGCTATAAAATCTTAATATCAGAGACCTTAAAAAAAAATTTCTTTTTTTTTTTGGTGATTTTTTAATATAAATTTTTTACTACAAAAGTTCACGTATTTTGCAAATTCTAAAACAACCAACTTTTTTGTTATTGAGGAAATTTAGTTAAGTTGATGGGTGTGTGTGTTTGTTTTGTCATAAGTGGTTTTTTTATACGTTTTTCAAAAAAAAAAAAAAAATACTACTTATATTATTTTAGATTAAAAAACCTGAAAAATAATAATAATAATAATAATTTAAAATCATCAATTTAATAACATATAAACTAATTTGACAAAAAATAAATGTCAAAATTATGTAAAATTAATAAAAATTACATGATTAATTTTTTAAATTAATTTTATATGATCATCATCCAAACACATAATAAAATAAATGTCTAAAAGATTTATCAATTTTACATAATTTTATTTTTAGTAGGTAGAAATAATTTTTAAAAATTCAAAAATATTTGCTTGACATTTATTTTTGTCAAATTAATTTATATTTTA
Organism: Camellia lanceoleosa; assembly: GCA_025200525.1. Lineage (NCBI taxonomy): Eukaryota > Viridiplantae > Streptophyta > Magnoliopsida > Ericales > Theaceae > Camellia > Camellia lanceoleosa. The sequence continues at coordinate 86,832,192 of CM045766.1, read as the reverse complement.
TCAAATTGACAATTTTACCCTTGAAAATTTTAATTATATATTCAATTGTCCTTATTTGAAACAAGATTCAAAATAATAATTTTACCAAAAAAATACAAAAGACAAAAAAAATTAAAAATGAATAATGTGACTCATTAGCAGTTGCCAAATAGAAATGAATCATATTAAAAAATATAAATATATTTTTTCTCAATTTTTAACAAAATAAGCTACAAATTACATAAATAAACAAGTTTCAATGACTTTTTCGGCTAAAATAGCCACAAAAAACAAGATAGATTTTTTAATTTAATAAGACAAAACATCACATCCAATTCAAAATCATTACATTATTTCTCTCACAAAAAAATCAAAAACCTTTCCCATACCAGGCTTTTTAACCACAAACTAAAATAATCAAAAAAGTTAAAAAATTAAAAAATCAATCCACTTTCCAATCGAAGACAAAGAATCAAACACAGAGCATATAGGGTACATGGTTCAGCAATATCCCTAGATTGAGATCAAATATACTATGCGCAATAAGAATTAAGTATCTCTAAATCTCTGGACTCTATCACTCAACAATGATATGTCACTGTTCCTTAATTGAAAATATAATATATAAATTATAGAATTTCACTTTTACTCCTCCTTTTTAATTGAGTTTATTCGATTGAGTGTATTTCAAAAAAATAAATTAGTCATGTATATCTATATAAATATAGTAAAACCACTCAAATCTATTATTTAAATGCCAATCTAAATTAATATCAAAGTATTTAGTTAATTTTTAACATATTTAGAATTGTTTATCACATTTTGTTACTTGTCCGTACATAGCACAGGTTTTACGCTAGTATTATATAAGCAAAATGAGGTTTTCGTGAGGAGAATTGTGGAAGCTCCAAAACCTCACAATAAATTTGTAGATTTATTGAATTAAAAAATAATTTTAAAAAGTAGAATTGCCTAATCCATTAAAGTAGTAGTTTTCAAAATATTAATAATTCCATAATTCATAATTTTCAAAAGGAAAGATAAAAAAAAATAAATTATTCTATATCCTTCCAACTTAATCCTCTGATACTGATTTTTATTTCTTTTTAAAAAAATTAAAACTTACTTCTTATTATATTACTATATTATTCATATCATATATAACTTTGCTCAAATTTAAAAAATTTATAATAAAATTAAGAATCTTCAAAATATTTTGATTCGATTACACATATTTAATATCTTTTGTACACTCATATATACTAATATTTATGCCCAAATTATAATTTTTTTAATACATATGATGAATGTGAAAATAAATTGTGTAGGATTATAAACACCCTTCCTATTAGCCACATTCCATAATTTTGTTAAAAAAAAAAAAAATCTATATATCATCAATTTAAATATTTAGTTTTTTTTTGGGTTTTTTTTTTGTTTTTTTTTTTTTTTTAAAAATTTTTTTTAAAAAGTTTTTTTTTTTTTTTTTTTTTTTTATTTTTTTTTTAAGAATGAATGTATTAATGATTATGATGATGTTTTTTTTTTTTTTTTTTTAAAAATAACCTATTTTTTTTTTTTGTAAAAAAATAAAAAAAAAAAAATCTCTAACTCTTCCCAAACGGAAAGGATTTTCACACTACTAAATGATAATTTTTCTTAGTGTTTTTTATAATGGTAATTTCATTTCACAAACAATTAATTATCTTTAAAATATTAAAAAATTTTAGGTGAAAATTTGTATTAAATAAAAATTTAATAAAATTTAAATTAAAAATTATGATTTGTTTTAAGATTTCACTTCTTTGATCAAGTTATATACTAAAAATAAAATTTAGAACTAACTTAATCTGATATTAAATAATTCTTTCAGATGTCAACATAATTTAAGACATATTTGAAGAATAAATATATAATTCCTCAATTGAAATTTTAGAATATTAATACATATGCCAAATATATATTAATATATATATATATATATATATTTTATTTTGGTCATAAAAATTTTTACAATATTTTTACCATTTTAAAATAAATAAATAATTGGGTAATCTGATGGTTGGATATGAACGAAAACGATTATTTAAAAATTAGATTGATGTATAGCATAAAAATTAACCAAATTCAGTTTTTACACTACTTTTAGTATTTGATTCAGTATTAGCTCATATCCATTATAACTTAACAAATTATTAAACATAACCTTAAATTGGTTATTATTAACTATTTTCACTAATTAATTGATCGATTTTTAAATTGAGCCCAAGAAAAAACTAGAATAAGCTACATATTTTAGGTCAACCCAATATCATATAAATTTTTCATACATGAATATAATTAATTATTTGTGTAAGAATTTTTAATATAAATATATAAATTTTTTACAAAAAATAAATAAATATGCCAAAAATATGCATACATTTTCTTATTTTTGTTATAAAAAATAACCATAATATATTTACCAATTTTAAAAACAAAGAAATATATATAAGTGGGTTAAGTGATCCTGAATTGGGTATGAATAAAGATAATTATTCAAGAATTTAATTGTTGGCATAAAAATTAACCTTAATCTAACTTTTAAACTACTTGTAATGTTTAATGCCAATACTATCCCTCAAATTAGTTCATACTATTCAAAAACTGAGAAACTATAATATAATTTAAACATAAAATTTAAATTGATTATTACCAACTATTTCTATTAATTGATTGATCAAAATTTTAAATCAGTTCCAAAGTATAGTTAGAACAATGCCCATATTTTAGGTTGACCTTGGATAGTTTTTCACACATAAATACACTTAACTATTCATGTAATAATTTTAAATATAAATATAAAATTCTATCCAAGTTTTAATTTTTTTAATAACTATGCAAAAATATGTACATATTTATTATTTTATTATAAAAAATAGTAATATACATTTATTCACAAATTTAATAAATAAATGAGTTAAGTATTTCATGTTTAGGCATAGATTAAGATAATTCCCTAATAATTAGGTCATGGCCAAGTTAAGATAAATGTTGAGTCAATTAGATTATATAAGCTAAATAAATTTGAATTAAATTTCAAAAAAATAAAAAAAAATCGTAATTTTTTTACAACACAACAACAAAAACAAATTGTTTTTTTTTAAATTTGCCATTTTTGAGCCATCTTTTTTAGGGCCTCCAAACATTATTCTAGATTATATCACTTTTAGTATCTAGCCCAACTATAAATCCTAAAGTCAACTCTATATATTTTATTATAAAAATATAAATATACATTTATTCACTAATTTAATAAATAAATGAGTTAAGTGGTTCATACTTACACATAGACTAAGAAAATTCTCTAATAATTAGGTCATGGCCAAGTTGAGATATATGTTGAGTCAATTAGATTATGTTACTTTTAGTATCTAGCACAACTATAAATCTTCAATAATTTTAAATATAAATATAAAATTTTATCGAAGTTTAATTTTTTTAGTAACTATGCATAAACATGTACATATTTATTATTTTATTATAAAAAATACTAACATATATTTATTCAACAATTTAATAAATAAATGAGTTAAGTGATTCATACTTAGGCATAGATTAAGACAATTTTATAATGATTTGGTCATGGCCAAGTTGAGATAATTGTTGAGTCAATTAGATTAGTCACTTTTAGTGTCTAGCACCATTATAAATTCTCAAACCAACTCTTATTCTCTTGTATTTGTGAATTATGGTATAAGAGAAATTATAATTTTATGCCTAAATAAACATATTTTTAAACTTTTACAAAATAGACAATGGGTCGTTAATAAATTGACAAATATAATTTATTATATGACTAGGCTATCTCTGACATAAAATAAACTAAATTGCAAAACTTATAAGACAAAATTGCATTTATATTTTATAGTAAAAATAGTTTTTGTAATCTCATTGCACTTTTTTAAAGAGTTAATTACCTAAAAGTCCTACTTACAAATGTTATAGTAACTTAGGTTCTTTTTAACATTTTTTGAATCAATAAGTCCTATTTAGTAAAATTGAGAATATTATCACTTTTTTTTTTAATTTTTAAAATTAAGAACATTATCAATTTTGCATAGTAATATTCTAGATAATTGTTTCACTAACTGGCGAAAAAAAATAGAGGATGAGATTAAACGTTTTTATCCTTCTGCTTATTAGTTTGATTCAATTATTTAGTAAAACTGACAATATTAACAATTTTTTCCAGTTGTAAAATTAAGAACATTATCAGTTTTTTTATTTTTAAAGAGCATTTTTTTTTTGCACATCAATGTTCCATCATCATTCTCCTTTATAGATACAAAATTTTCAGTTTTGCACAAAAAAATCATTTAGCTTTTTCAATCTTTTCATTTTTTTTTGTACATAATTTTTTTTTTAGTTTTTTCAATTTGAAAATTGATGTTTTAAAGTTGTAAAAATAAAATAAATGTCAAATCATCATATTCTTTTATAAAGAATCATAAATGATGAACAATCATTATTTAAAGAGCAATTCCAACTATAAAAAATTTAATGGGACTTGAAGATCCAAAAAATCTAATTAATAGAATATAAGTTCATAAATTAGAACTTGTGTGTAAATGTCTCTTTTTTAAAAAATACGTTCTACCATAATTTATTTATTTCTTATAAATAATTTTTATGTTATTGTTTAATTTCAAAATTAAATTTTAATTATTTATTTAAATCCGTGCATAGTATGAGTATTATGGTTTACAGAATAATTTTTAAAAATTACACATGTGCTATGAAGGTTCATTAAGCAAAGGTGAGTGAAAGAGAATAACAAGAAAATGGCCCAATGTAAGATGGCAAAACTAGCGATTGTGAGAAAAACTAAAAGTTATACTTGATAGGTAAATATTGATTTCAAAAAAGATAAGAGGATAAGGTTACTGGTAATTCATTGTATATTGTTTTCAATTTTGTTATTCAATTTTTTGATTTAAACAAATTTTGCTTGATTGAGTTTCACAAAAAAATTATTATTATTATTATGGCACACTAAAAAAAAAAAATGTACTTAGTAAAAAATAATAATAATAATTATTGAGTTTCACATAGTTTACGATATCATCTAATATATGGAAAATTAAAATTATGAAACCCTTAGAAAATAATAATGTATTTGTGTTTCATCATAGGTGTAGTTTTTGTTCTTAAAAATAAAAAATAAAATGTGCAATTTTATAATTTATCATATTTTTGTTTAATTTTTACTAATTATATTATGATTCATATTATTGTTGTTTAGAACTTAAAACATAGCATTAATGGTAGAGAGGAAAAAAAATCATTAGCGAAATTGTGATAAAAATAGTTAAAATTTAATTAATTTTATTTTTTTCTGTTTAATTTTAATTTTAAAATTAATTATTAATTATTTATTTAAAAGCATGCATAGCACATGTATTACGCTAGTTTATTATAAATTAAAAATTGATAATTAGAAAACATAAGTTAAAAGTATCAATCCACCAGCTTTTAGATAATTAAAATTTTTAAATTTATTTAAATTATTTTTCTCAATAAACTATAAATAAAAACTGTACTAAATAATTTAATGCAAACTTTTAAATTAATGATAAATTACAAATATATCCCTTGTGATTTGAAAAATTACAAATATACTCTTCTCACAATTTTTTATTTGACATAATTAATTAAAAAAATAACATTTCTAACTAATCTCCTATACAATGATAAAATTACTTGAATTATTAATTAAAATAAATTTCTAACATTATTAAAAAAAGTTAATTAATTTGATAATTTATTAATAAGATAAGTCATTTGTTATGAAATTTAAAACTTCAAAAGGTGTGATGTAATTTTTAAAAGGTGAAGCACCAATAAATCCTAAAATATGATCTTGTGAATTGTTTAATCCTTCATTTTTTTTTTTTAATGAATCCAAAAGTTTTATTATAAAAAAGGTATTCACTTTCATATTTGGATTTAATTTTTTAGGTCTTAAAATGTAAAATTACACATTTAGACAATTTGCGATATAGAAGTTTTGGATCTTTCCTCATTCTAGAACAAATCTCACATTGTGAACAAAAACCTAACACTCTAATGTAACACTCCAATAACGTAACACTTCAATGTAACACACTAAAAAATTCCTTGGTGTATTTTTTTCCAAACGTAATAGCATAACACTTAAAAAAAAAATTTTTGGTGTACTTTTCTCAAATGTAACGCTCCAATATAACACAAAAAAAATAAAATAAAATAAAATTCCCTTAATGTGCTTTCCCAAACGTAACACTCCAATCAGTATAATCCCAAATGTAACACTCCAGTATAACATACTCTAATGTAACACACAAAAACACTAAAAAAAATAAATTCTTTAGTGTACTTTTTCCAAACGTAACACTTATAGTTTGAAATTATACATTTGTCCAAAATTCTTTACTAAGAATATTTGTACTCCTTTTAGAATGGATTGAAAAATCTCATATTCTTTTGTTTTTTAGTGTTGTATTGATGTGTTATATTTAGAAAAAGTACGCTAAGAAATTTTTTATTTTTTGTGTTACATTGGAGTGTTACGCTTGGGAAAAGTACACCAAAGAGTTTTTTGTGTGTGTTACATTAAAGTATTAAGCTAAGGAATTTTTTTTGGAGTATTATATTGAAGTGTTACGTTTGGAAAATGTATGTTAAGGAGTGTTTTTATGTGTTACATTAGAATATTACATTGAAAAGTTTTTGTATGTTACATTTGAGTGTTACACTAAGGAGTTTTTTTAGAGTATTATATTAGAGTGTTACACTTGAGAAAAGTATACTAAGAAGTTTTTTTGTGTTACATTAGAGTGTTTCACTAAGGAGTTTTTGTGTGTGTTACATCAGAGTATTACACTAAAGAGTTTTTTTAGAGTGTTATATTAAAGTGTTACGTTTGGAAAAAATATACTAAGGAGTTTTTTTGTGTATTACATTAGAGTGTTACAATAAGAAATTTTTGTATGTGTTACATTAGAGTGTTACACTAAGGAGTTTTTTTGGAGTGTTATGTTTGAAAAAAGTACACTAATGAGTTTTTTTATGTGTTACATTAGGGTATTATACTAAGATTTTTTTTTTAGTGTTACATTAGCGTGTTACATTTAAGTGTTATATTGGAGTGTTATAATTTAAAATTATACATTTGGCCAAAACTTACTAAGTAGTTTTTTTTACTCTTTTTGAAATATTTGAAAAATCCAACATCCTTTTACAATGTTTGAATAATCCCATATTTGAAGTTAGTTTTATAGTCCTTTTGAAATGTTTTCCAAATAAAAATATTTTTATACAAAAATTCATTCCAAATTTGATTATCATGTATCGTGTACCTACATTTCTAGCACAAAAGAAAAAAAGAGAATGAACATAATAGAAATAAGAGTATAACCGTAAATTTAATTTTTAAATAATATATTAAATCTACTTTTTCAAAATCAATGGGACTAATTGGCCTATAAAAAAAACTCTTTAAGACTAAATAGATCACCGTTCCTCAATATGGAATTTATAAGTAAATTTTTCATTTTTAAAATCATGAAAAACAAATTATATTTTAAATAAATCTCATAAAGTGTATTTGTACTTTAATTTTAAATTAAAATAAATTAGAAACAGTTGATGAACAGTTCGTTTGGGATGTAGTTGGCTTTTTGGCAATTTTAGCTTAAGACTAAAAATCTTCGTTTGGAATAGGCTTGTTGATTTTTTTAACTTCTGTAAGAAAAAAATAAAATAATTATAAATTGAATGTGATATTTTATTCTATTTAACTAAAATAATCAATTTTTTTCTATATAATTATTTTAACCCAAACGTGAGGCTAATCTAATTTCTTTTTCAAAAGAGCCGTGCGCAGCTATCATGCTTATATCCATCATCCTCTTGCATTTAGATATTATTAAGTACAATTTTTTGTCATAATTAATTCCACTTCACTAGTGCTGCACCAAATTAGAAAAGGACTCAACCACACTACTGATAGAGTGTATCGGAAGAGCTACTCATGGCGGCTCCGGGTTCAATTCACCTCATTAAATTCTTTTTCAGGTAAAATTAATAATTAAAAATTCATACCAATGGGATTATATGTTAGTTGATCTAAAATTTAATTATTATTATTATTTTTATTTTTATGATAAAAACAAGACTTGAAAAGTTATTGAAAAATTGACAAGATAAGTCAACAGAAAGTTGGACAATGGCCAGCGATAGTAGATGGTGACAGTAAGGCAAATAAGTAGGTGACATTGATTAAATAGATGAATAGATAAGTAATACATGTAAAGATAAATATAAATTTTTGTAACTTCGTTGAATACCTATAGCGAGTTATGAATTTTTTTTATAATAACTTCTATATATGGTAATTTTTCAGTAAGTAAATATACACACAACCAAGCTTATTTATTAATTTTGGGTATATTATTTTGTCCATTTTATCTCTAATTAAGGTTTATTATTATTATTATTATTATTGAAAAATACTTATATTGTACATCCAATAATAAATCATCCAATAAAATTTACCATAATACACAAATAAATTCTAAGAAGGATAAAAAGAGACTCCACGCATAAAGGATAACCTCTCTATACATGGGATGATGAGAAAGCCTCCACAGATGGAGAAAACCTTGACGCATAGAGATATTAGTGGGGGGAAAAAAAAACCCAAATAAATTACCACCAAATAAATATCACCAAACACAATCATCATTGCAATCTATAATTGTGTCCTCATATTTATGTTACAAAATATATTATTATGGATTTGAGTTAATTGTCTAGTGTATAAAAATGCATTTAATAATATTAGATCTCCGTCATGTGTCAGATCTAAGTCTAGATCTGAAAATTTCTTTTGTGGTAGGCTGATAATGGAGATGGAAGGAGCGGTTGCATCAGATCTAATTGGGTCCTCACATTTATGTTACAAAATAAATAATTATAAATCTGAATTGATCGCCTAGCATATAAAAATGCATTTAATAGTGTCAGATTTCCGTCATGTGTCAGATCTAAGTTTAGATCTGAAAGCTTCTTCGATGATAGAATGATAATGGAGATGGTAGAAGTAATAGCGACTAACATGGTGCTGAACAAAACAATAGAGAAATTGTCGCAAATGAAAGGAAGAAGAAGGCCAAAACATCACCCGCTTTCCCTAAAGAGTAAATTTCAAAGAAAAAGCTGAAAAAGAGATAGAAAAGCAGAGAGAGAGAGAGAGAGAGAGAGAGAGAGAGACATGTGAGTGTGCATTGTATGTGGATTTATCTCTAATTATGTATTAGTATAAATAATTTTTATGGGGTGCTATTCTAGTTTAGTGATTTGGTAATATAAATCTAGTTTTTTTTCTTTTTTTTTGAGATTTCAACAATGGTTTGTATTAATTTTGTTAAATCAATTTCAGAATTACATTGTTGATAAGTGAGCAACCGGTTTTTACCAAAAAAAAAAATGAATTGGTAATCTTACTGAAAAAATTGGTCCAGACAGAAATATCATATATTCATTGTTAGAGTTGTATAATATCATCTCTCTAAGTCATTTAAAATTAATTAATATATTCCAAAAATCCATTCAATTATTATATATTATTTAAGTTAAATAATTTAACATAGTATTAGAATTAAGCATATCATGGCGGACATATATAGGGATGAGAGGTGGCCATGGCATCTCCCAAGTTTTCCAAAATGGCAATATCAACTACATATTTATGAGTAATACTATACAAATAAAAAATTTACATATAATTTTCATACATAATATGAGACTCATTGTGGACTTTTCATTTCAAAACAAAATCCTATTGAATTTAGATTTATTTACAATAATAGCATTACCACATCATTCTTGTCAAGTTTTTTGTATGAATTTTATGTAAGAATAAAATTTTCGTACATTTTAAGAATATTTGTAGAATGCATAATGGATAGCATCTAATTTTATAAAAATTACTTTACTAGCTATTTATTTTATCAATATTTCATAATGTATAATGAAATGGTTTCTAATTTTTTTCACATGTCATTTGATAACATCAATTTCATCAAATTGATTTTATTTATACAAGAGGTACATATTATATATATATATATAGTTTTAATTTAAAAAAAATTAAACAGACATATATATATATATATATATATATATTTTACTAGATTATGTCAATCAACAGAATAACTTAAAAGTATGGTCTAATCGATTATACACTAATATCTAATTAACAATTCTCAATTTTATTAAAGAAAAAAAATTTGTTAAATTTTTTTTATTTCCTTATTAAATACTTATTTCAGAATCCTTATATAGAAAATGATCTTCAATTAATAATGAACCAAAGTTAAATTTTTTATGCACATCTTGGACCCCTTGACAAAATTTTTGGTCCTGCCCTGGTTGCATGGACAATTAATTTTGCGAAATTAGATCGGTGGAAAGAAACCTCCTACTAAAATAAGTACACAAAAATTCAATGGTAATGATAAAAAAAATAAAAAAATAAAAAAAAAATCATTACAATGGTAGAAAATGATTGTCTGGTCAAATATTTTTCAACAAAAGCATATTTAGTAATAATTATGTAACAAGTTCAATTTCTAAAAATTCGTCAAGTACTACTATAACAATTTAAGTATCTGCATTTTTTTTGTAAAAATATTAGTATGAATGTGCTAAAGTTTTTATTTATTTTTCTTTAAGAAATTTCAATTATTTTTGACAAATTTGTAATAAATGATTAGTTATTGACAAAAGTCGGAACTTTTGAAAGTGTCACTAATATAATCCATGCCATTTGGTTTTTCAAAAGAAGATTTTATTTTCATTCTTTTCTCTTCTTTTTTTTTTTGAATTTTTTTTAAAGATTTGATTCATTTTAGATATTACAATGAAATCTAATAAATTATAATCATAATAACAAAGACAAAATATAATACAACTTCTTTTACAAAGAAACTCTCAAAGTGGGAGAGAAAACCCCAATTAATGCATGGAGAATAAAACCCACACATAGATGGAGAGATTCAAATTACTTACTTCCCAGTGAGGTGCAGGAGTTTTGGCCAATAGAGCTAACTCCGTTGGTTTTTCTTTCTTTTCTTTAATTTTTTTTTCAAATGTTATTTTTGGAGCTAATGACATAGTTTTCAACCTCATATTGGCTAAACATGTACATACCGCATAAAGAACTCAAAGCAATCTTGTAATAACATTTCTTCTTGAAGTTTTATATATATATATATCCAAAAAAAAAAAAAAGGCTTTAATGAAATGTAGATAAATAGTATAAAGATTAAAAGAAATACATCAATAAAGAAAAGAAAACCATTCTAAATGCATCATCGCATAATCTCCTCATTCCAACTGAGTTGGCACAAAAACAGTGACGAAATAGACCAACAGCAAAAGGTTGAAGAGAAAATTATCTGATACTTTTAGTTGATCATTCAAAGTGGAAGGGTTAAAATTAAAGTGGCGGTTCCAAGGTTTATTTTATTTTATTTTATTTTGTTAATGGTGAAATTCGCAAAACGTTTTGGTGCCATTTTTTTTTTTTTTTTTTCTGTGGCATTTTTCATTTTTTGTTTTCAAACCAGTAACGAAAGGTTTAAAAATATTCATTCATATAATTTTGGAGAAATTACAAAAAAAATAATAATAAATAAATAAAATCTAAGGTTTGACTCTAATAACAAAATAAAATTTTAATTTTGTTAATTTAAATCCTAATTTTTTTATTTTATTTTTAATCTAAATCATCTACCTATTTTCATTAAGTAAAATTGATGGGAAAATAGTATTTTATTGATTAAAATCAATGAAAAATAATATTTTAGACATTATATTTAATGCTAAAATACTTTTTTCAGTTGGTTTTACTTAACGGAATAGTATATATTCAAAATAAATCAAAATATTATGGTGTAAATTGACAAAATTAAAAATTTTAAGTTTATTTTGTTATAAGAGTCAAATTTTGAGGTTTTTTTATTTTTTATTTTTATAATTTTCCCTATAATTTTTGTGCGGAAACCATATTGAAAATTCAAAAAGTAACTTTAAAATGTTTAGAGAAAAAAAAATTCAGAAAATTTTTCTGGAAATATTTTCTTTAAAATTTTTTTTTTCAAATTCCATATTAGTATTTTTTTTTTCTTTTATATTTTTTGTTTTGTTTTGTTTTTTTTTCTCCCCCATTTCTAAGAACATAAACAGAAACTATACCAAAGGTAGGTTTTATAGGTGTTAAAATTTATAAATTTGAATGGTAGGTTTTATAGGTGTTAAAATTTATAAGTTTGAATGGTAGGTTTTATAGGTTTTTTTTTTGCAATTTGAATGGTAGGTTTTATAGGTGTTAAAATTTATAAATTTTTTATTTAAGAAAATGAAAACTTAAATCTCTCTCTCTCTCTTTTTCTTTCAGTTCTCTAGTCAATATATTTTTTGCTCAAAAAAAAATTAAGTGGTGTGAAGAAATTGAAGCTAAAGTATGCTCCATGGAAATGGAGTTTATTGTCCCACATTGATTACTGTTCAATTCAAATCCAAGAGCCACCTTTACATCTATAAATAGACTAGCCTCCCATTTGGATTTTCACTCCAATTTTGTACTCCATCCTCTATAATTTTAAGTAAGACAAACAATTTGTAGTCTTTGCTATTGTTTGTAGAAGATCATTGTTATTCAAAGAAATTAACCAAGTAAGTTGTTTAATTTAATTTTCTGTTTTTAATTTGTTTATTTAATCGATTTTAATTTTGTTTTTGTAACAAAATAAAATTTATTTTTATTTCGAGTTTGATTTTTGTAATCAAACATATTCTCTCCTTTTCTTTATTTCTTTAATTCTAATTGTTGTTTTGTACACAATAGAATTAATATCTTTAACAATCTTAATCTACATTGTATTTAATTTGGAAAAACAAATAGTGATTTATGCTATTTTATTATTTGATATTTTATTTTGGTATTTTATTTTTCTGTTTTAGTAACAAGGAAAATAAAATTATTTTGTGTTATATTTTATTTTACGGTTTTAGTAACTAGAAAATTAATTTGTGTTTTAATTTTTGTAACCATGTTCATGTACCAATCAATCATGGGAAAAATTTAAGAGATGGCGGAGAAGATGAAAGTGATCAAAAGTTGTTTTCTTTGTAGATGCTTGGAAACATTGATTTCATCCTCAATGGCCTTGACAATACTTTGTATAATGGATTCTTTGGAGAAGAAATACAAGAATATCTCGGGTTCAAAATTTTCAGATAATTTTGCATGATATTCATTATGTCTCTTAGTGAGTCTTGGTTTGGAAAGATTTCAAAAATTATTTAAAACATAAACGCAAAGAAATGACCATGGATGAACTTATAGTAAAAAAGAGGAATAGGAAAAATTCCATTGAGTCTAAGGCTAATGTGGTTGAACAAGTTCAAAAACCACATAACAAAAAGAGGAAGTTCTTGGAGATGGTCCTAAACAAGGCAACAACAATGGCAACAAGAAGTTCAAAGGAAAATGCTATAGCAAGATGGACATCGGAAAGATCATGGAAGTACAAGTAAGAAGACCACTAATCCAATGTACAGAATTGGATTACATTTCGATGGAGTAAATGACATCAACCTCTAGGCTAACTTGGTTGGGAATCCCAAAAGTGGTGGGTTGACACAAGAAGATGTTCACTACCTACAATGAGGCCGCAAATGGTGAGCAACTTTTATGGGAAATTCTTTACAAGGAAAGTGATCTTGAAGATGACATCGAAAAGAACTAACCCGGAAGAATTTAGTTGTTCTTTGTTAAGTAAAAATGGTTTTAGGCTTGTTTTGATAAGTTTGTATTAACAAAGAGTGGTATGTATGTAGTGATGGTCTCTTTAAACTTAATGTAATGGCAGTTGTACCAAAAGTTGCTATGAATGAGAATAACACATCTTTTGCTTATATTCTTGAGTCGAATTTATGGCATGGTAGATTAGGTCATGTAAATTATGATGGATTAATTGGTTTGGATTATATACCAAAGTTTGAAATTAATCCTAATCATAAATGTGAAGTTTGTGTAGAAGCAAAACTAACTAAGGCTCCATTTCATTTGAAAGGAAAAGCGAACCTCTAGAATTAATTCAGATGTATGTGATCTAAAATTTATTCAAACTAGAGGAGGTAAAAAGTATTTCATAACATTTATCGATGATTGCACAAGATATTGTTATGTTTATTTACTTAGAAGTAAAGATGAAGCCTTAGAAATGTTTATACTCTACAAAAAGTTGAAAATCAACTTGGTAAAACCATTAAAATGGTTAGAAGTGATAGGGTGGTGAATATGATGCACCATTAAATGAATACAACATGGCATTATTCATTATTCTCTGACAAAATGGAATTGAAAGAATAGAACTCTAAAAGAAATGATGAATGCCATGATACTAAGTAAGCAATATTGTCACTAATTATGTTCTTAATAGAATACCCACAAGAAAACTAAAAGTATTCCTTATGAATTGTGGAAACCTTCCTACAAATACTTGAAAGTGTTTGGCAAAAGTTGAAGTTCTGTTCCTAAAAGACTAAGATTGGACCAAATGTGTGTTTATTGGTTATGCAATAGTAGTGCATATTGGTTGATATAAATGTGAACACTATTATAGAGTTTTTTGAACATGTCTTTCCTTATAAGAAATGACAGGAATTAAGTTCACAGAAAAGAACTTATGATTGTACACAAATTCAAGAGACTAATGACAATCAAACACAAGAGACTAGTAATGGTCTCAACCACGATGAACCAAGAAGAAGTAAGAGAGCGAGAACATCAAAATGCTTTGGTGAAAATGAACCTCAACACATTTGTGGAAAGGGCATTAATAATGAAATTGAATCCATTATGCAAAATCATACTTGGGAATTGGTGGATCTTCCACCAGGTTCTAAACCTCTTGGATATAAATGGATATTCAAAAGAAAAATGAAAGCAGATGGTTCAATTGACAAGTATAAAGCAAGACTTGTAGTTAAAAAAAGGAAGGTTTGGATTATTTTGACACATATTCCCCTGTGACAAGAATAACATCCATTCGCATGCTTATTTCTATAGCAGCATTGTTTAATTTAGAAATACATCAAATGGATGTTAAGACAACTTTCTTAGCGGTGATCTAAATGAAGAGATCTATATGGAGCAACCAAGGGTTTTGTAGTATCAGGGCAAGAAAAGAAAGTTTGTCGACTTGTAAAATCCCTTTATGGATTAAAACAAGCACCTAAGCAATGGCATGAAAAATTTGATCATGCAATGCTTACTAATGGGTTTAAGATAAGCGAATGTGACAAATCGTCTATGTTAAAAAAGGATATGTCATAGTTTGTCTTTATGTGGATGACATGCTCATCATTGAAAACATGATCAAATCAACTAAGCAAATGCTTAACAAGAGATTTGATATGAAAGATAGGGGGGACGGAGATGTTATATAAGGAATGAAAATAACAAAAACATCTAACGGATATGCATTATCCCAATCTCATTGTATTGAGAAAATTCTTGATAAATTTATCAAGGATGATTTGAATTTAGCTAGAACAATTTATCGAAAAATAAAGGTGATACTCCCAAATCATTGGAAGCCTAATGTACCTAATGAATTGTACAAGACCATTGGCGATCATTCGGGTTCTTAGATATCTAAGATTTACTCGTGATCATGGTTTGAACTTAAGGTTATTGTGATGCCAATTGGATATCGGATACTAAAGATTCAAAATCCACAAGTGGATATGTCTTTACTAGAAGGAGGCTTCTTGTTTCTTGGAAGTCCACGAAACAAACTAGTTCATTGCTTCGGAATAATCTCAATAGATTATATAAAATCTAAAGAGAATATTGGGATTCGTTAACAAAAGGTTTGACAAAAGAGCTAGTGTATAGTTCATCGAAAGGAATGGGATTAAAGCCTATTACATAAGAGTCGTCATAATGGTAACCTTACTTATAATCCCAAGAACTAAGTTCAAAGGGACAACTAAATTATGTATGGCATTTAAATTCTATAAGGATAAGCTTTGCTTTTAATGATTACTTATATCTTGATTAAGGCATACAATCAAGATGAGTATAAGGAGATACTCAAAATAAGAATCACCTATATGAGTGTTGATGAGAATGAAAGAGGCTACATTCTCTAGAAACACTCATGACAAAAATGAACAAACGGTGAGAACCACGATGTGTTAGAAGATATTTTGTGAAATCTATTGTCTTTTTACACAAGCGGCTTAACAATTCAGATGTAAGATATTTATATTGTTGCATTTCCGTTGTCATCAAATTCCATTCATGTGGGGATTGTTGGAAATGGTTATAAAATTATGGGTAAACCTAAATTTGGTCTAATTTGATTCACGTGGTATATTTGGTTGCTCAAAACCATTGTATACTCCATGGAAATGGAGTTTGGTTGAATAAGGCTTGTCCCACATTGATTTGGTGGGAGGTTTTGAAAGGGTTTATAAAGCATGGGTTTGGTACTTGGGTGTGCCCCAGGGTACCCAAGTGTTTTAGAGGAGGTTATGGATAAACATTTGAATTTAATTCAAATAAGGTTTGGATTTTTATTCATTTTGGATTTAATGTTCATCCCAGCAGAGCCCTTCTTTTTGTATCTGTTTGAATGGTTAATCGATTCAAATCTATTCAATTCAAAACATCTATAAATAGACTAGCCTCCCATTTGGATTTTCACTCCAATTTTGTACTCCATCCTCTCTATAATTCTCTCTACATTTGAAAGAGTGTAAACACTTAGTGTGTAAGTAAGGCAAACAATTTGTAGTCTTTGCTATTGTTTGTAGAAGATCATTTCATCGTTATTCAAAAAATTAACCAAGTAAGTTGTTTAATTTAATTTTCTATTTTTAATTTGTTTATTTAATCAGATTTTAATTTTATTTTTATAACAAAATAAAATCTGTTATTTATTTATTTATTTTTATTTCGAGTTTGATTTTTGTAATCAAACATATTCTCTCCTTTTCTTTATTTCTTTAATTTTAATTGTTGTTTTGTACACAATAGAATTAATATCTTTTAAATACAGTGAAGATTGCCTAACATATATTTTATTAGTTTAAAACATCTAACCAATCTAAAATAAAAGAACAACTAAATATATTTGTTTACTTAAAGACACCAAGTTTTTTTCTAAACGAAGCTACCCTTTGGTGCAGTTTCATTACTACAATACCGAGAACTTCTGACCACCACATCCAATTGCCAATGACAATTTTCCAATAACCACGACCAATTGCCCATGATCATTTCTGATGACCATATCTAGCAACACTCTAACAAAGTGAAATTTCATTGACTTGACATAGTGAAATTTTCTAATGAGCCTACAAGAAATGTCATATTTGGCGATTAAATTTTAGTTGCCAAAATTTTTTTCCAAGTAAAACAATTTGTTGCCATTTTAGTTGCCAAAAAATTTCTTAGGAAAAGAATTTAGAGACAACTGAATTTAGTAGCGGAAGCTTACCTTTTGTAGTTTCCACATATTTTCGTTGACTTTTAGCAACTAAAAAATATTTTGGTGACTCTTTGGTGAAATGAAATTTCACTAAACTAAATTTGTTAAATTTCATTATTTTGAAAATATGGACGGAAAAAATAACAAAACAAAATTTCTTTGACTTACCTTTTGTTAGGGAAGTTTCACTGAAGTAACTATAAATTAGTGAAATTTCAATATTTTCAAAAATGAGAAAATTTTCAATTAATGGCTAAGAATTGAAGTCAATTAAAATTTTACTATATTAGCACGTTGAAAATTCTGTCTAGTGAAATTCCAATCACTCTGGTCAGTTAAATTTCACTTTTAGATTAAGTTAGTGACACTTAACTAACCAAAGTTAGTGAAATTTCACAAAATCAATGAAATTGCACTTTATTTTTCAGTCAATGATAATGAAATTTCAAAAATAAGTAAAATTTTACAACTAATTTTAATTTTAAAAAATCAATAAACAATGGTTGTGAGAGAAAACATACAAATCAAACAACAATATACTCATCAAAGAAAAGAAGATTGAACAAAGAGAAATAGAAGAATCAAAGTGAGACATATATACACACACACAAACACACACACACACACACACACACACACACACAGAGAGATGAATGAAAGAAAATAGATAGAGACGTAGAGAAAGAAAAACATAAACAAATCTTAACTGACAATCATGGATGCTCGATGAATAGTTCAATGGACTGCAGCAAGGTGCAAATAGTAAATGGTGATCAAGATTTAGACTGTCATGCCCTAGATTTTATTACTCGGATGCATTACTAAATTTCATATAAACATCCATTTCAAAATTATAATTATAGGAATCAAACAAGTTAGATAGAATAAATAAGGTTTTCTTTCGCATAATTACAATGATAAAAATGTTTTACACAAATGTTCACAACACATGCCTCAAGATTTACATAAAAAGTTACACAATAATTATATACAATAGAAGGATAATATCCTTATTATAACATTCTAACACTTCATTTACAATTCACACAATAAGAAGTCTTAATGAATTAGGACTTCATGAAGTTCAGATCGTTGCACCAACTTCATTCCTGTGAAAATGGTTAAACAACATGGGATGAACACTAGGTCCAGTAGGGATTTACAATGATTCTCGACAATAAAATCAATAGATATATGTGATCATAAATGCTATTAAGTGATACATACATAATTAATGTGTCCTTTGTATAGAAAATAGATTAAATAAATAGATAAGCTTTTCATCAAATCTCACTTGCCATTTCATTGAAATCTCCTTTGTTAACTATTTATCTTACAAAAATTCAGTCCAATAATTTCGTTACATCTCGTCTCCTTAGATAAGGTTTTTAAGCCTACTTATCATTTGTTACTTCTAGTTCTCCTTTCACACTCATTAATTCCCAAAACACCAAACACTTGTACGGCATAACACATTTTGCATATCTGTTCGATTCATTTTCCATCTTGTCTCATTTACACGTTTTGCTTTCTAAATACGAATATTCATCTCAACATATCCACATAACACTAGACTCATGCATAAGTCAACACATTCCAAATAATTGAGTTACAAGAATTAACTCACTAACAATATATTCCACTTTACACACTTTAACTTTTACATCTAATAATTTTCACAATCACATAACGGAATTATCACAAGATTCTCAACAATATCCACAAGCCAATAACGGGCGTCACCAAGCCATACCAACATAGTTCACCGAGCACTACTTCAGAAGGAATGCTGGAACCTCTGTCAAGCGCCACGATTTACCGGTGGCTAGTTGGAAGGAACGCGGAACCTCCATATAGTCCAACAATCTACACGCTTTACTGGGCGCTACTCCAGAAGGAGGGCAGAACCTCTTTCAAGCACCACACTTTACTGGTCAAGAGCCGGAAGGAAACGGACCCTCTTTTCAAACTTTATTCCACAATTCATCATTTTAATTCAAAAACTAAATCATGTCCACAACACATAACAATTAAACTAAGGAATAAAGATTGAGGCCTCGAATGCCTCGAATCTTGTTTATTTATTATTATTATTATTTTTTTTTGCTGTGTTGGTTTATTTATTTATTTATTTGCAAGGATTTTAGGGTTTAGGATTTAGTGTTTGGGATTTAGGGTTTTATGATTTAAAATTTAGGGTTTAGGATTTAGAGTTTAGGGTTTTATGGTTTAAAATTTAGGGTTTAGAGTTTTGAGTTTTATGTTTAGAATTTAAGATTTAGGATTTAGGGTTTAGGGTACACATAACCACCCTTCCCAAAAACAAAAACAAAAACAAAAACAAAAACAAAACCGATTCAAGGCAAATTCGCACCTCAATTTTCGAGGCCTTTAGCAAGGCTGTAAACTAAAATCTATCTTTATGCAAGAACATAATTTATTCTCCACAATATTCCCATTTAATTCCATACACATTACATAGTTTATTACACCAATTTCTCATTATCCATTTACTATAAATGAACCCATTGCCCAATAATCATTCTCACCACATTTAATAATCAATGTTTAGAACCAATTCAACCAAACCTCAACTCAATTTCTAGAATTTAAGTTTAATTGAAGAAAACCCCTTGTTTAATTAAAAATTTAAAACTAGGATTTGAACAAAAATTGAGGCTTTTCATTTTAAAAGGTATAATTATATTTCAATAGCTTAAAACTTCCACAATCAACTTAAAAGCATATATGATCTCTTTTAAGTTAGAAACCCTAATTTCAAAAAAATCTCTTTTAACTTAAGATTTATGCAATAAAAACATACCACTCATCTATCTATATGAAAATATTGAAGAGAAGCAAAAAATCCCTACCTCTAGCAAAGAGAGGAAGAAATCCGGAAGACCAACTTCAACAAAAATATGATTCACTCAGATTAAGAGAAAGCCCTCGTTGTGCTTATCATTTTTGTACAAGGAACTAGGGTGAGATTCTCACTGCAAGGAGATGAAATCTAGGGTTTAATGAGCTTGGAGCTCAACAATGGCTGAAAGAGAGGGAGAGAAGAGAGAAAATTTTGGAAAGAATGAAGAAAAGTGGCCCAAAAACAACATTTTAAAGTGTTGAACCCAAACAGACTGCTCGAGCGAACATTCCACCACTCAAGCGGTGAACACAATCTCTCAGAAGTTTTGAAGGTCTACAGTGAAAATACTAGGAGCCTTGCATCTCCGCTCGAGCGACCACTGGACAGCTCGAGCGGTCACCCTAGACATAGCTAGTCACATAGTACAGTTCCTAAGATACTCCCAGCACATCAACCTCATTTCTATATGTAACCATTTAAGTAAATAATTTTATTTAGTCTCTTACATTTATATTTCTTTTACTTAAGTTTATAAAGTAAATAAGGAAATACCCCCATTTGGATTTAAAGAAAAATATAAAAAAATCAAAATCCAATTAAATCAAAAAGTGACTCCCCCAGTTTTAGTACAAAAATAATTTTCTGACTGAAATTTATAAGTTTGATGTAGAAGTAAAGTGATTAATACCTCGTAGAAAAATTTCATAAAATCAAATTAGATTATTTAATGTATAAAGAACAATTACCACCAAATATTATTTTAAAAATCGTAGGTTTTAAAAAATCTAACTTTTACACTTAGAAAATTTTCAAACTAAGTCTAATTTTTGACAAAAAACTTGGATCTCGACCTGAATTGTTACATAGACCGATGAAGTATGAACATACGATAGTGAATGGTGATTGAAGTGGCGTCAGTGGATGACGATGTCCTATAGTAGAGAAAAAAAAATGAAAAAGAGATATAGTAAAGAGAAAAAAGAGTTGTAGAGGGAAAGAAGGTTTCATAGGAATTTTTAAGATTCTAGGGCTACTTCTGATTGCTTATGTGAAAAAACTTCCTCATGTTTTCATAAAAGATATGAAATTTTAGGAATCTAAACTAACAAGCAAACTTTTAATGGATTAAAATCTAACAAACACCTATAGAGGGATGTATCCCTAACTTCCCCAACTCATAAATATTTTTAATGACAAATGCTACTGTCGCTTAAATTTTGTTCTCAACAAATGATCAACAATGGAACAAATTAGTCGCTAAAGATAAATTTTTGGGACCATTTGTGAACTTTCAGTGACCAATTATTTAGTCGCGAAAGGCACAAAGCCATTTTGTTTCCATGACAAATATCTGACTTTCTAGCAACAAAATTTATCGTTGTTTGTTAACCCTTTTGTGACAAATTCAAAATAAGTTGCCAATAAATTTTTGCAACAAAACTTGTGCAATTATTTGGCGATGAAATTATTCCTGTAAAAACAAGTTTGTTTAAAAGAAATTTTTGTGTGACTACTATATAAATTTCTTGGAGAGGAGATGAATTTTGCACTAAATTTTTTTTTTTGGGGAAATTACCATTTATTGGTACCTTTTAAAAATTATTTCAATTTCATGAAAAATTTATAGTTTTAATTTGTAATATACATCATTTATTTTTAATAAGTTTTACTGAATTCCACTTTGCTGTTATTTTTCATTCTAGAAATTTATCTCTAATTATAGAACCAATCAAGCAATAAAAAGATGTACGCAGTTAACTTATATGTAATTAACATCTAATTTCAACTTATATATATAAAGGTTGATTATTTTATGTCATATTTGTGAGTAAGAATAATTTATAAATTTTGGTAATTTGTATAACATTTTTCTTATTCCTTCTGTGAAGAGTATAGTTGCAACCAAATTTTTTATCTAATTTGATTTCAAATTTGAGTAAAAAGTTTAATTTGATATGAGTTATTCCAATCCTTTTATTAGATTTTCATCAAAATCCTTTAAAAATTACTTTATCATCCCAAATTTCACTTTTAATCAATTTTGGTGAAAAAAATTCAGCTCCAATCCTTCATCTTTTAACAATTTCATCAAATTTAAGTAAAAAAAGGCTTGTTGAAAATCTGGTGAAAATTTTGATTCATCCTTGATTTGATGAAAATTTGTTTCTCCCTTGATTTGATACAAGTTTGATGAAAGGACTGGATCTCATTTTCACCAAAATTTTCATCAAATTTAAATTTAATGAAGCATTTTGTGAAGAATTGGAGATGATCTAACATCTAATGTTCTTATAAAAAGTCAAGAAAAAAAAAATGAAACAACAATTAAGGTCACCGACGTGCCAAATATTAACAAAAAAAATAACATCATGACAAATATTTTTGCATATATTTTCTTCTCTATGAAATAATTACTCTAGAAATATCTAATGTTCTTATCAAATGTGAAAGTCTACTCAAGGTTGAGGGACTTTCCAAATAAAATGTGAATATGATAATCACCAAAAGCAAATGCACAAGCAGACTCATTTGCTGACCGACGTGCCATTTCACAATCCAAAGATGCCCCCATCAAACAACAACTACCCAAATATATTCACGCATAAACGCCCCAATTTGCTTCACATCATAAACAATTCAAGCAATCGTTCCATTTGCACATTCACATGCTTGGATGAAAATATTAGAAGAATTATATTTTATTAATAAATAATGTAAGAAAATGAGATACAAATAGATCAGGTTAAGATACGGATATTTCGTTTTCTTTAAGAAGATCAAGTCCACTGCGATAGGAAGAACCCAAATACCGATACAGCAGTCATGAAATTATGACTTGTTCCTTCCAGAATACAACAGCCCGACCACTTGTCATATAGTTCAAGCCAACTCTACACAAGATGGTAAACCGAAGACTCCATCAAGAAAAAATACCCTTCTTTGCTAATAATCTCTCAAGTATAAAAAAATAGTTGGTGTAGAAAAGAGTAGATGAGAAGAACTATTTATAGGTCACTAGGACCTTACAAATTACACAAAAAAATAATAATGACCATTAAACTAGTAACAATGGAGAGTCTCCAAATATTAATTCATCACCAAGTCCATGAACTTCCAATTAATCTCCATTCATGAATAAAACAAGGGGTCACCAAAAAATAATGAATCTCTATTCACCAAACAAAATGAGATTCATGAACAAGACAAAATAAGATACATGAACAAGACAAAAGGCATATTAAAATAAATAAATAAATAAATAAAAGATATTAAAATGGTCCAACAATCCCCCACTTATTTTGATATCAACAAGGACAAGAGATATTATCAAACAAAGATAGACTAGTATGCATCATGAGGGTGTGCTTTGCATTGAACCTTCATTAGTGAAACAACAATCTCTACTCCAGAGTTATTAGTAGTGGTCTCAGACTTAAACTACGACTATTTAGGGGAAATAAAGTATTATTGCTCACACATAATAATCCAGATGTTGACATGAGCTTTTAATAGCCAACACATTACGGCCTTGTGCCTATCCCAGTTTTCATGAGCATATTTGAGAATAAGCCATGTTCTTATAGAAAACGGCCTCACTTCCATGCTCACATAAGTGAAATCTGTCAAGGATGTTCCTGTAATTTACACATTCCATTCAATAAGAGCTATATAATTTCATTAAGAATATAAAAACTCAACTCATTACAGGACAAATGTACTTACATCATAGGGATGGATAACAAAATATTAATGAGTGCATTTTTTACAACCACTATATGATTCGTTCTTCCCATTGAACCTAATTACTAAATCTCTGGTCCCCAGGTTAGGTGTCCTCATACATGATTTATGATTTTATAGGCTTCAAACCCATCCCCCTCAATGTATTCCAGACCCTATCTCTCGCTAAGGCCTTGGTTAACGAATCCGCAAGATTATCACAAGATTTTATATAATTCACATTTATGATGTCATTACTCAAATATGATCTTACATTACTGTGTTTCTTTCGAATAGGTCTAGATTTACCATTATAAAAATGATTGTTCACTCCACCAATAGCAGCAGTGCTATCACAACGAATTAACACATGAGGAATTGGTTTTTCCCCAAAAGGGATTTCATGTAACAAATCTCTCAACCAATTCACTTCCTTACATGTTGAAGCTAATGCTATAAGCTCAGCTTCCATAGTAGAATTAGCAATTATAGTCTGTTTTTTAGACTTCCAACATATAGCACCACTACCTAAGGTAAAAATAAAACCCGAGGTAAACAGAGAATCACCTGACAAAGTGTTTCAATCGGCATCACTATAAGTACCTTAGGATACTTGTTATAAAAACAAACTATAATGTTTGGTACCACACTACAACAAAAACACATTTTAGTGACACCATACTAGTGGCATGTTCTTAAAACAATGTCACAAAAAGAATATTTGGTGGCATTTTTTAGAAAAATGTCATAGAACTACAAACATACAAGGCTCTAGTGGCATTTCAACTAAAAAAAGTGTCACTTCACTACAATAAAAATGTCACTACAACAAATTTACACTTTAGTGACACTACACTAGTGGCATTTTTTAAAAAATGCCACAAAAGTAAAAATTGGCATTAAATGTTTTAGAAAAATGCCACAGAACCACAAACATATAAGGCTCTAGTGGCATTTCAATAAAGAAATGTCACATATTTTATGACATTTTATAAAATAATGACATAAAAAATTATGTTCGTGACATTTACCAACAAATGCTACTAAACTTTAGTAGCAATGGCATTTTTTAAAACATGTCAGGACACTAGGTAGGTGCAAATTACTTTTTATGGCACTTAGGTGAAAAGTGTCATAAACAAATATTTTATAGCATTTTGAGAAATGCCACTAAGCCAAAAACTTTCT
This sequence comes from Camellia lanceoleosa, assembly GCA_025200525.1. Taxonomy (NCBI): domain Eukaryota; kingdom Viridiplantae; phylum Streptophyta; class Magnoliopsida; order Ericales; family Theaceae; genus Camellia; species Camellia lanceoleosa. The sequence goes on along the minus strand of CM045766.1, from coordinate 86,806,845 downwards.
AAGCTTATAATGGCATTTTTGAAAAAACAAAAAATGCCAATATATTTTTCTAAATTTTTAAAATGCAGTAAATGATTAAAAATAAATAAATAAAACTCAATACACACTACAGGAAAAAGCATATTCGGCGACTAAATTTCCCGACCCAAAAAAATTTGGTCGCTGAAAGTATAGCTTTCAACAACCAAAAAACATTAGTAGCCAAAAGTAAAGCTTTTTGGTGACTAAACAAATTTAGTAGCCAAAAGTCTACAATTGGCGACTAAAACTAAGTTTGGTCGCTGATTATATGAGTTTTATCGACTAAAAAAATTTTAGTAGCCAAAAGTAAAGTTTTTTGGTGACTAAAAAAAATTTAGTAGCCCAAAGTCTACAATTGGCGACTAAAAAATTAGTTTAGTTGCCAAAAGTGGTCATTTTTAACACGGGAGAACTAAAATCCTAAGGCGGAAATTAAATTGTTTGGCGACCAAAATTTTGGTAGCTGAAAGTGCATCATCGGCGACCAAATCTGGTTTTGATCGGCAAAAGTTAAGTTTTTTAGCAACTAAAAAACAATTAGTAGCCAAAAGTATAGAATTGGCAACTAAAAAATATTTTTAGTCGCCAAAAGTGGTCTTTTTTTAATTTTGCTAATAAATAGTTTATTTTACATAAATTATGTTCAATAAAATAATTATGTTTATACATATACTTTTATATTAATATGGATGTATGTACTATATAAATAATATATGTTGCATATATAATCATGTGGTGCTATAGAGGTGTAGTGGGAAGAGTGTGGTGTATAAGTTTTATGGTGTGGGAGGTTGGCGGTTCGAGTCTCCGCAAGAGCGGATCAAATTGTTCTACAACGAATTATCGTCACGAATGGCACATGATAGCGTCACGAATAGTGCCTACCATAACATTAAAGTGTCACTGAAAGGTTTTAGTCTTGATGGTGTAATAACACTTATAAGTGTCACTAACTCTTTTTTTAATGGCGCTTGATAGTGCCACAAATAATAGCTACCATGACATCAAAATGTCATTGAAATTTTTTAGCTATAGTGGTGTAGTGGCACTTGCAAATATCTACCGTGGCACTAGTATCTACTATGGGACGGATACAAATGGCACTTGTTCAAAATCCCACAAGACTAAAAAATGTCATTAAACCAATAGTTTTGTGGCACTTTCAAATGTAATTAAACTAAGAAAATGTTGTAGTGCTAGATAAATATTTCATAATTCTTTCCACGGCTAGCCAATGATCTCGACTTGGTTTGCTAATAAATCTGCTAAGTACTCTAATAGCATATGCAATGTTAGGGCCAGTACAGTCAGTAGTATATCTCAAACTACCAATCATACTAGCATATTCCTTTTGATTAATCACTTTTTTTTCATTTGTCACAACAGATAAATGTATGTTTGCATCAAAAGGAGTAGCAACATGTTTACAGTCTAGAAAATTATATTTCTTAAAAAAATTTCAACATAATGCGACTGATTAAGAAAAATGTCATAATTAGTCTTAGTAATTTTCATTCCCCAAATAAAATTGGTTTCACAAAGATCTTTCATATCAAAGTGGCAATTAAGTATATTTTTAGTCTCATTTATAATATGCAAATTAGAGTCAAAGATAAGTAGATCATCTATATATAACTTAATAATTACATGTGCATTTTCACAAGTTTTATAATATATGTACTTATCACATTCATTAGTCTTATAGTCATTCTTAAACATGTAGGAATCAAATTTCCCATGCCATTATTTAGGAGTTTGTTTTAAACCATAAAAGAATTTAGTTAGTTTACACACCTTGCTTTCTTGGTTAGGCTCCACAAAGCCTTTGGGTTGGTCCATGTAAATCTCCTTGTCTAGATCTCCATTTAAAATTATTGTTTTCACATCCATTTGATGAATTTCTAAATCATGAATTACAGTCACTGCTATCAACAGTCTAATGGATGTAACTCTAGTAACTGGAGAAAAAGTATCAAAGAAATCAAGATCAACTTGTTGCTTAAAACCTTTAACGACAAGCCTCGCTTTATATTTATTTATAGTTCTATTCGGTTTAAGTTTCTTATGAAGGACCCATTTATAACTAATAGTTTTACAACCTGGAGGTAAATCCACCAGCTTCCATGTTTTATTTGAAAGTAGTGAATCTATCTCATTATTTACAGCCTCTCTCTAGAAAATAGTATCAGATGATGATAAAGCTTCTTGTACCGTAAGAGGAATTTCTTCCACATTGTAAAGATAATAGTCAAGGCCAAAATCTTTTTCAACTCTATCTTGTTTACTCCTCCTAATTTGCGAATTTTCTTGTTCTTGAAAAACTTGAGATGGAGTAAAAGCTACACATGGATAAATTATTTTCAAAAATTATTTGACCCCCACTATTTCTAGATTTGAAAGAAAATTTATTTTCATGAAAAATAACATCACCTAATTCAAAAATAATATTATTTTCCATATCAAAAAATCTATAGGCTGTACTATGTAACGCATACCCAAGAAAAGCACATGTGGTAGCTTGTTCATCCAATTTAAGTCGTTTAGGATCTGCAAGTCTCACAAAAGCTAAACAACCCCAAATCCCTAAATAACCTAGATTTGGTTTATGCCCTAGCCACAACTCATAAGGTACAATTTTAGTCTTTTTATGTGGCACTCTATTTATCACATGACAAGCTATCAAAATAGTCTCACCCCAAAGATTTGAGGAAGCACCTGAATCAATAAGCATAGCATTCGTTAAGTCAATTAACGTTATATTTTTTCTTTTAGCTACGTCATTAGATGAATGTGAATATGGTGGAGTAGTCTCATGAATAATTCCCAATGACTGAACAAAAGAGTTGAATCCCAAAAATTCATACTCCCGGCCTCTATCACTTCTAATTCTCTTAATCTTTTTACCAAATTAATTTTTCACGAATTCTTTAAATTTCTCAAAAGTATTACTTTTATTTTTTAACAAAAATACTTTTGTGTATTTTGAAAAATTATCAATAAAAGAGATAAAATATCAATTATCATCACGAGTTAAAATTCCTTCAAACTCACACAAATCAGTATGAAATAATTCTAGCAATTCGATATTTTTTTTTTATCACTTTTATGAGGCCTCTTGGTGATTTTTGCTTCACTGCAAACTTCATATTTCTCAAATCTTTTGTGTCACTTTAGGAATTAATTCTAAATTACTCATAATTCCCATATATATACTGTTAATATAACACAAGTGAGCATACCAAAAACTAAGAGAAGACAACATTAAAAGAAATAAAGTTTACCTTTGTAGTGGAATTGTCATTACCCTCTTGTGTTATTAAAGCATCTTGGCCTTTAGCCTCCTCTTCGACTTGGATGCGAGTGATCAACGCCTTTAAGAAAGTCTCCTTTTGTTTGTGGCGCATGCTCTTTTGGAATTCTCTCCAAGATGGTGGTAACTTGTCAACAAGTCCTGCAACTACCAAGTTGTCACCAATCTTGATGCTTTCAAATCTTACTTCTGCAACCATCATTTGGAAATTTTGTGCTTGCTCCATAACAGATTTTCCATCCACCATTTAGAAGTGAAAAAAAGCGGCTAGTTACATATTATTTTGCTCCTACCTCTTCAGTATCATACTTAGTCTATAAAACTTTCCAAATTTTATTTGCGAAAGTGTAAGTGGTGTCATAGTAATTATAAAATTAATCAGCAAGAAAATTTAAGAGATAAAAAAATGACATTTATACTTATCTGTATTGTAGGAAGCCACTTTTGCTTCATGTGCCTCGTAGTCTTCATCATTCATCTCTTCGGTTGGGATTTTGTTTGGGTTCTTTTCGGTAAGAACATAAGAAACTTTCAAAAGGCTAAGTGAGAGGGTAATTTATGTTTATACATGGGTCGAGCTAGGACCAGATGGGAAATGGACCGAGCTATAGGCTGTGGTGTTGGCTTGCTTAGACCGGTCCTTATTCCGTCAGTTTTATCAGAGCTGTTTGCCAGTAAACTGTCCTTAGTGTCCTGAACCAAGATATAGAGAGAAGAGAACCGAGCTAAAAGAGGACAAGGCGGAACCGAGCTAGGTGAGCTCGAAGAAATCTGTCGTAAGGCGTGGTTCTGTTAGCTCGGTTGTTTGCTACCAGACCGTGGTAGAACCATCTCACTTGGTTAAGTAATGAGGAGGGTGTGAAAAGATAGGCATTATCTTTGTGATTTCTAGGAGGACTCTACTAAAGAAAGTTGGAATCCTACTAGGATTATGCTAGGTAAAATCTATAAAAGCTCATATCAGGGCCTATGTACAGGTATCACAATTTTTACTCTAAAAAATACAGAGCTTTTTGTTTATTGTCTATTGTCTATTTGCTGACTTAGGCATCAGAGAGGTATTTGACACACACCCGCCGGCTAGCTCATGTTTGTGTTTTCAGGAAGTAAAGCAACGACGTTTGGAGGAGTGCAAACTTGATTAACATGATTATACAAGAAGATTATTTCGTGCTCGTACAATTGGCGCCGTCTGTGGGAAGACACAAAGCACAAAACCTTTTGATCGAGTTTTCCTCTTTAGTTAAAACCAATGGCGCACAATGAAGATTTGTCGCAATCTGTTATCGATGGGCAAACCCCGAAGGGGGGCGGGAGGTGCGAAGGTTTACCTTCTATTCCATCCATGACAGAATTAGAACCACAACGACGGAACTCCCAGAGGGACACACGGGAAAGACGGGCACCAGTTCCCGTCGCTCTCAAAGTCTTAAAAGACAGAGGCAAAGGTTGGATCCTCAAGTTTTGGAGGATCGTGTGAGGGAGCAAGATGAGTTAATAAGGAGGATGACGGCAGATATGGAGACAATGAAGTGCCAGATAAAGGAAAAATGGGTGGTGACGGAAGTGGGACGCAAAGGCAACACGCCCTCTTACCACTCAGAAGATCGTGACAGACATATCACGCCATCGCAAGCAGAAAGTAGAAGCCTTAGAACAAGCAACACTCAATCAAGGACTTCCAGGACTCATTACTCCAGGTCTGAGAGAACGAGGACTGGAAGGTCGTATACAGAGGGAAGCAGCTATCGGCCCTCGCACTTGCACTAAACGACATCTAGGCACACGAAGTTACCTAGGTTAGCGGATCTGCGAACAATGCTCGAGGAGAGGGCTCGATGGAAGGAGGACTCGGCTATTGCCCTAGGGGAGCCAACTAGAAATTGATATTTACCCATGTTAACTTAAAAGGTTTTTAATGGAGTTCACAAGTTACCTAGCTTGGCGCGGCTGAGGCTTTGGACGGCTCAGTTGAACAAAGTCGCCTAGGGGCAGGGTGCAAAGGTGTGCCTGACCAACCTAGTCAAGTCTACAAGGGGGAAATAAGAAGTGTTATGCCCAGACAACTGGACCGGGCTAAGTAAATAGTCAAGTTACAGAAGAATAGTAAAAGCTTAGCTCGACTACATCTGGGTGACGGAGAGCTCTTAGTTTAGTAGTGAAGAAGGGCCAACTCAGGGCCTCTAGCTCGGTTAAAGGTTGGTATGCAAGGTTATAACCGGTTTCTTAGTTTGGTCGTGTTCAAGCCTAAAAGTCGCCTAAACAAATACCTAGTTCGGTTACAGTACGAATTTGGATTAAACATCATGTTTTTTAAAACCAGTTGGTGTGCTTCTGAGCTTGAGCACAAAATTTTGGGTCTAGGGTATTTGCTCAACGCTCTAGTGTATATAAACACGCATATATGGAGATTAAAGACTGAAAGTATAGAAATAAATGAAAAGGAAACATTAGAAAGAGGTACTAAACAAACTTACCAGTCTGAGCGTGTATAAACCCACCAGCAATGGAGTAAATATTGCGTTAACAGCTGGAGCACAAAGGGATACAGAAGCAGGGGCAGGTCTTAGAAGCACAAAAGTGAAGAAGATGAGCAGTAGGAGTGAGATTTCGAAAATGGGCTTTGAATAGGCGTAAAAACGGCGGGAGCAGGAGCAGGTCTCAGAAGCACAAAAGCGAAGAAGATGAGCAGTGGGAGTGAGATTTCGAAAATGGGCTTTGAATATGCGTAAAAATGGCGGGACTTTTCAAACATTTTGTGATAAACGTGGGACGGCTGTCGCAGTTTGAAGAACTAATAAACATGTGCCACGTGTCACAAACAGGACATGGTGTTAGGTACGTGAAGCGACGGGTCGTGGCAGGTATAGAGCTGAAGACCGAGCTTATCCATCTCTGTGGGGTTAAATATTTTAATCCCGGTGGTATTACTTATTTTAGTTCGATTGACTTGGATGTTTTAGCTCGGTTGGAGAAGAATAATCCCAAATCATGCGTTGCAGATGGAATTAAGGAGCAATTGAAAGGGTAATTTATGTTTATACATGGGCCGAGCTAGGACCAGATGGAAAATGGACCGAGCTATGGGCTGTGGTGTTGGCTTGCTTAGCCCGATCCTTATCCCGTCAGTTTTGTCAGAGCTGTTTACCAGTAGACTATTCTTAGTGTCCTGAACCAAGATATAGAGAGAAGAGAACCGAGCTGGAAGAGAACAAGGCGGAACCGAGCTAGGTGAGCTCGGAGAAATCTGTCGTAAGGCGTGGTTCTATTAGCTCAGTTGTTCGCTACCAGACCGTGGTAGAACTATCTCACTTGGTTAAACAATGAGGAGGGTGTGAAAAGATAGGCATTATCTTTGTGATTCCTAAGGGGACTCTACTAAAGAAAGTTGGAATCTTACTAGGATTGTGCCAGGTAGAATAGGTATCACAATTTTTACTCTAAAAAACACAGAGCTTTTTGTCTATTGTCTATTTGCTGACTTAGGCATCGGAGAGGTATTCGGCACACACGCGTCGGCTAGCTCACGTTTGTGTTTTCAGGAAGTAAAGCAACGACGTTTGGAGGAGTGCAAACTTGATCAACAGGATTATACGAGAAGATTATTTCGTGCTCGTACACTAAGGTAAAAAATAACTTTTCCTTTCCACCTCTTAAAATGAACTCCCTTGAACTTGAAAGGCTTGTTGAGATTTCCAATTCCATCATTGGTTTTTTCTGATACTTGTTCCATGGATGATCTCCTTAAAATTGTTGGTGAAAATACCAGAAGATTTATAGTTTATTGATAAATAATGCAAGAAAATGAGATATAAATAGATCAGGCTAAGGCATGGATATCTCGTTTTCTTTAATGAGATCAAGCCCATTGCGGTAGAAAGAACCCAAATACTGATGTAGCAGTCACGAAACTATGACTTGTCTCCTCTAGGATACAACCGCCCGACCACTTGTTGTATGGTTCAAGCCAACTCTGCACAAGATGGTTAACCCAAAGCTCCACCAAGAAAAAACACCATTCTTTGCTAGTAATCTCTCAAGTATAAAAAAAATAGTTGGTGTAGAAAAGAGTAGATGAGAGGAACTATTTATAGACCACTAGGACCTTACAAATTACACCAAAAAATAATAATGACCATTAAACTAGAGACAAGGGAGAGTCTCCAAATATTAATTCATCACCAAGTCCATGAACTTCCAATTAATCTCCATTTATGAACAGAACAAAAGGTCATCAAAAACCAATGAATCTCCGTTTACCAAACAAAATGAGATTCATAAATAAGACAAAATAAGATACATGAACAAGACAAAATGTCATATTAAAAAAAAAATAAATAAAAGATATTAAAATGGTCCAACACATGCACATGATTGCACCAACCACAAACACATATATTCTCAATCCAAAATATCCAAATATGACTACAACACAAATACATAGCTGGATACGTCAACCTTTAAACCCCCTATACAAACTTTAGAACATATCTCTTACGACAATATTGTAACAGTTAATAATACTTACACTTACAACTTATGATGGCTAGTTAAATTCACCAACAACTACCAGCCCAAGTCCATCACAATTATCTGCGGCGGTGAATGAAAATGAATGTGGCTATTAATGTATATATATGACATCAGTCGTAGGATTATTATTCTTATTCTATTTTTTCCTTATTTAGGACTTCCGTTTTGCTAGGTTTTTTATTGCCTGTGGTGTTGACATTTGACTTCACAAACAATTGAATATTGTCTTCAAGATTCAAGAAACAAAATCGAAGAACATGCAATAGGATAAGAGAAGCCTAACACCTACACACAAGAAGACAACAACACCAGTTTAAAAAAACATATCTTAGACCCACAGGGTGCCCCCTTTATATAGTCATTTGTGCCCAGCTTCCCATAAAAGACTCTATTCTTTACAAGAATATTATTTATCTAAGACGCTTCCGATTCAGATTAAGATCAACTCTCATAAGACTCCATCATTTTCCAATAGGTAGTCTAACATCATATAGGACTCTTATTCTCTATCCGAATATCTTGGACTCCGATATGATCGCACCATATCTTGACTGACCTCGATCACTCACATGACACCTCGGCTAACCACTTAGGCCACACGAACAACCCAAAAATTATGTCCCCACGTTGCCTACTCTTATTCACCCTATATATAAGGCTCTCTATTGTATGGTAAGGTTATAATTAATAATACAAAGTTTCTCTCTTTTTATTTTCTCTTCTCTCTTCATACAATTATATTAACATTGGCAACAGAGAATAATATGACGATGATGGGTTTCTAACTTGAAATTTGATTCGCATTGACTAGAGGTACGCGACAATCCCGTGAATTTTGATTATGTTAATTTGAATGTGGGATTCTTCTTCTATTCGTATGTGGAAATACTTAATTTGAGAGATTCTTACGTAAGATTTTTCAAATCTATCTAAACTGATACTATAATAAGTCTTAGTAAACTTGTGGTTAATGTGTCATTTCATCACAAACGACACTGATGAGATTATATGAATATTTATGTTACATTTGGTTGGGAGGTTTGGAAAGAGAAAGGAAAAAAAAAGGTAAAATATGAATAAAATATACTTATATTTCACTTCATTTTACTCACTTTTTTCTTTTTTCTTTTTTCTTTCTAAATCCATTCCTAAATCCCCAACCAAACACAAAGTTATCTATATAAGATTTATTAGTAAATGCTTCTAAAAAAATTAACCACATTTTTTTTTTTAATTCTTCAAAAATCAAGTTAAGTTATGGATTGATGTTTTGTGACATCTTTATACACTGAATTATAAATCTTAAATTATATAGGTGCAGCGCAATTATTATTGGCATTAATATTTGTCTCTTTATATATAATTTAGATTATCCATAAATATCATGAATAAATAATTTATTGTCATTAAAATGAAAATAATATTTAAAAAAATATTTGAAGCACCTTCTATATATTCTTATGTGTTTTTGTATTTTTTTATACATACATATTAATGAAATTTTTTTTTTACTAGATATTAATGATCATTTTATTAAGTGACATTTTCCAAATGGGTAGTGATAGGGAGCTCTAAAACTAAAATATTAATATAAGCTTTAGGGATGTGCAAAATATAAATAAATATATAAATAAAAAAAAAAGTGATACATAACTCTAAAATAATAGTTTTTAATAAGTGCTTTAATGAGATGGAAGAGAGAGAGAGAGAATAGAGAGAGGAGTGTGGGCTCCCATATCACATGAGCACTCTTCACATCATTAGAGCTCCCAAACATTATTTAAAAAAAAAAAAAACCAAAACATCACATCACCATGTGGGACCGACCATTAGAGCATCCGCATCAAGCTCTTCAAATTTTTAGGCTAATTTAATCCAAAACTCACTTTTTTTATTTTAACTAGTCACATTTTTAGTATTCACTGTATCAACTCTCTATTCTAACTCAATCTTATTAAAATATTAATTTCTTATTGTATTTGTTATTCTTTTGTATTATTATTAAATTAATGAGGTGCCATCCAAACAATTCTTTAAAAAAAAAAAAATGTCATTGATCGGTTGACTGGTTAGGCTAATTTTAGCCTAGTTTACAGTTTTTGGCCCATCCGGGTGTACGACCGATTTATAGTTTTTGACTCAGTTTTCTTGCAAAAAATATAATAAAAAATTATATAACGAATGAACAGTGCATCAATAAAGTTGTTGAGTGTAGCAAATTTAAGAAAATATTAATTTGAAAAAATTTGCTAAGGCTGATGGAGAGAAAATTTGATGATTTATTAGCTATATTTTAGTTTTTTGGTTATCTTGGTAATTTTGATGCAGATGCTCTTAGAACTCTATTAGAACTTTCAAATTAAAACACCCAAATATTATTGTGTCAAAATATCAAGGCTACCTAGACAATGACACAACAACATATGGACAAATAAGTTACACCTAATTATTTTTTTACTTACACCTACCTTTATTTTTTTTTTTATTTTATTTTATACTTTTTTTTTGTGTTTTAGGTATTTTTGTGTATTAATGCACATCATTCATTTATATTTACACTATACTTATATATATTTTACTTACTACACTTTTACCTTTTTTTGTTAATGGCACATATGTGTGCAACCCCCTTTCTTTTTTTTTGTGGGTTGCACACCTAAGAAAACTCCAATAAGTTATGGGGTACAGCCATATGGTGGACCTGATGTGTTGTGATTGATTGAAAAAGTGGAGTTTATAATTTTATATTGAATAATTGAGGAATAAAAAAGAACATAATGATTTGTAATTGAGCAAAAATATGGCCATCTCAAAATGAAGTTTTTTGTTTTTTGTGTTTTTTTTGTTTTTATTGAATATTTCTAAAATTAAAATTTTTTTTAAAAAGTTTTTTAGATGCACATTACTTAAATTTATCTAAAAAGTAAAATATTTAGGAACAAATATTTTTAAAAATTAATAAGTACACAAAAATATGAAAAATATACTGAATTTTCATATTTTTTTTTTATATTTTTGGTATTTAGTGAATTTTTTATTCACGAAAATTATACTTTTTAAGTATATTTATGTTAGGTGTGTTTAAAAATTTAAAAATTGCTTAAAATACTAAAAAAAAATCAGTAAAAACAAAAAATACGAAAAATAAGAAAGTAGAATTTTCTTAAAAGTGTTTTCAAAAAAATGAAAACAAACATGTATTTTGATAAAATTATTACATATTTATGAAAATTTTATAATTCTAATTATTAATAGTTATAATGTTTGCCATTTTTTTTGTAATTATTTTTTAAAAAACAACTATCATGTAATTTCCCCATAAATTTTTAAAAAATGTTTATCATTTTTATTGTGTGTTCAAATAATTTTTAGAAATTTAAAAATAATTATGAATTTTTTCAAAAGAATAAGCGGCTTTCATGTGGAAAAATTTCCCAAACATGTTTTCCAGATGTATTTTTTTTTTTTTTTTTCGTTTCGAATTTTTTTTTAAAAAAAAACATAAAACAAAAATAAATAATAATATAATTCTTTGAAGAATAACTTTGCCGCCCATGTTACTTTACTATTACTTGAAATAACACCCTCAAGAAGAAAGAAGGTTTAATTACATTAAGGGAAAAGTTAGGGATCATGAAATTTTTTTCATGAATATGATCATGAAAAATTTATGATCTTTAAATTACCTTGATTAGTGTGTGATGCTGTATTCTAAGTGTAATTCAAGGGTCACAAAGCTTTCATGATTATTTTCATAAAAGGTTTTTCATGACACCTAGCATTACTGTTACATTAATGGTTGAGAAAAGTTAGGGATCATGAATATTTTTTCATGAAAATGATCATGAAAGAGTTATGATCTTTGGATTACCTTGATTAGTGTGTGGTGCTTTATTCTAAGTGTAATCTAAGGGTCACAAAACTTTCATGATTATTTTCATGACAAATTTTTTATGATACCTAGCATTGCTGTTAATGATTTTCAAATTATATGTTCTTGCATACGATTGGTTGCACTTTATTTGCTGATTTGAGTGCGAAATAAATCAGTAACAGCATGAATATTTTTAGAATTTAATAGAAATTCTCAACAAAATCAAAATAACTATATACACAAATATGGAATCAAAATAACTATATACACACATGGCCTCAAAGTACGTATTTTAAATCAATTTAGGGTTGATTTAGAATGTTCTAAAAAAATATACTTTTTGACTTATTGGTTTATATGGATTGGGTTTGATGTGATGTGTTAAAGAGGTGATGTGATTTAGGCCCCGTTTGTTTCCAGAGATAGAATGGAGGGGATTGATAGTGAGGGGATTAATAGTGAGGGGATTGTTAGTGAGGGTCGTTTGTTTTCAGAGATAGAATGGAGGGGATTGATAGCGAGAGGATTAATAGTGAGGAATTGTTAAATTATTTTTATATAAAATAATAAAACAAATAAAAAAATATAAAAATTAAACATTAATATTTTAAAAAAAAATTCCCAATATATAAAAAATAAAAAATAAATTAAAAAGTTTCTAATCCCCTCACTATTTTTCTAATACCATCTCTACCTCCTCACTATGAATCCCCTCCCCAAAGGTATTAGTAATACCAAGATATTAGTAGTACCCTCCCTATCTCTCAAAACAAACATGGTATTAGTAATACCAAGGTATTAGTTAGTCCCAAGGTATTAATAGTCCCAAGGCTATCTCTCAAAACAAACACCCCAATATATACTAGTCCCAAGGTATTAATAATCCTAATCCCCTTGTTATAACCCCAAACAAACGGGGCCTTAAATAAGATGATGCAAGGCCAAGTTTGTGAAGACTAAATAAGTGCACTTTTTGACTTTTATTGAATTATGTGTAGAAAAAATAGAAAGTAGATGCTGATTGATGTGACCCAAAAAAGATAAAAAGTATGGACTTATTTTGGGATGCCAAACTTGACTTTAAATAGGATAGTGACTTTTTAACTTTTTTTAATGTACCCCAAAACAACTTTAAATATGTTTTGTTTCATTCTTTCAATTTGGTTACATATATATATATATTTTAATTTTCTAAAAGTCTGACAATAATCCTTCTCCTGTTATCGATTTTGAATAGTGTTGATAGTAGGAATTAAAGTGTAAGATATCACAAACTTTGACGATCAAAGTAGAATAATCAAAAAATTTGAAAACTAAAATATAACAAAATGGATGTTTTGAGAATCATTTGTGTATTCAAGAAAGAAACTTGCAAGTATTGCCAAATGGATTGTCACGCAGTCATTTATTTCTTCATATGAGTTAATGCTGTCACAATTGTAGCAGGTGAAATAATGTGTTCAGACTCCTTGGACAAAATTGTATTATAAAACAATAATGTTCTAACCCCTTTTTTCCCCACTTCCTTTGACCCCCTCTCAACATGATTGATTAATTTTTTTTTTCTTCTCTTCTAATTACCACCCGCCACGTATGTGTGGGCTGATGATTGGAGGGAATCTCTTTCATTTGTTGAATTAGGATAAATAAATAAATTATTAATTTATATATTATAATAATTGCAAAACTTTGTCAAGGTTGAAAGATAATTTTTTTTTCTCATTTTTTTTTATTTTGTTAATGTGTGTCACTATAAATAAAATTTTAAATTTAGATTCTTCCTTAAATTATGTTTCCATAATCAGAAAAAGATCAATATTTATTCTTTAATTTATGCATCCTTTATTATATTATAAAATAAAATTTTAAATTTTACTTCTTCTTTAAATTATGTTATTACAATTAGAATGAGATCAATATTTACGTGTGTCATAATAATATGCTATAATATTATTGGTCAAAATATAATATGTTATTAAATACAAGTGTTGAAATTATTAATCGCTATTAAAAGTTTGTATTTTTATTTTTTGTCATTTTTTGTTTTAAATTTTATAAAAAAAAATTTATATACTTCTAAACTACAAGGACTTCAACAATAAATTTTTTTTAATACAAATATTGTTTTTAACAAAAGACAAAAATATTAAGAAAATGAATGACTTTTAACACTTCCCAAATAGGGTGGATTCTATTGAATTTTTTAATCTCAATTGTCAATTAAACAAATTAAAAAATATATATATTTTTGACTTAAATAGTTAAGAAGTGACTTTTGCTAAAATTAAATAGAAATAAATATTATTTTTCTATTAAAAGTGATGTGAAACTTTTTTTTTTATGTAATAAAAAATAAGAGTTACACGTGATAATTTATTATTCCACTAACACTACAAACCCACAGTTTTACCTACAATGTGGCAAGGAAGTTGAGTCTCATGTCATTGAGTGTATAACAAATTAAGAGTTGACACATATGATATCACATCATTGTGGGTATGATTGTTGATGTTTTTGTGGATCTCAAACATTTTTCTTGTTATTCATCTAAACTTTTTTAGCACTTACCAAATATGGTAGATTTTTATTTATTTTTTTATTTTAATCTCAATTGTCAATTAAACAAATTAAAATAAAAAATGAAATTTTTTTGGCTCAAATTGCTAAAAAGTGACTTTTGCAAAAATAAATAGAAATAATTTTTTTTTAAAAATTAAAAGTGATAGTTAGTGAAATATCTTTTCTTATTAAAAAAAAAAATGAAGGTTACAGTGATAATTTATTGGTCATCTAGAATTATTTTCACGTCAAATGAGAATACCATTCTAAATTTTCTTTTTATCTTTTTCTTTTTATCCAGATACTTTTATTTTGTAAGAAATTTAATTTTATTATGTTTAAATTATTTTTATGCCATTATAAAGTGTAATTTTTTTAGTATCAACTGAATCCCTTAGGTGTATTTTTTAAACATAATAAAAAAAAAAAATTCTATTGAAAAAAGTTAAGCATATTGCTTTTATTTTTGTTCATTAATATTAAAATTTTAATTACTCTTATTTATTATTAAAAAAATAAATTAGCAAATATATTTATATATTTATACACTCCTATACAATTTTGTTTCGATTACTTAAGTTATTTGATGTTTCTGTCTAAGTTCACTCAAATTCATTCGAATTTTACATAGGTTCTCACCAAATTAAAAATTATGTTGTCCAGTCTTTAAAAAATTACATGCTTGACTCAAGTTGCTTGGGTTGAACTCGTCCGAGTTTACAACTCTAGCAAGGGGGTTGGAAGTTATATGATTAAAGTTGTGACAAATTAAAAATTGATAAATTGTGATAAGATTGTGAAACTTAGCCTTCGTTTGGGAAGTGGGTTGACTTTTTAATTTTTTGACTTTTTGGCTATTAACCTGGGGTAAAAAGCCTTGTTTGTGATTTTTTTTTTTTTTTTTTTTTTTTTTTTTTTTTTTTTGCCTTTTTTAACTTTTATGAGAGAAGAAATAAAAAAATTATGATTTAGATGTGTCATTTTATTTTATTGACTTTTTAACTTATTTTATTTTTTTGTAACTAAAATAGCTCCAACCTCACATGCCAAATAGCTTTAAATTGTAAGTTTTAATATTTTTTTTATTTACATAATTTATATACAAAAATCTAACTATTTATATTATTTTATATAGAAATATTTTATTAATTTTTTTACATCTCGTGCATAACACTCGTTTAGCTAACTATGATTAACACTATCTTAAAGTATAATCGAAGATTATTTTTGTGATAACTATAACTATAGTAATGGCTCGTAATTAATATCATTTTAAAATATAACCAAACATCATAATAGAGCATAAATAAATTTAATTTGGTAATCTACTATTTTCACCATTACTGTAATTTATAATTCAACGCCACAATGAATTATAAAATGATCGTATATTAAGCCATTGTCTTTATATAAATTAGGGTGATATGACTCGTTATCGTCTTTTCATTTTTAACCAAGAAATATCATTTTAGATATATGTTTTTATCACATATTTTTAGATTCTCTCATTTTAATGGAATACGGTGTCCTATTCTGACATATTATAGTCATGTTTGGTATAATTTTTTTCGAATTAAAAGTTAATAATAATATGTGAAAGTTAAAAGCAGCCTCTTTAAAAGTAATTAGACATTGAGGTTTGACTCAATGGGCTAATAGTTACACTTTAAAATGTGATGAGAGAGAGATCAAGAATTTGAACTGATGGAGACAAACCATTTCAGTTATAATTTAATTATACTAACATATCAATACTATCTTTATTGTCAAAAAAAAATTAAATAATCATGTAAATTGTTTTGTAATGTTATAAATAGAAGCTCTACTAGTACATACTCTACAAAAATATCTAAAAAATAGACAAATTTTATTTCTGGTGATTTAGCTCATGTATACATAGCTCCATGTCATTTGGAAAAAAGCGCAAAACACTTATGATTTGTGGGCTAAAATGTACTATCTAATCCATTAACAACTTAAGTGAAAAGATTAAAATATCTGTTAAATTTATTTATTTTGATAATTTATTTAATTATATTTTTATTTATTTAAAAGAGAAAAATAGAATCTAAAATTTATTTTGATGATTTATTTAATTATATTTTAATTTATTTGAAAAAGAAAAATAGAATCTAAAATTTATTTTGATGATTTATTTAATTATGTTTTAATTTATTTGAAAGAAAAAAATAGAATCAAAATTTGTTTTGTCTTATTATTTCTCACCTAAACTTTTATCCTAAATATTGTTTGAATGTATTTAATATTTGCTTAAATTAGGAGTTTATTTCAATCCAAAATAATGTCCAAACCAGAGGTTCAAACAGCTCAGCACAACAGCAGTTCAAAAAGTTCAAGTGGAAGATATTCAAATTAGTAATGATGGAGTGGAAGATATTTAAATGAATATAACAACTATAAACGACTATAAGTTTTATTATATATACCAAAGCTTCTAATGTAAACAAGTTACAAAAATCAAAAAATATTTGTTGATCTATAATTACTCACATTTATCTTCTGAAAAATTCTCTGAGAAGTGTTCTTCAATTTTTGTTTACATCATCTTTCAGAAATTATACATTGAGACCTATAGCTTTAAACCCATCTTTACTGTGTGAGGTTTACAGAAAAACCAGAGCTTGATTTTTATATCCATCTTTGAGAGATAATTCTTGTACCTTTCTGTGAAAGCAAAAACACATTCTTTTCAACCTTGTAAGAGTGTTGTACACTCAGTGTTCTTGACTTAGAAAGTCTGTGTAAAATCTGTAGAGGATTGCTTTATTTGTAAAGAGGTTGCTAGCACCCCTGTGAAGGTAGAGCATAGTGGAAAATCTCAAGTGACGCTTGAGGAGTGGACGTAGGCCGAGTTGAAGCCGAACCACTATAAATTTGTTTGTCTCTCTATCCCTTATCTCTTTATTTTATTTAAATTGCCATAGCTATATTTCACATTTTCACTGTGCTAAAATCATTAACTAATATAGTTGTTAGAACACTTGTTTTAATTATTTTTATTTCATTAACTATATTTATCTATTGTGCTAGTCATAATTTTTATTAGGGTATTATTATTTTTATTTATAAAAACTTAATTCACCCCCCTCTTAGGTTGTCTTTTGGGTAACAATATCATTATATATAAGTAGCCACATTATACAAATCACAAATTTATTCATCAATTTTTAGAGCCAAAATTAACTTTGACATTTAAAGATAAACATATAACCTCTCGATGTCCTAACACTAGTTTGTCACTTATTCTTGAATTGAACAGAATTGTTGGCTATATATTTTGTATAGGCCAATCGCAGCTTAACATATAGCTTGTAAAGGGTAATTTGGGGAGTTAACGCAAGTCTCCGATCAGCAACAGACACGTGACAGTTCATATTGGTAATGGTAGGTCTACGTCGCATGGAAGTAGTGAGAAGGCGCGAGGTGACGTGGTCCAACGGTTACTCATAATTCAAATTCAAATTCAAGAGGGAAGCCCAACTGTAAAGAAGGTGTCGTGGGAGCAAATTGTTCGGGGCCATAACCAGAGATCGTGGAAGTAAATTTCGACGGTTATCATTAGAAAGTATTAATAGAAGAGAAGGCCCCAGAATGAAGGACCCAATCTCAGATTCAAAAATCAGTTTATTTACTTCATATTTCTTTCCAGTTTTACATTTCCAGCACTTCAATTCCTGTACTGCACTAGTAGTTTTAAGTAGTCGTTGCTGTAAACCTTTTCAAGGCTAAGTTATTTCATTGTAAGTTCCTATTTACTTAATGAAATTCAGTTTCTAAATTGTTCTGTACTTCTTATTTCTTATAAATTTTTCCTAACACAAGCCACTAGTAAAAGTCCTCTTCATTGAGGCTGAAAGAACTTCAATACAATTGTTTGATAATTGGTTGACAATTAAAATTTTGTAAGGACTGATTGATCCTTGTTGGCACGCTTAAATTTACACTATTAACCCTCGAAAGTCAAAAAAACTAACATATATTTTTTGGCAGGCCTAGTGGGACTATTAAAAAATGACTAGACGTAGAGCAAGAGAAGAAAATGAACACCTGAAAGAGGGTGTGGAAAGAGAGGTAGAAATACCTAACCTAGAGGATAATGTAATGGATGCACCTATCACATCAGATCCTCCGCAAATGGTCGAACAGACCAACATTTCAGAATATATAACATATGTCCAACATACTGGACATGGCCATGAAACTGGACCTTCAACTGTCCCTTCGACCCAACCAATGAATCCATGGGGAAGTTTAACAGATGCTACGGAGCAGCAATTAATGTATACAATGGAAAGATGGGCAACATCCTTTTGATCTAATAAATTCTCATCAACCAATTGTCATAAGATAGGTTGAAGAAAATGTGAATGCTTTTCAACATAGATTGGCTCGAGATAAACAGCCTATGCAAAATAATGGACAAACTAATAGTTAGACTAGTAATCAGAATCATGAGAGGTCATCACATGTGCCTCAATCATGGTACGAAGCTTCTTCAAGACCACTAGCAAACCAAAACATACCATTACCCACCAAATAAAACCATACAAATTGATCAGGAGAGATTTCTGAGAGGTTGGAAGAGAAGAGAAACACCTCTTTTCTTTCTTTTTGTTTTTTTTCCAGTTTTTCCTTCCAGACAAATTCAAGAGGTCAACTATTATACCTTCCAAAGAAACAAATACAACAAGGACATCCAATCTTGAATGTAGTATATATATAAAGGGGCTAAGAGCACACATGGCTCCTCCTAACCCTGTGTTGTTTGTTCTCTAGTGGGTGGGTGGACCCCCCAAAAAAATGGTTCTTAGGGACCAAATTGTTGATATTGTTAGAGATATGTGTGGACTTATGGCTTGGGAGGTCCAGAATCCGATGTACAGAAAACCTTACCCAGAGTGGGTGGATAGGGTACATGAATATCTAAGACGGCTTAGAATACCAAATTTTGCCCTCTTTTATGGGAATAGAAACCAGTTAACGGTGGAACACATTGCTAGGTTTACAGGCCAGTGTGGTGAGTTCGCCAATAATGATTACATCAAACTGAAACTCTTTCCAAACTCTTTAACTGTAGCAGCCTTTGTATGGTATATAAACCTTACACCTGGCTCTATCCAAACTTGGCAGCAAATGGAGGAAGTTTTTCATGTCCAATTTTTCCAAATAGAACCTGAGATTTTCATAGTAGACTTGGCAAGATTTAGCCAAAGGCCTAATTAGAAGGCTGCTCAGTTTATTACCAGATTTAAAAGGGCACGAAACAAATGTAAGGTCATGCTACCCGAGCTTGAAATTGTAAGATTAACTCAAAATGGGTTAGAGTTTAGGTTTCGAAAGAAGTTTGATTCAATTGAGTTTCGAGACTTAGTGGAATTAACCTATAAATTGTCTAGATATGAAACTTTACTTGAGAAACAACAAGATCGAAGTAATGCATCATATAAGACCTATTATAGGGACCCTAACTATGAAATTGATGCAGCAGAGATCATAGAAAAAGAACTTATGTCCTGTGAAGCATTGATTCAGTAAGATATTACAATAAACTAGCAGTTTAAAAAGAAAGACCTTCATAGAAAGTATTCTTTTGACTTAACAAAAGCAGATGACATTTTCGATCATTTGCTTGCAGTAAATTTTTTAAAGTTACCAAAGGGAGTTAAGGTCCCTACTCCTGAAGAACTTAAAGGAAAATTGTACTGTAAATGGCACAATTCTTGGTCTCATTCAACTAAAAACTATATTGTTTTCTAAGACAGGATCCAAGAATAGATTTGGAATGAGAGGCTAAAATTTCCAACCAAGACTGAGAAAGCCATGGGGATTGACACCAACCCGTTTCCAGAA
Organism: Camellia lanceoleosa; assembly: GCA_025200525.1. Lineage (NCBI taxonomy): Eukaryota > Viridiplantae > Streptophyta > Magnoliopsida > Ericales > Theaceae > Camellia > Camellia lanceoleosa. Next base: position 86,786,677 of record CM045766.1, on the reverse strand, counting down.
ATTGGGGAGGTTGTAGCCAATGTTGGCATGCCAAATTTTCAAAATCTATCTTTGAAGGAATTAGAGGAAGTTACTGTGCAGATGCATGTGGCGAGCCAAGCTTCCTTCAAGAAGGACACTAAAAGATCACCAGCCAGTGAACAAAACTCTGCAGGCCAAACGGATGGCTCTAGTGAAGAGATACTGGATGATGACTCCCTCGAAGCAGCTATAGTGCAAAGGATGTGTCCTAGATGCAGGATGAGTTACAAATGGCTAAAGGGGCTCCCAGTTGATGGGAAACAGTATTATAAAGATGTGTAGAGAGATCGAAAACCAGCCAGCACCTACAACAGAAGGCCATATCTAGCTGGTCCTATACAGCAATCATCATTGGTTGACTCACTAGACACCAGGATGCAATCAAAGGGAAAGAGGCCCCTGTATGAAACCAAGCCACCTAACTATTACAGGATAGGCAATCAGCCGAAAAGGAAGCCTGAATTTGGCTCAAGACAGGGAACCAGGCCTAGTGATTGGCCTCCAAGAACTGCTTTGAATATAAAGACAGGGATAGCAGACCCAGCAGCTAGATTAGTGGGTTTATAGGTCCTTAGGGTTCCAGATTGGTTTGTCATATAGAGCAAATCTAAAGTCATACCAGCACAAAGCAAGACTTTTAGAGACAAGGGAAGGATGATGAAGCCTCCTTTGGTGGCTCCAAATAATTGGGTTTTGCTCAAAAATCCAAAAACAAGGGAACCAGACATGGTTCCAGTGATTTCTATGTCCCAAAAGAGAAAGATCCAGCGAAGGTACACTCAATATCAGAGGGACCTGAAAGAAAGTGGAGAGAGTACTTTTTTGGCATGGTCAAAAGGCCAAATAGAAGAAGGAGAAGGTTCAAGGCCTGCTCCTTAGATCAAAGAGGGAGCCAGTAGAGAACAGTTGGCTAAAGTTCATGCTGAACTAAAAGCCAAAGAAAGATCCAGCCTAGCAGGCCTTAAAAAGGCTTTGATGGAAAGTGATAGTGAGACAGAAGGAGATGCTAAACCAGGCCAAGAGATGGAATTGGCTAAAGATGAAATGTTCGAAGCCTTCACAGCTGAATAGACCTTCTTGGCCGAAAAGCCAACAGGAGCAGAGCACAAACCTCAAACTATCCATGTCATCTTCTCATTAATGTGATTAAGTATCATAAGCCACCAGTTCATGACCAATGTCATAAACTAATTCTAATCATTCTAATGTATGAGTTCTCAAAGACAAGTGTAAAAGTTTAGGCCCAACTAGGTAATGACTCATGACTAATTCATGTTCACTAGATCATAAAAGAATGTCATGGAGATATCAAGTGCGCCTAAGTCACAAATTTAACTAGTAAGTACTAATCCCTTGTACCTTCAAGTCAATTTTATTCTCCATACACCTTACTGCATCTAGTTGAAAACATGATTATATTCCTCTTGCCATATTTGTTTCTTGCTTCATAGTTAGTTGCAATTATTTCTAATATCCATAAGAATGAGAGAATAAGCTATCAATCTATGACCGCTCCTAAAGTAACTTAAGCGTGAATTAGGCTAAAAAGTCGACTTCAACACAATGCTCTCATGAGCGATGCGTCAAATTCTTAGAGTCATAACAACCTTGTCGGCCTTGACCTTTTCATTATTATGCTGCAACTTTTGCGCTTAGTGGTAAACGTTATTCAAAAACGTTTAGCCTAGCTAAGGAATCATACAAAAAAGCACCTCCTTATGTTTTACACACAAGTGTGGAAACAGTAAGTGTCCAAACTTAGACAAGTTGACAGTGCTAATAGATTTTGCAACCACTAGGCACTAATCTTTTCACTTAGATTTTGCAGCTTTTAGTAAGCGCTCATCTTTTAACTTCAAGTGATACTTCAATGCACACTATTACAGTACGTGAAATTTTGGTCCATCCACTCCCATCAATTGGGTAGAGAGCAAAACACTGCTTATACTGGCTACTCGTCTTACACTTAATGACTAATTCATTTAAGCTCACTTTTCTTGGATGACGTGACTCTTGAATGTTGCTTCATTCAATGATGCAATATTATTACAAGTGAAATTACAAAAGTCAATCCACGTAGCTCAATAATCAAGATCATATCTAGATCTATTGAGGGCTTACTCATTTTGCAACTCCAAACTCGCTAATCAAAACTACTTAGCATGCCGCTAACCATAGCACACACATCAGTTTTTATTGCGCCAAACAAGTGTCACGACCCAAACCCGCCTCTATGGGTTTAGCATCAGAATCGCCAAGAATCCGTGATTACCAAAGGCCCGCTAATAAAGATGACAATAGAGAACAGCAGGGGGCATGGTGGAAGCCAAAATAGTAAATAAACAATGTCCAATGAGCTGTGACAGTCTGTATGCAAAAAGACTTTCCATACATATATACAGTCAGTGACAAAACAATATGCACAATATTTACAATCCGACAGAATATGGACCAAATCCCTATCAAACAATACAGTGCAGTGCAGTGCTATCAGTCTATACAGTTATACAAAATAGACACAGAGACAGATGGGGGAAGTAAAAACACCCCCAAGCCATAGCTTGACAAGCTCGGAACCTTGCAGTGAGGCACAGTAGTTGGCTTGACAAAAAGGGGAGTCTAATCCACGCTCCTAGCTCCGGTCTGCGGCCTGAACACCTACATATATATATAAATAGTGAGCTAAAGCCTAGTGAGTAACATAATGCGTAAAGAGGTTTAGAATGAATGTTCTTACAGTAATGAAAACAATTCATTGATTCAATATATCAGTCATTCAGTCATATGTGGTACATCCATTAGCATAGCAGTACAGTAAACAGTAGGTCTTGAAAGACCGAACAATCAATGATGGCCATCAATCAGTAAACAGTAGTGGTTCCAACAAGGGAACCGACAGAGATCTCTGTGATGTGAATAAAGAAATGAGTTGCTAAGGATACCACAATACAGTTCAGAATATATGACATACATTCATTCAAATAGCAGTATTGATTCAGAAAGCAGTTCAGTTAAACAGTTAGAAAACATTCTCAATTGAACATATCTTTACACAATTGTTACTCACAAAGTTCTGGGCTACAGTTAGGCTAGAGCGCGTCTCCAGTTGCCAACCCTACACAGTTAACAGATCGAACACACACTAAGCTACACAATTGGGAAAGATAATAACTTAGTCCCTAATTGCCTCGATGTGTTCTACATCTATATCCTCATTAAGATGTCTCAAACATGCCCTAGGAATGCCTAGGATGGAAAGAGGATGCAAAGATGCACTTTTAAACACTTTCAAAATTTTCAGAAAACAGAGTTCTTGCTTGAGCGCAGACTTCCCCGCTTGAGCGGATATGCAGATAAAGGTTCTCATTCGAGCGTCACTTATCATGCTCGAGCAGAATGCAAAACATGGCAAAAGCACTGGATAGGTGAAAATCACGCTCGATTGGGCGCTTGACACTCGCTCGAGCATAAGGCACAAGTTCCCGCTAGAGCGTCAATTCTTTCGCTCGAGCGAACTTCAAAATAGTGCAAAGTATTGGGAGCATGAATTTCCTGCTCGAGCGCCACTTTTCTCGCTCGAGCGAGAGTTCAAAATCTGGAATTTCCAGATTTGAACTTCCAAGCTCAAATCAAGTTCCAATGTATCAAAATCAATCCTCTTGGGCTAATTTTCCAGAAAACTCTTCAAAACTCATAGTTTAACATGATTCAAAGCTCAATTATAAAATCAAAGCCCCAAAGGAAGGTCAATTTAACATGATTCCAAACAATATTTCAAGAACATGATGAATGTAACATGCAAGAGTTTAAATCAATTTAAAGCTTCGTTTACTTGCTCAAATGAGTCAATCTTTTCAAAACATGATAAATTCATGCACTAGAACTCTAATATGAACATGCATGTAACAATTTCTATGAATTCATCTCAAAATTCATCAATATAGACATGCATGCATGAATTAAGCTCCAATTCAACATATTATGACCAATTTTAGACTTAAATCACTAGAGGCTCATAGATCATGCAAGAGTCAACACAAAACATAAACAAGATGGCAAGAAATCTACCTTAAGTCTTAAATTAAAGGTATAGAGGCTCAATTAGACAATTATCCTTCAATTTCTTTAATTCCCCAAGCAAATCAACAAGTTGAACTCAATTCTCTCACTCTCTCTTTCTCTTGGTCGGTTTGTGCAAGAAAAAGGGCTGATGAAATTGTGTTGTTTAAGTGTAATGAGGCTCAATATAGTCTAGGTAGTGGGCCACTAGAGTGGCATTTTGGTAAATAAGTTCAACTATGCAATTTAACTTATTTTAATATAATTTAATCATACCAAATCACTTTTTAACTAAATATGCCATAAAATCACATAAACTATGATGGTCCTAAAACATCAATCAATTTCTGGTTCAGCTGCCGATAAGGCCTTCGATTTGCAGTTCAAACATAAAAACATGGACAGATAATATAGCAATCAAATAGATAGAATGCAATTCAAACAGATATACTCAATCAATCAATTTCAAATTTCAGTCAATCAGTTCAATTACTTATCATAATCAATCTCAGTTTAGCAGTAATCAGTAGTTTATCAGTGATCAGTGACGAGGGGTGTTACAGTCTCCCCTCCTTATAAAGAGTTTAGTCCTCTAAACTCGAGTTACCTTCATTCTGGAAGAAAATAGGATTCAGTGGAAACAGTTCAGGATATCTTTTAGCCATGTCATCTTCCCTTTCCCAAGTGGCATACACGCCACCTTGGTTTTGCTAGTCGACTTTCACTAGCGGGATCTCTTTGTTTCTCAACTTCTTGATCTGTCTGTTTACAATCTAAATAGGTCGTTCCTCATAAGTGTAGTCATCACTAAGCACTACACTGGTCGGCTCAATCACATGAAAAGGATCCGGGAGGTAATCCCTCAACATAGAAATGTGGAAGACGTTATGCATATGCTTCATTTCAGGAGGAAACGCAACTTGATACGCCACCGGATTGATCTTCTTAATAATCTCATACGGTCCGACATTTCTTGGCACTAACTTGCCTTTGACTCCAAAACGAGTCTGGCCTTTCATCGGTGTCACTTTCACAAAAACGTGATCACCCACTTCATACTCTCTGTCTCGTCTTCTGGCATTTGCATAACTTTTCTGTCGGTTCTGTGCAGTTTTCAGTCTCTGTTGTATCAGTTTTACTTTCTCAATCGTTTCATAAACAATCTCGAGCCCAAGCAAAGGCCCATCTCTAACTTCTACCCAGCAAATCGGAGATCTATATTTTCTGCCATACAATGCCTTGAAAGGCGGCATACCAATACTTGAATGATAACTGTTGTTGTATGCGAATTCAGCTAAAGGCAAATGGCTTTCCCAGTTTTCTTGAAAATCAAGGACGCACATTCTCAATAAATCCTCCTGACAACTGGATGGTTCTTTCTGACTAGCCATCTGTCTGAGAATGATAGGCACTACTCAGTCTCAGTTCAGTACCCAATGCAGTCTGTAAGCTTTGCCAGAATCTCGATGTAAACTTCGAATCTCTGTCAGAAACAATGGACACAAGCACTCCATGCAATCTAACAATCTCATCAATATAAATCACAGCCAATTTGTCCGCATTATAAATTGTTTTGACAGGTAAGAAGTGAGCAGATTTAGTCAGTTTATCAACAATAACCCAAGTTAGGTCCATACCTTTACTGGAGCGAGGCAATCCCACAATAAAATCCATGGTAATATGTTCCCATTTCCACTCCGATATGGGTAAGGGTTGCAGTAAGCCTGCGGGTCGTTGATGTTCCACTTTGACTTGTTGGCAATGAAGACATTTTGATACAAAATTAGCGATTTCTTTCTTCATTCCCGGCTACCAGAAACTCAATTTCAAGTCTTGGTACATTTTTGTGTTCCCCGGATGAATAGAAAATTTTGAGTTGTGGCCCTATTGCAAAACTCTTCTTTTCAGTTCAGTATCATTCGGTACACACAGTCTTTCTTGAAATTTCAGTACAATATTTTCAAATTTGAAACCTGGTCTTGGTTTAGATTCCCTTTCTTCGATGATCTTCTTCAAGAAGTCATCCTGCTGCCGTTTCTCTTTGATTTCTTCAATCAGTGCTGGTTGAGCAAAAATAGCAGCTATTGTTTCGCATTGTTCTCGCAAAATGATTTCAATTTCAAATTTTTCAAGGTCACAAAGCAACTCTTTCTGTCCGGTGAGCGGACAAGCTAAGTTTCCAATCGATTTCTGACTCAAGGCATCGGCGACGGTGTTGGCTTTTCCTGGATGGTACAGAATCTGTAGGTCATAGTCTTTAATCAATTCTAGCCATCTCTGCTGTCTCATGTTCAGTTCTTTCTGTGTAAAGAAGTATTTCAAACTTTTATGGTCGGTATATACTTCACATGTCGCCCCATATAGGTAGTGATGCCAGATTTTCAATGCGAATACTACTGCAGCAAGTTCCAGATCATGGGTCGGGTAGTTCTTTTCGTATGGTCTCAGTTGTCGGGTAGCATAAGCAATAACTCTCCTATTCTGCATTAAAACACATCCCAAACCCTTATGAGAAGCATCACTAAATACAGTATAACCATCCATACTTGAAGGTAAGGTAAGAACTGGTGCAGTCACGAGTCGAGTTTTCAACTCTTAGAATGCTGATTCTCTTTGGTCAGTCCAGTCAAATGATATCCCCTTCTGAGTTAACTGAGTAAACGGTAAGGCCATTTTGGAGAAATCTTTGACAAATCTTCTGTAATATCCAGCCAATCCCAAAAAGCTTCGGACGTTTGTAACATTTGTTAGTCTAGGCTAGTTTACTACCGCTTCGATTTTCTATGGATCAACTGAAATTCCATCTTTGCTAACAACATGCCCCAAAAACATAACATAATCAAGCCAAAATTCACCTTTAGACAGTTTAGCATAGAGTTTCTGTTCTCTTAGGGTCTATAAGGCAAGTCTCAGAAGACGTTCATGTTCTTCTATACTTTTAGAATAAATCAGAATGTCATCTATGAATACAACAATAAAGTCATCAAGGTGTGGTTTAAAGATTCTGTTCATGAGATCCATAAATGTAGCAGGTGCATTGGTAACTCCGAAAGGCATAACTAAAAATTCGTAGTGTCCATACCTCATTCGAGCGCCACTTTCCCCACTCGAATGGGAGTCCAAAATCTGGAATTTCCAGATTTGAACTTCCAAGCTCAAATCAAGTTCCAATGTATCAAAATCAATCCTCTTGGGCTAATTTTCTAGAAAACTCTTCAAAACTCATAGTTTAACATGATTCAAAGCTCAATTGTAAAATCAAAGCCCCAAAGGAAGGTCAATTTAACATGATTCAAAACAATATTTCAAGAACATGATGAATGTGTAACATGCAAGAGTTTAAATCAATTCAAAGCTTCGTTTACTTGCTCAAATGAGTCAATCTTTTCAAAACATGATAAATTCATGCACTATAACTCTAATATGAACATGCATGTAACAATTCCTATGAATTAATCTCAAAATTCATCAATCTAGACATGCATGCATGAATTAAGCTCCAATTCAACATATTAGGACCAATTTTAGACTTAAATCACTAGAGGCTCATGGATCATGCAAGAGCCAACACAAAACATAAACAAGATGGCAAGAAATCTACCTTAAGTCTTGAATTAAAGGTATGGAGGCTCAATTAGACAATTATCCTTCAATTTCTTTAATTCCCCAAGCAAATCAACAAGTTGAACTCAATTCTCTCACTCTCTCTTTCTCTTGGTTGGTTTGTGCAAGAAAAATGGCTGATGAAATTGTGTTGTTTAAGTGTAATGAGGCTCAATATAGTCTAGGTAGTGGGCCACTAGAGTGGAATTTCGGTAAATAAGTCCAACTATGCAATTTAACTTATTTTAATCTAATTTAATCATACCAAATCACTTTTTAACTAAATATGCCATAAAATCACATAAATTATGATGGTCCTAAAACATCAATCAATTTCTGGTTCGGCTGCCGATAAGGACTTCGATTTACAGTTCAAACATAAAAACATGGACAGATAATATAGCAATCAAACAAATAGAATGCAATTCAAACAGATATACTCAATCAATCAGTTTCAAATTTCAGTCAGTCAGTTCAATTACTTATCGTAATCAGTCTCAGTTTAACAGTAATGAGTAGTTTATCAGTGATCAGTGACGAGAGGTGTTACAATAAGGCAACAAAACCACAACAACTTTGAGTCATGTTTCCTTACTTTGGTTCAATTAAGGTCTGATCTAAAGTCTCTAAGACTTTTTGCTCATCTAAAGAATAGGATCACATTGTTCACATTTAAATATCTCTACTAAGTCTAGGTCAACCAAATTAACTTCCATAAGCTAAGTCAATTTGGAGAGAGAAAAAAAATGCACGTTGAGATTAATTTGATTAGCATAATACAATTTTGCCGCAAAAATCTAAATTAAATAGTGACAATATTACACAAGTCGCAAGATTAAAAATCCGCTATGCTCGTAATCATCTCTTGCGTCATAAATGACAATTATCCAAAATTTAATTTAATTCATGCTCAAAACATTAGTTTTTAGGAAGCCATACCGGCATAAAGCAAGACTTTCAGAGACAAGGAAAGGATGATCAAGCCTCCTTTGGTGGCTCTAAATAATTAGGTTCTGCTCAAAAACCCAAAAACAAGGGAACCAAACATGGTTCTAGTGATTTCCAGGTCCCAAAGAAGAAAGATCCAGCAAAGGTGTACTCAATATCAGAGGGACCTGAAAGAAAGTTGAGAGAGTACTTCTTTGGCACAGTTAAAAGGCCAGACAAAAGAAGGAGAAGGTTCAAGGCCTGCTATTAAGATCAAAGTGGGGGCTAGTAGAGAACAGTTGGCCAAAGTTCATGCTAAACTAAAAGCCAAAAAAAGATCCACCCTAGCAAGCTTTGATGGAAAGTGATAGTGAGACAGAAGGAGAAACTGAACTAGGCCAAGAGAAGGAATTGCCTGAAGATGAAATGTTCAAAGCTTTCATGGTTGAACAAACCTTCTTGGCTGAAAAGCCAACAAAAACAAAGCACACACGAATTGCTTCGAAGTAAACCACCAGCACTGAGGTACCAGAGTGCAGTATGAAGGATGCCTCATAAGCTTTGGAGCAGACTCATATGGAAGGAGAGCAATCGCAACCAGTGGTACAGTTTCGCTCATTCCATTCAGTGCTAGTAAATATGGTATATGTGCTGCCACAAGAATTCCAGGCTGAAGAAGAAAACTAAGAAGGTTAGAAAGATGACCTCATTCCAGTTTCTAGTGAAGATTCACAAGTTAGCATGGTTCAAGATGAGTCAGAAATGGCCAAGCCAATGGAAACTGATGAAGAAAGTGAGGAGGTGAGCATTAACCTCTCGTATCCTTTCGAGTACCCTACAATATCTATGACCCAGCATGTTAAGCTCCTGTATATCAAGGCTTACTTCGATGGAATACAAATGAACAAGGTGTTAGTGAACAATGGGGCAGTAGTGAACCTACTTCCAAGGTCATCTTTGAAGAAGTTGGGAAAAAGAAACCCTAGGTTGATCCCAACCAGCACAACCATTAATGGTTTTGCTAGGGATAAGCAAATGGCTTAGGGCATTCTGCTTATCAACCCGAGTGTGAAAACTAGAGATTGCATGATAACATTCTTTGTTATAGACAATAAAACTAAGTATAATGCTTTGCTTGGCAAGGATTGGATCCATACCAACAAGTGTGCGACTTCCTCTCTACATCAGAAGATGATGATAGCTCTGTGCAATGGGAAAACAAAGGAAATCAATGTGGATCCATAGCCTTTTTTGGCTTGTGCTGATTTTGCAGAGGCCAAGCTATACACTAAAGGGGTTGTACCACTCAGTATGCTGAGGAAGTCTGATGGAACTGCCGAAGTGACGACTGATGAAGAAGTAGCACACTTGAAGCACTTAGTACAGGAGACTGCCAATGAAGAGTTCGTCGCCAAAGATGACAATGATGCCTGGTTGTAGGCAAGAAGATCAAGACCAAAAAGCTAGACCCTTGGCTTTAATCAAGTTTTCAACATTGGACATAAAGTCAATAGTCTAGAAGGTGCAAGAACAAGAGAGAGAAGCCATGGTGATTGGCTGTAATCAGGAACAACAAAATGCCAAATTTTTGGCTCTTGGTAAGTACTATGCATTGGACATTGAAACAAAAGTCCAGGAGATACAGGAAAAAGAGGCTTTGTGGACAGATTTTGTCTATGAAAAAGAGAGTAAAAATGTGGAACCGGAAAGGATAGAGGTAGAACCAGACGAAAAGGTTGCTTTGAAGACAGAAGAATTTAAGGGGGCAGCATCAGTGAGTATCCAAGTGCAAGACCCCTTGGAAGAAGTCAACCTAGGTGAAGGTTCAGCACAACAACCTACCTATATCAGTTCTTGGTTAGATCCTAATGATAGGGACCAGTTATTGGTTGTCTTGAAATAATATAAGCATTGCTTTGCTTGGTCCTATAATGAACTGTCTAGATTGGACAAATCATTGGTGGAACATAGACTCCCAATGAAGCCTAATTTTAGGCCACACAAGCAAAAGCCAAGATGGATGAGTCCTGAGGTGGTTCAAAAGGTAAAAGAAGAGATTGTTAGGCTTCTTAAAGTGGGCTTCATTAGAACAGCCAAGTATGTTGAATAGTTGTCTAATAGTGTGCTTGTGGTCAAAAAGAACGAAAAAATGAGGATATGCATTGATTTTAAAAACCTAAATTTGGCAACTCTAAAAGATGAATATCCCTTGCCTATAATTGACTTGTTGGTAGATAGCTCAGCAGGACACAAGATTTTGTCCATGATCGATGCGCATTCTGGCTATAACCAGATTTGTGTCCACAAGACAGTTTTCAGGTGTCTTGAAAACATTGGCACCTTTCAATGGGTCAAGATATTATTTGGCTTAAAGAATGCTGGAGCAACATATTAGAGGGCAATGAACTCTATCTTCCATGATCTCATTGGAAGGTACTTAGAGTATTACATTGATGATATTGTTATGAAATCTCAGTCCATGAAGGAGTACTTGGTTCATTTGATAGTAGTCTTCGACAAGATAAGAGAGTTCAAGTTGAAACTCAACTCTCTCAAATGTGCTTTTGGCATATCAATTGGAAACTTCTTGGGGGTATGTAGTGCACAAGAAGGGAATACAGATTGGTCAGAATAAAGCCAAAGCCATCATTGAGGCCAAACCTTCATCAAGTAAGAAAGAATTAAAAAAATTCCTTGGTCAGGTTAATTTCTTTCAAAGAATTATTTCTAACACTGCAGGGAAAACTAAAGTATTTTCTTCTTTGTTAAAGCTACAAAATGAAGAAGAGTTTGTGTGGACAGCTGAGTATCAAGCTATTTTCGAATGAATTAAAGCCTACTTGGCCAAGCCTCCAGTGTTAATGCCACCAAGGATAGATAGACCCTTGAAGTTATACATTGCTGCAGCAGAAGATTCATTGGGAGTTTTTCAAGCTCAGGACAATGAAGAAGGCAAGAAACATGCAGTTTATTACCTTAGTAGGTTTTTAAATTCTTGTGAATGCAAATACTCAGTTGTAGAAAAACTGTGCCTAGCATTGTACTTTGCATCAATGAAATTAAGATATTATTTTTTGTCTACTGTTGTCTCGATAATTGCAACCACAGATTTGGTCAAATACATGTTATCTAGACCTATAGTAAGAGGAAGAATTGGCCAATGGATATTAGCTCTATTAAAGTTTTATCAAGAATACGTCCCCTCAAAAAGCAGTAAAAGGACAGGTTTTGGCTAACTTTTTGGCGAATCATCTATGTCAAATAGAAAGCCAAGAGATAATGGATCTTGGTATAGTTAATGTTGAGCCATGACAATTGTGGTTCGATGGATCAAAAGCCAATGGTTTAGTAGGAATTACTGTTGTGATTAAGTCACCACAGGGGATAGAAACCACGCATGGTTTCAGAGTTGATGAAACTACTTGTTCCAATAACCAAGCTGAGCATGAAACTTTGGTAATGAGACTTGAGATACTTATTGGGTTACAGGCTCATGCAGTTGATATATTTGGAGATTCCCAATTGGTAATCAACCAAGTAAAAGGAATTTTCAAATGTCAAAGTGCAAGCATGTTACCATATTATGTTGCTACATTGCATTTGCTTTCTTGGTTTCAGATAGCCAATGTGACTTATATCCCAAGATTCATGAATCACTAGGCCAATGACGTAGTTCAAAAAGCTTCGAATTTCAAAAGAATGGGTGATACCCAAGTGAATATAAGTCAAGCAACATACCAAAAGTCAATACTACCTTTGGCTAAAAGGGGTATCATGGTAGAAGTTAACCATAATAACTTAGAAGAGCATGATTGGAGACATCCAATCATCCAAAATTTAACTGGTCCTTCTTCGAAGGCTAGCAGGAAAATTAAATTGTAGTCAATGTAATTTATAGTATACAGGGCTACTCTTTACAAAAGAGGGGCAGATGGACTGCTGTTAGAGTGTCTAGGGCCAAAAGAGGCACTGACTGGCATGGTTGAGGTGCATGAAAGCATTTGTGGTGCCCATCAGCCTAGTGTGAAGATGAGATAATTGTTTCAAAGGCATTCCTATTATTGGCCCACCATCCTTAAAGATTGTATAGAGTATGTAAAAGGATGTCAGGCATGTCAGAGGCACGACATGATAAGACATGTGTCAATAACTGATTTGCATGTAGTAGTGAAGCCATGGCCCTTTAGAGGATAGGCAATGGATATGATAGGAAAAATATATCCACCCTCTTCGAAGTATCATTGTTTCATTCTAGTGGCCACAAATTACTTCACTAAATGGGTTGAAGTTAAGCCTTACAAGGCTGTGGATCAGACTGAAGTCACTAGATTTATCAAAGAATTAATCCATAGGTTTGGCATCCCACAGACCATAACTATAGATAATGAGACTGTGTTCGATGGAAAGATGGTGAAGTCTTTTGCAGCAGAATTTGGGATTAGTTTTATCAATTCCACCTCTTATTATGCACAAGCAAATGGTCGAACTAAATCATCTAACAAATCCTTGAAAAAAAGAATACAAAGAGTTGTGGAAAATAATCCTAGGGATTGGCACAACTTGTAGTTAGATGTGTTATGGGTTTACAGGACTTCTCCAAGGTCAAGTATATGAGTCACTCCTTATGCTTTAGTATATGGGCATGATGCAGTATTGCCTGTAAAAATTAACATCAAGTCCTTGAGGGTAAAATGCCAAGACCAATTAATTACTGAGCAATACCATCAAAACATGTTCTTGGAATTAGAGAATGTAGATGAAGTTAGAATTTTGGCATTAAATAATATCCTCTTCCAAAAGAAGAAGACAGCCAAGAGTTATAATAAAAAAGTTAAGCACATTAGCTTTGATGAAGTTGACTTGGTATGGAAGACAATACTTCCAATAGGCATTAAGAGCCATAAATTTGGCAAATGGTCACCTAATTGGGAAGGACCATATCAAGTTCATAGAGTCCTTCCTGGGGGAGCCTACCATCTAAGAAATCTAAATGGTTATGTGCATCCCAAGAAAATTAATGGCAAATACTTGAAGCCTTATTATTCAACTGTGTGGGAGACACAAAGGGTGTAGAAAGTGCTAAGTAAGAATAAGAAAAGAGCATGAAACACTCAGATATATAATAGAAGGTTTTCATTTCATAAAGAGTTGAGTACCTGCAGCCATAAATTGACCCAAAAATCAGTACAATATTTCAGTTGTTCCTTTACAATTGATTCTCTATTGCTAAGGGATGGGAACAACTGAATAACTGCAGCATGTCCTGCCTTTTGTCAGCTAACCCTTGGTTAGTAATTTGCAATTTTTTAGCATTTCGATCCAAGACTAGGTTGACTGCTGCTAGCTCCTTTTCCAGTTGGGCCTTCTTCTCCAAGAGTTGGGTTCGAAATCGAGAAACATAAGAATGTTGTCCCTTTAACTCAAACACCTCAGCATGTATATGGGAGACAAACTCCTTGTCCTTCAACAATTCCTCTTATGCAGCCTTCGCCATGTGGCAGATATTGATATAGAAATCTATAGTGGGTACTGCTTGGGATAAGTGGTTTGAGAAGGCCATGCTAGATTGCTCGAAAACTTTACAACACTTAGGAAACCATTTTTAATGATAGACTTTTGTAAGGCTTCAAATAGAATCCTTGAGAATGATTGCAGTAGATCCAAGTAGGTGCCCAAATCCACCCAAGGCAAGGAGGCTTCAGTAGCAGTAGAAGAACTCTCAATAATCTCCAAGAGGGAGTCAACAAGGATCAGTGTCTCAGTCTCACTGCTTGGTGCTCGAACTGGTGAAGATATGCCAAATAAGTTGGCTAGTTGAGCCTCAAATATGTTCATCTCTTCTTTTGACATTAGCAGTACAGAGGAGTCACTGGTTGAAGGAGGATATGAAAACATAGGGACAAAAGAAAGGGTTGAGGATTCCCCAGCAATGTCTATTGTCCTGGCCATCGGCAAGTCAAGAGAAGAGTGACTAGAGCTGGATGGTGGGAAAAACGTTGGTGAGCTGCCAGTGTCATCCTTGGAAGTATCAGCTGCCATTGAAGAAGTGACAACTAGGGTTCTCTCAGGTGATAGTGGGGTAGCCAGGACTCTGGGAGGGGCCTGCAAAGTTAAGGCAACAGAAACCAGAGGCAAGTTCAAAAAATGGAAAAGGCCAGGAGAAAGGGAAGTGAGGATACTTGGCCTCAGGGAAAAAAAAGAAGAAGGCATGAGGAGTGTAGAGCTGGGAAGTGAAAGTATCATTTGGATGGGCTCTACATTCATTGGCACTTCAATGTTAGCCTTCCCTTTTCCTTTTAAGGCTGCCTTTAGCTCTGCAGAAGTCAGGAAAGGTCTTTTATCCATAGGCAGAGTAGAGAAAGCCAGCATCGAAGGAAGAGGAGGTGGCCTAACTACTACTGTATGTCTGAAAACAAAGGGAAAATGTAAATTTCATGCTGAACCTTGGAAAAGAAAATTATCAAAAGAGACTAAGGAAAAATTACCATCTTTAGATGTGGTAGTGGTGATAGTTGGAGAACCGCGAAGGGAATAATGCTCAGCAATTTGTTTTTTCCTTGCAGCCTCCTTTTGCAATACAGAAGCAACAGTAGCTTCATCCCTTAGTATTTGTTGTTGCCTCCTCTTTTCAGACCTTTGAAAGAAAATAATCTCTTTATTCAGACCTTTGAAAGAAAATAATCTCTTTAGGGTGCTCTTGCTCCACTGCTTTGGTAGCTGTCTCACGAGTGGAAGCCTCGGTAAAATCATAAAGAGAGACTATCATCTTCTTTTTCCTTTTTAGTGGTATTTCTTTTTCCTTTTCTGCTTCCTCATTTTTTGTGTGAACTGCAGGTACCTCTTCTTCAGGGTCAAGCAAAATTTTTCTCTTCTTTTGTTGTTGTTCCTTGCCCCTAAGAATGGTCAAGGCTTGAGCCCTTTGAGGAGAGTCTTTTTGTGAAGTTCTTGCATCAAATAGAAGCCATAAGTAAATGCAGGGCATTATAAAAGGAAAAAGAAAGGGAAAGTAGAAGTGCATACCTTTCTTCGAAATAGTCCTGGTGATTCTAGGCGCAGGCACTGAGACAACAAGAGTAGGAGCTGGGATGACAGAGACAGTGGAGGCAGTAATAGTGGTCCCAATATCTTTGAACTTGGCTTGAGAGGGCGCATCTAGCCCTACCAACAAAACCCGGGAAGAGATAGCCAAGTGCACTTCCATATTGGCTGTCCACCAATTCTGGTACCTCCTCAATACAGTGCCGTGTGGGATAAAGGGAGTGAATTTGAATTCGACTAAGTTGTAACACCCCGAAATAATTTGACATGAACCACCCACATTGATTAACATTCACTAAACAATAATAATAATCCTTCCATCTTTACATAGTGAATAAGAGAGTTATACCAGAGTTCACATGCGGTTATACATTTAACAATAAAAGAATTACATGAATTTATAGCAGGTGAGGCATCCAATTTTCAAAGCAATAAAATGCCCCTAAGGGCTTACATCTTCCAAGGCAATAGCCCAGTTACACAAAGTGGTCTCTCGGACCCAAACACATTAGTCCTTGGCTTAAAAAAAAAAATCACAACAAAATTAAGAGCTATGTACTCTTTACAATTATCCGTGCCCTCCACTTGGCGGGATCACCACGTCTTTACCTGCACCAAAGTCCCATAGGGGTGAGCATAAAGCCCAGTAGAGAATTCTAACAAAGTATATACAGTTATGCAATTCTCAATAAGGATGCAAATATCGATGCCATGCCATGCTCTTTTAAAAAATTTCATTTCACGCTCTTCATAAAATTCCCATTTTGATAAAAATTTAGCAATCTCAATTTCTCCAATAAAAACTTTCCATCCCAACACATTTCAAATTTCTAGTTTTAATCAACAGGGGTGGTAAATACGACACTGGTAATCCCTAGGTTGGTGTCTGCAAGTAGACTCTACGAGTACTACCAAACTGTCATTTTTACCAGTATTAATCGGAAGGCTCGATACATATCCGCGCGGCTTTCTAGTCTTTCACCAAGGACACTCAGGCCAACTTATCAAGTTCAACTACACTCCCTATCCGAACTTACCACGTATTTACCCCATACCACATTTCCATAGTTCTCATTATAATATAATCTTTCAAAGTAAAAGTTTTCCAACACATGCCAAGATACACAACAATGATAATAATCAAATTAAGAAACATGATGCAATAGTTACCCCTTCGTAACATTTTTCTATTCTCAATGTATATATCAATAACAATAAAGAATCAATCCCATTTCTCATTTCTTCTCTCTTCAAAGCCATTTCACAAAATATCCATGTGTCTTCAACACACAATAATAATTTTCCTACATGTACAATTCCAATCAATTTGCCTCTTCAAGGCCACAAGTAGTGTTTTTTTTCAAATATTAATTGACCATGTTCAATACTCTCTCCATCCTATGGTACAAAATAATTATCATCCCACACCCATATATCTATATATTCACATTATTTATTTAGTAAAGGTTCTTGAGGCAATTCTCCATTTCAATATGTCAAGAGCATCCTCATCTTTTTGCAAAACACATTATGATTTTCTACTCATTCACCTTTTAGTTGAAAGAAAGGAAGGGTTCCATGAGTATTTTCACAATTTTTTCAAAATCCGCAATTTCTAGGGTTTTCATCAAAAACCAACATTCTTCCATTTCATGGTGAAACCAATTCAAAATCCCATTTTCTTGAGTTTTTGTAAAAAGAACATTCTCATGGATAGGGAAAAAGATTGAGATCAATACCCATTTCTTCAAAACTTTTTCTATATTTGGAATAAAATCAAAATCAACTCAAAAACTTACAAGAAAGCTTTTAAATCATCATATAAATAGCACAACATGTATATATGACTCAAGAAATCCCTACCTCAATGTTTTGGAGAAGATTGGAAGAAGAAACCCTAGAATCAAACATGAGAGAGCTTGACTCCCACCACCAAATGAAGTTCTAGCCTTTGATCTTCATGATTGGAGAGGGAAGATGGATCTAGACCCATGGAACTTCAAGAGATCAAGGGTTTTGGAAGCTTGATTAGGGTTTCCTAGAGAGAAGAAGGAGGAAAAAGATGTTTAGAGTGAGAGGAAAGAGCCCAAAATGTGATATAAGTTTGACCAAAAACATTAAAAAAAAAACAGAGTTTCGGACTGCAGTCTGCCGCACGTGTGGCGCATCTTCCTACACGTGTGACCCTTCTTCCCACACGTGTAGCGAATCCTCACACCTCATCCCGCACATGCCTTTTACGCAGTGTGCGACCCTTTGAACCGCAAACTTCACCGCACGTGCGGCCCATTCCTGCACGTGCAGCTTGGGGCCCCCGCACGCGTGGCCCTGGCCCAGCAGCCCAAAATTTTCCAATCCGCTTCCCGGGCGTTTCGAACCTAATTGCACTCCCTCTGGAACAAGTGAGATTCGTCACTGAGCAATACAAGAGTAAGACTCAATTTATGAAAACAGTTTCCGAGCGTTCCAAGTCCAAACAAAGATAAAAGGAGGAGAAAGAGATAAAAGAAAGGGAAAGAGAAGAAAGAAAAGGCTCGGTCATTACACAAGTCTTGTATCAACTTGGAGATTGCCTCATCCAACCTAGTTTTTGGCACTTTTAGCTCCCTGGTTGCAAGATTTGGGTTAGTTTGGCTACAGAGAGGGACAAGAATTTCTTGAGTAAGCCCATATTGCCTAGCATATTGGGCAGGGCAGTAGGGTTCAACAATACACTTATAAGCTAAAAAATTCAAGGCACCAATGAAGAGCTCCCTTGGAATCAAGATAGAGGCCCACATATCTCTATGTAAGGGGTTGGAACAGGTTCTATCAGCCAAGAAAGTCCTCAGCCATGCTGGCCCTGTGTTAGCCACAAAAGGGCGGAAGAAGGTGAAAAATGGAGAAGTTGGGAGTTGATGGAAGAAAGAGAGGTAATAAGCAAAGCTAGAAGGGTAAAAGGAAACTTTGGCGTACTTCATTCCATAAGTGGTAGGGTCTTGTATCAAGAATCTCAAGCACCTGGAATATAAGTCAGTGAAGTAGGCGAAAAGCCAGAGTTACAGTACCCAGAGTGGTCCTCCTTAGTTGGCATCTACAAGTTTTTCACAAAATTGGGAGCAAGCTCTATATACATGACCCAGGACATAAGGAGCTAAGGCTATTTTCTTAGCCGAAGTAAGAGCCTTGCTAAAAGGGGCAAATTCAGGCTTAATTCTTTGTGAAGAGGTACAAAATAAAAATTTGCAGAGCCAATATAAGAGAAAAGATAAGGGAGAGTTCAGAGGGGGAATAGAGAAGGGAACATTAAGATCAGGATAATCAGGACCGAAAATGAGTGCTAGCAAGTGATAACCCTAAAAGATGGTACATATTAAGGACAATGGAAGCCATCATACTACACTTAAATTGGAAAAAATTGAAAGCTGAATTCCAAAAACAAAGTGTAGTGGGTATGAGAAAAAGATCTTCAGGAATGGAAAACCTGGCTAGCCGAAGGGCGTTGAGGATGCAAAGTTCTTGGAGGTCCAGCATCCTGGCAAGAACAACTCGATCATACTATTCCTCCTATTTTGGCCTCAATGTAGGCTAGCAACGATGAGGACGGTTCATTCTCCAACTTCCCCAATCAAGGCCACTCTCGTAAAGGAGGCAGTGATCCTCTAAGCACAGGTACAGAGCAAGGAGTTGGGCAGGAGCTTCCCTGAAAATGGGTTTAAGAACAAACTCCCCTTGAGCATGATGATGGGGAATGAAGATGCGCCTATCAATAGCATACTGTTCACCGGCTTTGTATTTGTCACATTCTTCGTTAATGATTCTCCTCAAAGCCACAGATGGGCTCGCACGCTCAATGGCTGGTACTTTGGAAGAAGAAACCATTAGCAAGGGCTTGAAAGAAGAAAATGAGAGGAAGGGCAAGAAGGTGCAATTGAGAACAATAGGAGTGAAAGCAATTTCTTTAGACAAGTGAATAGATAAAGCACAAGAAGAAAGGGGTTTTAAACCTTTCTATTCAAAATTACCCATTCAATATAACGGGTCAAACAAACCCAAGTTCTAACCCATGTGTGATTAAGGCTTTTATTTTAAAAATCCCTGAGAACACAAGAAATAAAACTATCTTCGAACTAGTATGTGGATACCTTATGAAGGAGGGAAACATATTTCAACACTCAGCTTAGCTTCAAAAATGATTAGTTGGCTTCAAAGCCAATTTTCAAATACTTAGCTTATCTTCAAAAACAAGTAATTGGCTTTGAAGACAGTCTTATACCTTAAATTCAAGCATAGCTGAGATTTGTTCTTTTCGAAAGTCCTGGAGGTATGCTTTTAGACGTTCCAACAAAGGAAATTTCCTTCAAAGGGATCTTTGTAATGATCTGTCATTAGAATATGGTTCTTGCCTATTCTTTTAGCACAAATAAACGCTATGAAACCAGTTCTTGGTCAAGCAATATGAAAAGTTCGAAGACCAAAGGACTTATTTATGCATAAAAGCACTGTCTTGCACTTTTTTGCCTAGATAAGACCCCTTGAAGGCAAATGTGGTTGTTTTTAAAAGAAATTTCATGCTTCGAAACACATAAACCAAGCTTCGAAATGAAATTGGTTAAGTCAAAACTGTTGCTTACACATATTATATTAACCATACAATTGGAATATGAAAGCCTAAGACAAATACTATCACTCTTACGAGAAAATTCCATGATTCAAAGTATTTAAAACCAGGTTTCAAAGCAAGATTGGTTGCTTTGAATTTGTTATTCATGGACTGTCAACAAAGTAAGGAACAAGGCCACATTAACCATACAATTTTTCATGCAATTGGAATACAAAACCAGACCATGCAAATGAAATTTGAAGAACCCAGTTGTATTAATATATAAAATATTTACATTGGAGGGCCTATTTGGCTACAAATTCAATTTCATAATAATAGAGGATAGAGAGAGTAACAAGTTCCTGGAATTTAGCCCAGCAGTGTTCTATAAACTTATGTTCTTTCTTTATCATATCTTCAGTTCTGTCTAAACTGGGTTATTGTAGTTGATATGCCCTTATTTGGTGAAAAAGCTGCTCAGCTTTCACTTCGAACTCCGTCTCTTTTAAGTTATAATCCACCTCGTTCATATCTACATCATCCCAGTATACTAAGTCTTTGTTCTTGAAGGTGTCATATTCTTCAGGGAGGTTCTCTACTTCGTACTGAGTTTGAATTCAATTGGCAACAATTTTTTCTAGAGTCATTGGTGGCCAAGAAGTTTTTATGCCAGTTGAGTTGGAGAGAGAGCTGGTCTAAGAAGGTATGGAGTTCTGTTTGGGCTATGGGGTTAAGAACGTGACCTTGAGACACAATGTCACAAGCCATAAAAAGTTCTGGTAAGGAACATCATCTCCAAGGACTTCAAAGGGTAGATGGGAGAAGGCGGCAAGCAAAAGTTAAGCTTTGTACTGCTGAAATGCAGTTAGAGGAACTGGACCCTCGAAGAGAGTAAGCTTTAATTCTTCTATCCAATTCGGGTTTTGAGGAAGAGAGGGTGCAGAAGGGTCCATCCCAAAAGAAGAAGGAAATTATGGGTCATTCACCATCTCCAACCAATTAGAAGAATAATGTTTGGCCTTATTAGCCAAAAATGAAGGACTGAATCCCAATGCTTCAATTGGATGGGGAATCTTCTGCACTATTCTCGTTAGTAGGAAGGAAGCATACCACACCGAAAGCAGGTTGTCCTCCAGACAACGACGGTGTTTAATGGGCACGTAGGGGTATACCACTGTGCTTCGGGAAGAAGAAGGCACCAGAAGAGGATCATCGAATTCAATATGTCTGCGATAAATCCGCTTCCTTATTTGAGGTTGAACTGGTGGTGACCAAGTATTCCAGTCGATATTTCCAAAGGAAGAAAAAGCAGTTTCATCCCATGCAGAAAGTTTTGGAGCAGATGAGAAGCTTCCAAGATCTATTTGTGCAAATGCTTGGTCCAGAGGTTCGTATGGTGCAAAAGCTTCCATAACTTGTATAAATGGGGGCAGATAAATGTGGCCAATAAATGCATGAAGGTTCTTTCAAGGTTAGTCATCATTGTCAAATACCTCCTTGTATGCTCGATCAATGTAAGAGAAGGCTTGATTGGCCATTGAAGGTGTATCAGTCTCCTCGTATTCGCAGATAGTGGAGGGAATGGAAGAATTTAATGAGGTTCAGTGCTTCATTTTTAAGAAGACGGTTATATTTTAGCCAAGTCCATGCACGTCTTAAGACGTGGACAAAGTGCACTAATCCACTAATATCACCAAGTATTGGGCATATTAGTGCGGAAGGCAATGTTGGCTATATGTTTTGTACAGGCCAATCGCAGCTTAACACGTGGCTCGTAAAGGATAATTTGGGGAGTTAATACAAGTCTCCAATCAGCGACAGACACATGGCAATTCATATTGGTAATGGTGGGTTTGCATCGCATGGAAGTAGTGAGAAGGTGTGAGGTGACGTGGTCCAAGGGTTACTCACAATTCAAATTCAAATTCAAGAGGAAAGCCCAACTACAAAGAAGGCGTCGTGGAAGCAGATTGTTCAGGGCCATAACCAGAGATTGTGGAAGTGCATTTCGACGGTTGGAAGCCCACTTCGACGGTTATCATTAGAAAGTATAAATAGAAGAGAAGGCCTTAGAATGAAGGATCCAGACTCAAATCCAAAAAGCAATTTATTTACTCCATATTTCTTTCCAGTTTTACATATCCAGTTCTTTATATTTCCCGCACTTCAATTCTGTACTACACTTCATTTCGTAGGAGTAGTTTCAAGGAGTCGTTACTATAAACTTTTTCAATGCTAGATCATTTCATTATAAGTTCCTATTTACTTAATGAAATTCAATTTTTGAATTGTTTTGTACTTGTCATTTCTTATAAATTTCTCCTAAAACAAGCTACCAGTAAAAGTCCTCTTCATTGAGGTTGAAAGAATTTCAACACAATCGTCTGATAATTGGTTGGCAATTAAAATTTTGTAAGGACTGATTGATCTTTGTTGGCACGCTTAAATTTTCACTATTAAATATCGAAAGCCAAAAAAGCCAACAAGAATGCTTGACGATACATTTTAGTTCATAAATCATAATAAAGTTATGTGGTTATTTTTATATAATATGATGGCCATCCACTTATGGGTCAAACTACAATAAGTAAAGTGAAATTTCTTTAAAAAAATTTATAAATAACTCCAATAAACTACCCCAAATGACACTTATCGCTATACTTTTATGAAACAACCAAACATAATATATGTGAATTATAACATGACACAACTCCAAGTGATGAGAAAAATAACAAGAAATTTGGCAACTGGGTTAAAAGTTAACTTTTTGATTTTTTAACTTTTATCACATTACTTCTCTATTTTTTTACATATTTTTTTTAAAAAATTTAAAATAAAAATTAAAAAGCTGACTTCTAATTTACTTTTCAAAATAAACTAAAGCCTAAGGCAAATCCAACAGGCATGGCCCAGTGATATGTATAATGGAGTCTTATACAACAACTTTCTTGACAAAATGTAGACAGCTCACAAATAGACAAATTACAAGCTGCATTCACATCGTATAATTTGTTTTCATATTGGATATGTATTAAAGATCTAAAACACATTGACAAATGAGGAACTAAAGGAATCTCACCCAATAAATTTGATCCCTCGACATTATTGGCTTCCAACTGTTTCAAAAATGATTACTCAAGAGGGTGAAGAAATTTGGGTTTAGGAGACTTGTAAAGAATTGGGAATAGGATGAACAAAAAAACAAGATACATTACAGAAACAAGTGGAATACAGCAAGGACGGAGTCAGAGTTTTTATAAAGTGAGAGTAAACTATTATCTAAAAATTAAAGAGAAATGTACCGGTAGATCTCCCATATAAAGTTTAAAATTTATTTAATTTAAAAATAAAATATTTACCTTACATATTTTTAATAATTACTAAAAATATGTCTCACAATCGTTGGACTTCCGTCAGATAATCACTAGAGATTTGCTTGAATGTTTAATATTACCGGAAAGTTGTCAGAAATTTGCCGGAATATCTCCGAAGTATTCTGAACGTCACCAAAAGTCGCCGAAATGTCTAGAATATTTGCTGAACGTCATAAATATAACCGGAAACTCATCAAAATGTTCAGAATATTGCCAGGAAAAAAAATTTGAAAAATTAGAACGAAAAAATGTAACAAAATAAACTAAATATTGATAAACTGAAAAAAGAAGAAAAAAATATATATATGTTCATTTTTTGTTGAGTTTAAGCAAATAATCTCTAATGTTGATCAAATTGTAAAACAAGCTTTGAAATTGTAAAATGTTACAATTTCAAAACATAATTCTATCAAGCATTTATCTTTATTAATCATACTAAAAAACATGTTATAAAACTGTAAAATTTTATAATTTTAAAAAAAGTATGAAACTGTAAAATTTTATAGTTCTAGAGAATGATTCATTTCAGCACCAAAAAAATTAAAATTGTAAAATTTTACAATTTTTACCACATGAGCTAAAACTCGAAAACAACTTATTTAGAATTTGAAAATTTTCTCCATTAAAATAGGAAAATAGAATCGTGTAGTACAGAAAAAGAAAAAAAAAATTGAGAGATCGAAAGAAAGAGACAGATATAGAGAGAGGCTTGTACAAATTTGAATAGATCTACTCATCTTTTTCGTTGGAAACTCATCTACTTCACCGTCGGTGAGCGCGAAACAAGGAGTCAATGCTTGGTAGTTGCCCGTGAACCCCAATCAATGGTAGTCACTGGTCGCCAATAACTGTAGATTAGAAAGAGAAAGAGAAAGAAAAGAAAGAAGGCGTGGTCGTGGTCGTCGCCAGATATCTGAAAAAGAGAGACAAAGAGAAAAAGTAAAGTGTAAAGAAAAATGAGAAGAAAAATGGGTACAGGACTTTTAGGTCTACCGAAAGGTTTTGGGATTAAATAAAATACACACTTTTCAATGGGTTATGATGTAGGTCACACACTCATGTAAGATACTTGGTAAAAATTTTGATAGAATTTTTAGAGTCTCTAACATTACTCTAGATCTATCAATTAAAAATAAAAACAATAAAAAAAAATTTGTTGCGTCAATATCAATTTGATGATGACAATGTAATCCAAAAAAACTAACCGACGTAGTAAAATACCAATTCTATGCACCATATAGGTTATAACTTAACAGGAAAGTAAAACAAAACCCCATTCATATTCATTTTCATTTGGGCAAATTATCCTGATCAACCTGAGGCTTCGAAAAATATGATAAGTTGTATAAAGTTAATATAATTATATATCAATTTTTCTTTTTATAAAGCAACAAAATTCAAAGTTAATGCAAATGATGTATAGACATAATGGTAAATAATGTGAAATATACATTAAAAAGAGATGACAATATACCTATACCATTAATAAACTATTGATAAAAATGTGTCAAAATATTATGCGAATTAAAAACTTAGGAGAATCTAATGTCAAACATATGAGACTCAATGCATTTTCTTCAAACTTCAAGCGAGGCTAGTTTTGAACTTAATTTTTTTTGTTTAAAATGTTAACGGCCCACGATAGAACGACAACATTGCAATAAAACTAAAAATATAGGGTTTAAATTCTTCAATCAAAACTACAAAATACTGGTAAAATTTAGCCTTATTTTTATAGGGATAGGATTCTCTCCAATCCAAATCTAGACAAGATGGGCATTGTTTGGGGCCTATTTCAATGATCAAAATCGTTCATTTTTACGAACTCTTAGGGGTGTTTTGGGAAGATGGTAAAAAGTTGACTTTGGACTTTTTACCAAGCTTTTGGCTTTTTTGAAAAGTGATTTAGGAAGTTGGTAAAAAGCTACTTTTGAATTTTTTGGTTAATATTTATTTATGATATCACATTACAATAAAATGACCAAACTACCCCACCCAATATAGAAAATTTACATTTTCACCCATATATAATCCTAAATAATATAAAAGATATAATTATAATTTTATATGTAGCTTTTTTTTCATCTTGCCAAATGACTTTTTGCTAAAAAAGCCAATGTAGCTTTTTTGAAACCAAGCTGCAAACACAGCTTTTTACCATGTTGTCAAATGGACACTTAGTGTAAATCATTCAAAAAAAAATTAGATCGATTCGATAATTATAGCATCTTTATTTTATCGTGATTATCTCTAAAAAAATGAATGATCTATTTTGAAAAGCACACTTACTATTCAATTTTTTAAAAAACAAACATGATGAAATGAAGATGATACAATTGTCGAACTGACCTAATTTTTTATGAATTATATGTACGAAGAGTACTAGAAACAAAGCTATTCGAATTATCAAAACAAAACTTGTGATAAATCCCACATATCCGAACAACACATCTCCACTCCAAATCAAAATTGGAGAAAATCCCCGTTCCTTTTTATATAACAAGGAAATACTACTACGAATCCAGACTTAATTATCTAAAAATTATCCAAAATTATTGTCTTCTCAATCAAATTTATTTTATAGATAAATTTCATACTATACAAATTTAATCTTTAGTACACAACTAACTACCCAAAAATATTTGAGTCGATGATTACAAAATGTACAGGTTTTAGAGACATTCCGAAAGAGAGAAAAGACACATTGAGATCAGAAATGATACATCCTCTAATTCGGGGTATTCTAAAAGAGCACTAATGATATAAAAAATAAAAAATACAAAAAAATAAAAACAAAAACAAAAACCAAAATATTACATCATATGAAACTCACACACCAATTAAAATTATTAAAATTCTTAATTTAGAGTTTTGAATCTTTTTTGCATTGAAACATAGCCAAAGATATTGACTCGTACACATTTGCATAATTGCTTTCACATTCAATGCTAAAAAACACTCACCCACTCCTCCACCTCAGAAATAGCAGAGGATATGAACCGCTTGTTACATCTTACCATTAAAAAACGAGGAAAATGAATTATTTTGAAAGCTGTCAAACACGCTTTGAATGATTGGTAATGTGGGCACACAAACACACGGTTTCAATAATGTATTTAGGGGTGGTTTTTTTAATTTTTTATAATAAAAAATGTGTAAAAAAATAAAAAAAATAAATAAATAATAGAGAGAAGATATTGATAAATATTAATTGATATGACTCAATTAAATATATGTATATTAAAAAAAATTACACTTTTTTAATACATGTCAAACACCTACTTAGTGTGGGATTTTGATGTCTCCTGTACGAGTACGAAATAATCTTCTCGTATAATCCTGTTGATCAAGTTTGCACTCCTCCAAACATTGTCGCTTTACTTCCTGAAAACTCAAACGTGAGCTAGCCGGCGAGTGTGTGCCTGATACGTCTCTGATGAATAAGTCAACAAATAGACAATAAACAAAAGTTCTATGAATTTGAGAGTCAAAATTGTGATACATGTTCATAGGTTTGTAATGAGTTTTTATAGAATCCATATGACACAATTCTAGTAGGACTTCAACTCTTTTTTAGCAAAGTCCTCATAGGAATCAGAAAGGTAATGCTCATTTTTCTACACCCTCCCCACTGCCTAAACAGGCGGGATGGTTTTACCACGGTAGAATTACAATACAACCGAACTATCTTTGGCCTTTTGACGCACTCAGCTTGGCGCTTTTATGGGCAATGTCTAGCTTGGTCACCGTTCAACTATACCTCGGTTTGGAATACTTAGACCGAGCTGATTACAACCATTTCTGACCGAGCTAAAGATCCAGTTGCGAGGCCCATTCACTTCGGCCCACAGCTCGGTCCATTACAATATCTGGGCCTAGCTTGGCCCTAGTTCACATAAAATCTCTCTCTCAATTGCCCCTTAATCCCAACTGCAACGTATGATTTGTGATTACTTGTTACCCGCCAAGCTAAAGGTCCAATCCTCTAGCTGAGCTTATTTGTTATCGGGCTACCGATTTGCCCGGTCCAAAAACATCTCGTCAATTGCTCTGCACGACGTTCCACTTCTCAAGTACGTCTGAATCGTTATCTATTCCCTTGGACACATGGCTTGCTCCCACTGGTCACGTACACCTGCCACAGCCATCTTTGTACCACGAAAATTTAAACAGTCCCGCCCATTTTTGTGTTTTATACAAAAACCCCACTTTTGAACCAAACACTCCACTATTCATCTTCTCTCCCTTGTCTTCTGAATCTCTATATTCACGACCACAACACCTACAAAACTTGTTCTAGTTGGTATCTGTCTTGATCTCCGTCCTTTCATCTTAAAACTGTAAGTGGTTCAATTCCTTTCTTTTTTTGTTTATTTCGTGAGTACGTATTGCATAGAAATATATATGCATATGTTTTTTAAAATGCACTCCTATAACTTTCTCATAAATAGGTAAGAACCACTAAATCCCCAAAAACCACATGACCAGACCTTAATCACACTTTAATTGGATTCTCAATCAATCTAGAATGTAATCCTTTTGATCCAAAATAACACCACGACCGAATTAGGAACCTGTTTGCAATAGGTGCGTGCTCGATCGAACTAGAAAACCTCACCCAATAACCGAGCTAAAACTTTGAGCCACACCATGTGTTACGACCGATCTAAGAACCTTCCTGCTCAATAACCGAGCTAAAAACTTTATGCTACAACCGAACTAAGAACGAGGTTGCAACCCGTTTAGCCAAACTATGGTTATATTTATTTTGCCTTCTTTCTTAGCCCGGTCCAGTGATCTGGGCATAACACGTTTTATCTCCACTTTGCAGACTTGACTAGGTTGGCTAGGCACACCTTTGCACTATCGCTCAACTGAGACGTTCAACGTCATCTCAACACCAAGCTAGGCTACCGTGCTAATTTGTACACAATTTAATTTAAAATGGGTAAATACCGGGTCCTGGTAAACTCACTTGGGGCCATTGCCGAATTCCGTAAGGACTATAATATTCCTGACAATGTCCATCTACCTTTAGCCAAACTAGATAACACGCCCTGGGAAAAATCGGGCTTCGTTCTTTTTACCGTAATATCAATAGTAGAGGCCGGTCTCCGATTCCCTGTGCAGTCGCTGATATGCGAGTTCCTCAGGCAGACAAGACTATGCCCAACCCAACTCAGCATTAATACTTATAGGATAATAAACGGCATTGCCAAGCTAAATCGCTGCCTTGGCCTCAACCTCGGATTGGCTGAGCTATTCCACCAATATTCACTCGGCCAAAATGATGACGATTGGGTGTATTATTTAAGAGTAAGGAGAGGTCGAGAGAAAATCATAAAAAACACACCGGACAAAGACTTGAATGACGACGATTTTTTCTGGGTTTCGGGCAATTTTGAAGACCAGGAAGCCCAGATACCGGGATATAATATAAATTGGAATAAGGGGACTGCTAGTAAGAATACCTCAGACCAATTTTCTCTTTTTGCTCTGTTGTTTATAATTTTTTTTCGTGCTAACTGTTGCCTCTCTTTGTGCAAACTTGAACCAGCTAAAATCACAATACCAATATGCCAACCAAGACGCTCTTCGCGTCGCGCTCCGATACCGTAATCGAGGTTGGGCCGAGCTGCTAAACTTCAAGCCGACCTACCAGTATAGTAGAATGAGGAATGTCAGGGTAACTGACTTTCTTCTGGAACCATCACCAGAACCGGACCTAAACTTGCTACAAATCAACCTCATTCCTCTTACCAAAGAACAAGAAATGGCCAAGTGCCGACCTGTTCGAGCCCTGATCACCGAACAAACCACCACTCCAATTGCAGAGGCTCAGACCGAGGTACCACAAGCCGGTCCGACACATGAGGCAGTGGTAGCCCTTCCCACAGTCCGAGCTTTGTCATCTCGGCCAAGCAAACGGTTGTGCACACAAAACCTGAGGGATGAGGATGAGCCATCCCAAACCGAACTTCAAGAAACAACACTCTCCAAAGGTCATAACCGACCTAGCTCTTCAGATTCTCCCACCCCGCCAGTGTGGGCACCAACAGCCATACTCAGGGATCGCTCTATTACGGCCGCTAACTCCGTCAGCTCTGAGAAGGACCACCTGTTGGCCTTTAACTTAGCAAAGAGTGTCTGCCTTCCTGCTGACATGGAGCGGCACGAGGGCCTGACCAAGCTTAAGGCCATTCGCTCGGCATGTAAATCGATGATTCTGGTAAGCCATAAAAATCCCCTCAAACTTTGAACATTTGTTACGGTCTCAGTGCATTGGTAGTCCTCTAACCACTTTGAACTATTCAGGCCCTACAAAAAAGCCAAGTGGTTCATAAACGAGTACTTGAGCTCCGGAAGATGGCGCGGTCAGCCGTCACCGAGGCAGAATCAAAGGCAACCGAACTAAAAGATGCTCGGGCCAAGTTAGCCGAACTAGAGGCCGAAAACTCGAGGCTCGCCGGGATGGTCAGCATGACCGAGGCTGACAAGCAGAAGGCCTTAGCCGAGAAAAAAGACCGCTATTTACGTGAGTTAGCCAAGCTAGAGAGGAAGAAGAATGCCGAGCTGGAAGACATGAAGAAAAAAATACAGGACGCAGAGGACCGATGCTTCAAGGAAGGCGAAGAGACGTATGTCCAGCGATGCAAAGTTGCCAAGGATATTTTCTTTAAGTGCTGTTGGAAAGCCGTTGTTGAATCCTCCTCCCCATTTCATACCGGGCTATATGGCAGACTATGCTAACGCTGTCTAACAAAAGTTCCTTCAGGAGGGGGAGGAGGATGAGGTCCTTGCTCCTGAGAATGCTTCTAACACTCAGCTCGGCCGCCAGTCTGCTTCTCCTACTCCAATGCACTCCAGCCCACCCTTGCCTGCTACGATTAACGAGATGCCTACTACCGAGCTCAACCAGGGGGCTCATCTCATAGCCAAGCTGCCTTTGGGTGAAGTCCGGGTCGATTTGGATGTTGACTTTGACGATCTTTTCACTTGATTTTTCCTTTTTCCTCTTTTCTGTGATTAACGAAATTTGTAACCGGGCTCAAGCCCCTTCCCTTTGTATTGAACATTTTGAAATGGAATGAAATCTACTTTTTTCTTTAACTGTTTGTTCGGTTATTTACAATACTTTTGCACCATGCCAAGCCAAACTAATTTAGCTAGGCTTTACCTAATCCTACCAACCTTCTTCAGCCTAGATCCTTATCTCGGCTGAAGAAGAGAAATAAGTGTCGGTCCATCCTGCCAACCTTCTTCAGCCTAGATCCTTATCTCGGCTGAAGAAGAGAGCTGAATGTTGGTCAAACCTGCCAACCTTCTTCAGCCGAGATCCTTATCTCGACTGAAGAAGAGAAATAAATGTTAGTCATACCTGCCAACCTTCTTCAGCCTAGATCCTTGTCTCGGCTGAAGAAGAGAAAATGTTGGTCATACCTGCCAACCTTCTTCAGCCTAGATCCTTATCTTGGTTGAAGAGAGCTAAATGTTGGTCATACTTGCCAACCTTCTTCAGCCTAGATCCTTCTTGGCTGAAGAGAGCTAAATGTTGGTCAATCCTGCCAACTTTCTTCAGCCTAGATCCTTATCTCTGCTGAAGAAAGCTAAATGTTGGTCAAACCTGCCAACCTTCTTCAGCCTAGATCCTAATCTTGGCTAAAGAAGAGAACTGAATGTTTGGCCAATCCCGCCAAACTTTCTTAATTGCCCCTTGTTGGCCATGACTCAAAATAACTTTTACATTAGAAAGAATTATGCTAAAAAAGAAACCACTCATTTTATTTGAAAAAGAAAAATTACAAGAATTTTAAGGAAAAGCTAAAAATAAAATAGTTTGAGATTGACAATGTTCCATGACCTGGGAATGGCTTTGTTGTCTCCATCTTCCAAGTGATATGCCCATTTCCCTGCTAAACCAACCACTTTGTATGGTCCTTCCCAATTAGGTACTAACTTGCCATCTCCAGGTACCAAAGTGTTGCCCATTACTTTGCGTATTACTCAATCTCCAATCTTGAATTGCCTTGGATGTATTGTTTTGTTATACTTTCTGGATAACTCTTGCTGGGATGAGACAATGTGAACTAGTGCTCTTTCCCTTCTTTCTTCTGCAAGGTCGAGTTCCAAGGTTATGGCTTCTTCGTTCAAGTTTGGGTCAAAATTTTCACTTCTAATAGTGGGGAGGCCTACTTCCAGTGGGATTACTGTCTCCATGCCATAGGCTAAGAAAAAAGGCGTTTCTCCAGTTGACCACCGAAGTGTGGTACAGTAAGCCCATAAAGCATAGGGTAGCTCCTCAGCCCACTTGCCTTTTGCTCTCTCCAACCTTTTCTTTAAACCATCTAGGACGACTTTGTTTGATGCTTTTGTCTGGCCATTCGCTTGAAGGTATGCTAGTGTAGAGTTGTAGAATTCTATCTTGTATTCCTTACAAAAGCCCGTAAAAATTTTTCTATCGAACTAAGTGCCATTGTCAGATATTAGAGCCTTGGGTATGCTGAATCGAGTTATGATATTCTGTCAGATGAATTTCTTAACATATTTATCTTTTATTGATGCGAGTGCTTCTGCGTCCACCCACTTTGTGAAGTAGTCTGTTGCTGCGAGAAAGAACTTTCTGTTACCGGGTACAGTTGGAAGTAGTCCCACTACGTCCAGGCCCCACATTGCGAAGGGACATAGGCTAGTTAATGATAGAAGTTCTCTGGCTGGTTGATGTGTTTGATGTGCGAACTTCTAACATTTCTCGCACCTCTTAACATATTTCTTTGAGTCTGCTTGCATGTATGGCCACCAATATCCCTGTGAAATTGCTCTGTAAGCCAATGATCTTTCCCCTTGGTGGCTTCCGCATACGCCTTCGTGTATCTCGAACAAAAATGCCTTGACTTTGCTGGGATAGACACATTTCAAGTAAGGTCCTGTGAAGGATTTTTTGTACAATGCTAGTGATGAAGAGAGCCAGAATCACTGTGATTTTGCTCTAATTTTGTTGGCTTCTTTCTTTTCTTCAGGCAAGATGCCGTCTTTTAAAAAAACTATGATGGGGTCCATCCAAGAAAGGCCCAGTTCGGCACAACATAACTCAGCTACTTCGGGTTCTTCAATGCTTGGTCTGAGTAGCAAGTTGATTAGTAATGGGTGTGGGCTAGATGTATCTGCTATTGAAGCAAAACTTGCTAGCTCGTCTGCTCTACTGTTTTCCTCTCTGCCGATTTGCTCTATCCAAACTACTTCGAACTTCATTATCTCCTTCATGTAAAGTGCTGACTTTAAGCCTGCTAATAGTGCTTCATACTTCGCCTTGTTATTGGATGTTGGGAAGCCCAAGTTGACTGCCTGTTCAATTGTTAGGCCATCTGGTGAAATGAGGACTATACCAAGTCCTGCGTCGTGCCTGTTGGATGCTCCATCCACGAAGAGTTTCCACATCTCTCCGACGAATAGCTTCCAGCAAGTAGAGGGATTGGATGAGGTCTTGAGATCATGGGTGTAGTTGGTGTTTTCTTCCAAGTCCATGCCTGCTGTTGGGGTTGGATCTTCACTGTCTAACTGCCTTAAATCTTTACTTTTTGATGAGTCCTCATTGGGAGTAGCATGGTTTGCTCCTTCCTTCCTGTCCTCAATCCTGAATGGCTTGTAAAGTAGCTGCGCATTCTACATCAAGGGTTGCACAGTTCCCGCGGCACTTTCCTCTCTTACTTCGGTTGCGTCTGTCAGATCGACCGGGCAGATGTGATGACTTCCTGGTGTGAACTCAGCCACAAAGTCTGCTAAAGCTTGGGCTTTTATTGCAGTTCTGTGTTTAAACTTGATATCGAACTACCCCAACTCTATTGCCCATTTCAAGATTCGTCCAAAAAAATCCGCTCTCTCAAACAAGGCTTTTAATAGAAAAGCTGTTAGAACGATCACGCTGTGGGCATGGAAATAGTGCGACAACTTTCTTGAGGCCATCATAAAAGCTAGTGCCAATTTTTCCAATGGTAGGTACCTTGTTTCAGCGCCCAGCAAGGTCTTGCTAACATAAAAGATAGGCAGGTGTTAGATTCCTTCCGCTCTGACCAACACTGTGCTGACTGTATGGTGTGAAACTACAAAGTACAAAAAGAGCTCTTCTCCTAGTACCAGGGTTAATAACAACGAAGGAGAGGTCATGTAGTCTTTCAAGCTTTCTAGGGCACGATCACATTCTTCATCCCACTCAAATTTGGCCTTCAATGCTTAGAAGAACGATCGATATCTGTCTAACGACCGACTTATGAACCGGTTGAGCGCGGCTGCTAAGCCAGTGAGATGCTGTACCTCTTTGATTGTGTTGGGCCTCTCAAGATCTTGGATTGCTTTGATCTGAGAGGGATCAGGTTCTATACCCCGGTTGGTCACTAGAAAGCCTAGGAATTTACCTGATCCTACACCGAATGCACACTTAGATGCGTTTAGACGTAACTTGTGGGACTTCAAAATCTGAAACATTTCATCTAGGTCCCTGAGATGATCCTTCTCATCCTTGCTCTTAACCACCATGTCATCTATGTAAGCCTCCAATGTTCTGCCTAACAATGATTCAAACATTTTGGTGATCATCCGTTGGAACGTAGCCCCTGCGTTCTTTAGGCCAAAGGGCATGACCTTGTAACAGTACAATCCTCTGGGCGTTGTAAATGATGTGACCTCTTGGTCTGGTTCATACATAGCGATTTGATGGTAACCTCGATACGCATCAAGGAAGCTAAGTCGATTATGCCCCGCCGTCAGGTCTACGAGTTGGTCTATCCGTGGTAGGGGAAAACTGTCCTTTGAGCATGCCTTGTTGACCGTTTTGTAGTCCACGCAAACACGCCATTTTTCGTTCTTCTTTGGCACTACTACAGTGTTGGAGATCCACCTAGGATAATGTACTTCTTTGATGGCTCCTGCCTCCAGCAGGTTTCCTACTTCTTCTGCCACTATCTCTGCGTGGTGGAGTGTCGATCGGTGTGTTCGCTGAATAATTGGTCTAGCAGTTGGGTGGACATTAAGTTGATGGCAAATGAAATTTGGGTCAATGCCAGGCATGTAGTATGGTGTCCAGGTAAACACTTCGATGTTAGAGATTAAGAATTCCATGACCTCTATTCTCTCAGTGCTGGACAAAGACGAGCCAAGCAAAAAGAACTATTCTAGGTTCTTTTCATCTATCCTTACCTCAATTAAGTCTTCCACTGCATTCTGCTCTGCTTCTTTGCTGACATTTGCAAATAGTTCGTTGTTTTCTGGCTCTTACACCATCTGAACGAACCCTTTTGCAGCACGACTGCCGTTTACTGTGACAAAACATTGCTTCGACATGATTTGGTCTCCTAAGACTTCTTCAATCACGTCGGTTTCGTTAGGGAATCGTAATCCCTGATGGTAGGTTGACGCCACTGAGCACATGGCATGCAACCATGCCCTTCCCTAGATTATGTTGTAAGTGGAAAGGACTTTCAATACCCAGAATTCCACATGTTTTGTCATGGTTCCAACCTTGATTGGGAGGATTATCTTGCCCACTGGCCACTCTGGCATTGAGTTGAAACCGACAAGGGGAGAAGTCGCAGGTGACAAGTCTTTGTCCTCCAATTTCAGTTGTTTGAAGGTCTCGTAGTACATTATTTCGCACGAGCTTCCTTGGTCAATCAGAATTCGCTTGATGTCGAAATTCTCGACGTGTAAAGTGACCACCAGCACGTCATTGTGAGGGCAATGTAGCCTTGCTAGATCCCTATCTGAAAAGGATATGACGTTCGTAGTCTCTGTTTTTTCCCTTTTGACAATGGGTTATGCACTTAATACATCTCTCAAGTGCTCAGCCTTTTTGATCATCCCCCTGAGCTCGCATACCTACTCAGGTTTGACGATCCCATGCATAACGTTGGTTATGCCTTGGGGTGGACCGTCGACTAGCATCCCGTTTGGTCTGTTGAGGTCCTGGCGGGATGGTTATGGTCCCCCTTCTATATACTGGTCCAAGTGTCCAGCAGCCACTAACTCCTCTAGATGTTGCCTCAATGGTGTGCAATTTTCAGTGCAGTGCCCCTTCTCATCATGGAAGGTACAACGGGACCTCTCATTGTAGCCCTTTTGTGCTTCTCTCAACTTGGTTGGCCACTGAACGAAGGGTTCATCACGTATCTCGCTAAGAATCCGGTAGATAGGTTTATTGAATAATGTGGTAATGGCAATCCAGATTCTTAACTTCCTTTTTCTGGGTCCTCTCTGTTGGCTCACCTGCTGTCACGACCCAAACCCGCCCCTAAGGGTTTAGCATCGTAACTGGTCAGTAATCCTTGGATTACCGAAGGCCTCTAAACAGAATAATATATATAACAGGGGCTGCGGAAGAAAATATACAAAGTTACATAGTCCATAGAGCTGTGCAGACATATATGGGACAGAATGTTTGAAACTTTTCATATACATGTTTGCATACATACATATAAGGCAATTAAATATAGTAGCCTTACATCATCCAAGCCACATATACAAGATTACTACGTGTTCAGGCCAGACATAAACATTTCAGAAATACAAAAGTCCTAAAGAAAATGAACCCAGGTAAATCTCAAAAGGGAACCTCCATGGGAGGCGTGACAGCTGGCTGACACCAAAACTCACCAAGCAGCACCTCAGGCCTGGTCACGTGCTTGCTCACCTACATACATATAAATAATACAGTGAGCTAGAGCCCAGTGAATAATAACTAGGTAAAGGGTTAAATGAATGATGTCCATCAGAGATCAGAGTTAATATCAGAAACAGATTCATATACATATTCAGATTTGTAAACAATTATATGTGGTACACCCGTTAGCGGACATATCAACTTGGTCCTAAGACCCACGTGTATAGTCGGTACCGACGACCATGAAGGTCCACATCTTGC
The DNA here is from genome assembly GCA_025200525.1 of Camellia lanceoleosa. NCBI lineage: Eukaryota > Viridiplantae > Streptophyta > Magnoliopsida > Ericales > Theaceae > Camellia > Camellia lanceoleosa. The sequence goes on along the minus strand of CM045766.1, from coordinate 86,750,163 downwards.
GCACAAGTAGCCATGGTATTGTTACCCCCAGGCGAGGGCCACATGAATATAGGCCTCGGTATTGTTACCCCCGGGCAAGGGCCACGTGAATATAAGCCACAGTATTGTTACCCTTGGGCAAGGACCACGTGCATATTGGCCACGGTATTGTTACCCCCGGGCGAGAGCCACGTGAACTAAGGATGCCACAAATACATTTCAGAAAATTGGACATTCATTCATAATTCATAAAATAGCATTTCAGAAAACAGATCGTATCATATCAGTCAGAAAATACTTAAAGTTAAACATAACTTGACAGAGTTATTACTTACAATTGGCTTTGGGTGCAGACAAACAGAGCAGATTAATCAAATGGTTCGAAGCACGTGACTTACACGAACCTACATACAAATTCACACGCTCAAATTATGCGTAACTTGCTTTATTTGTTCTGGGTGTGTTTCTAGTCTTTAACCTTATTATAGTGTCTTAAATATGGCCTAGGAATGCCTAGGATGGAAAAAGGATGCCATAATGCACTTGAAAACATTTCTCAAATTTTGCTAAAAATAGGGTCCACGCTCGAGTGTAGCTTTCCCCGCTCGAGCGTACATGCAAGATGTGAAGGCTCGCTCGAGCGTGACTTTCCCCGCTCGAGCGGACTGTAAACTTTGAAAAAAGTACTGGTTGCATGTTTTTCATGCTCGACGGACGCTCTATCCCCGCTCGAGCGCGAGACTCAGGTCTATGCTTGAGCGTGAATCCCTTCGCTCGAGCGCACTGCAAAACATATGAACTTCTGGGTATATGCATTTCACGCTCGAGCGTAACTTACATCGCTTGAGTGGAAGTGCACGTACTCAGAGTGTATGCTTGAGCATAAAGTCCTTCGCTCGACCGTGGATCAAATTTCTGGAATTTCCAGATTTCATCCACAAGTTCAAATTCAACCTCTAAGGTACCAAACTCAAATTTTCTGGGCCAAAACTTTGGAAAACTCATGGAGGCTCATAAAATAACATGTTTCAAGGATTAATTCAAGAAATCATGGCCTAAAGACTTGCCAATTGAACAAAATTCAACATGAAACTCAAGAATGTTTTATGAGCATAACATGCATGAACTTTCTTGAAGCCTAACACTTCAAAACATGATCAAACTTGATGAATTGATGGAAAACATGGTAATTTCTCAAAATGTAGGTGAGATGAGCACATGCATGAAAGAAATCTTTAAAATCATGCTCCATTTGTGGGAAAATGCACAAATCAAGTCAATTTCTGAGTCGGATGCCGATAAGGCTTTCAATTTACAAACCGAAACCAAAACATGAACAGATCTTCCTACGCAAAACAGATATAAACACAAATAATGCAATACACATATGCCAATTAATTCAGAATTCCTCATCAATTAATGATTAGGCTTAATTAAGTATGGATTAACGTTAATTAGGGATCGGGGTTGTTACAGTCTTCCCCCCTTAAAAGAGTTTGGTCCTCCAAACTTGAATTACCTTCATTTCGGAGCAACATTGGGTCCAATCGGAAACAAATCCGGATATCTCTTCATCATGTCTTCTTCCGTTTCCCAGGTTGTATAGGTTCCCTCATGATTCTGCCAATCTACCTTCACTAACAGGATTTCTTTGTTTCTTAGTCTTTTAATCCTACGGTTCACAATTTGAATAGGCATTTCCTCGTAAGTATAATCATCCTTTAGGAGTACATAGGTCGACTCAATCACATGTAACGGATCCCTCAGATAATCCCGAAGCATAGAGACATGAAAGACATTATACATATGCTCCATAACTGGTGGTAAGGCCACCCGATACGTTACTGGGATGATTTTCTCCAGAACTTCATATGGCCCAACATATCTTGGCGCCAACTTACGCTTGACACCAAACCGAGTTTGCCCTTTCATTGGAGTTACTTTAATAAACACATGGTCCCCAACTTCGTATTCCCTATCTCTTTTTTGAACATCAGCATAACTCTTTTGTCGGCTTTGTGTGGTTTTCAATCTCTGCTGAATCTGCTTAACGTTTTCAGTCGTTTCTTGCACGAGTTCCGGTCCCAACAACGGTTCGTCGCCTACTTCGGCCCAGCAAATTGAAGATCGGCATTTCCTACCTTACAAAGCCTTATAAGGAGCCATTCCGATGCTTGAATGGTAACTGTTGTTATACACAAACTCGGCCAATAGCAAGTAGGTCTCCCAATTCCCTTGAAAGTCTAATATACACATCCTGAGCATATCTTCCAAAGTTTGGTTAGTCCGTTCAGTTTGTCTATCTGTCTGTGGGTGATAGGCACTACTCAACCTTAGTTCAATCCCCAAAGCCTATTGTAAACTCTGCCAAAATCTTGACACAAACTTTGAGTCCCTATCAGATATAATAGATACTGGCACCCCATGTAACCTCACAATCTCATTAATATAAATATTGGCCAATTTGTCAGCATTGTAAATAGATTTAACAGGTAGGAAATGAGCAGACTTAGTTAAACGATCCACAATGACCCAAATAGAATCCATACCTCGGGAAGTGCAAGGCAAACTCACAATGAAGTCCATGGTAATGTGCTCCCATTTCCATTCTGGTATTGGAAGTGGCTGTAGCAAACCAGCGGGTCGTTGATGTTCAGCTTTAACTTGTTGGCAATGTAGACATCTAGCCACATAATTTGCAATACTCTTTTTTATTCCAGGCCACCAAAAATTTTGTTTCAAATCATGATACATTTTCGTGTTCCCCAAATGCATGGCAAACTTAGTGCTGTGAGCTTCGGTCATAATACGCTTTCTCAAGCCAAAAGAATCTGGTACACAGAGTCTATTTTGAAACTTCAACACATTATTCTCAAACATAAACCCCGGCCTCGGCTTTGAGTCAAACTCTTCCACAATTTTTTTTATGTACTCATCTTCGAGTTGTCTCTGTTTGATTTCTTCAATAATTGCAGGTTGAGCGATGATGGCAGCTAAAATCCCACTTTGCCCTCGCAAAACAATTTCGATCTCACTCTTCTCCAAATCACATAGCAGTTCTTTCTGACCGGTGAGTAAACACGTCAAATTTCCCATTGATTTTCTGCTTAAGGCATCTGCTACGGTATTAGCTTTCCCTAGGTGGTACAAGATTTGTAAGTCATAGTCCTTGATCAATTCTAACCATCTCCTTTGTTTCATATTCAATTCTTTCTATGTGAAGAAATATTTAAGGCTTTTGTGGTCCGTGTGCACTTCACAAGTTGTTCCATACAGATAATGTCACCAAATTTTCAAGGCAAATACTACAGCTGCCAGTTCGAGATTATGGGTCGGGTAATTCCTTTCATGAGAACGAAGTTGTCGAGATGCATAGGCAATTACTTTCCCATTTTGCATTAGTACACAGCCCAAACCTTTGCAGGATGCATCATCAGAAATCAAATCCATCGGCCCATTGGGCAAAGTCAAAATCGGTGCAGTTACTAACCTGGTTTTCAACTCGTGGAAGGCAAACTCTCTTTGATCATTCCAATCAAATGAATCATTTTTCTGAATTAACTGGGTTAGTAGCATGGCAAGTTTCGAAAAGTCCTTCACAAATCTTCTGTAGTAACCTGCAAGGCCCAGAAAACTTCTAACTTCTGATACATTGGCTGGTCTTGGCCAGTCAACAATGGCTTTAATTTTCTGTGGGTCCATTGATATACCATCTTGATTGATTACATGGCCCAAAAAGGCTACACTGTTCAACCAGAACTCACACTTGGATAGTTTTGCATATAATTTCTTTTCTCTCAGAATCTGTAAGGCAGTTCTCAGATGATTCTCATGTTCTTCCCTGTCTTTAGAATAAATCAAAATGCCATCAATAAACACAACAATAAATTCATCAAGGTGTTGGTTGAAAACTCTATTCATTAGGTCCATAAAAGCTGTTGGTGCATTTGTGTACCCCAAAAGGCATGACCAAGAATTCATAGTGTCCGTATCTAGTTTTGAATGTAGTTTTCTCCATATCCTCAGCTTTTACTTTCAACTGGTGATACTTGGATCTAAGGTCAATCTTAGAAAACACTTGGGCTCCCTGAAGTTGATCGAACAAATCATCTATTCGGAGCAAAGGGTATTTGTTCTTGATAGTTACCTTGTTTAATTCTTGATAGTCTATGCATAACCTCAAGGATCCATCTTTCTTTTTGACAAACAAGACTGGAGCACCCCCAGGTGAGGTACTCGAATGGATGAATTTATTGTCTAAGAGTTCCTGAAGTTAGATTTTCAACTCTTTCAATTCAGAAATCGACATCCTATATGGAGTCTTGGAGATGGGTTGTGTTTCAGGTATTACATCGATGGTAAATTCAATTTCCCTATCAACTAGATCCCCAGGTAGATCATTGGGAAACACATCAGGAAAGTCACAAACCACTGGAATGGTTTCCACACCGGTGCTATCTAAAGATTCAGTTAGTGCACAATACAAGTAGTCTCGACAACCTTTCCTTAACAATTTCTTAGCTTTCATAAACGAAATCAAATATGGTGGAGGAACTACCCCATTCCCAGTAAAACTAAATTCAGGCATACCCAATGGTCTAAACACAACAAATTTACTTGCACAATCAACAGTAGCACAGTATTTAGTCAACCAGTCCATACCTAAGATGTAATCAAAATGGTCGATATTAAAAGGCAGCAAATCTACGTATAGCGTCATTCCACCAATCAAAACATCACATGCCGGATACACATATGCACATACCATAGAACCCCCAGATGGCGTAAATATAGACAATAAATAATTCATGGATTCTAAAGGTCTAGTTAGTTTCCGAGAAAAAGCATGCGATATAAATGAATGTGTGGAGCCAAAATCAATTAACACATAGACATTCTAAGCACAAATAGAAATTATACCTGACACCACAAATTCGGTGTTCTGTACATCACCGGGCACAAGTGCGAACACCCTCCCTTCCCTCAACGTTTCATTGTTAGTGTCACCTCTAGCATTGGTCCTTGCATTTGATCTTGCTGCAGAAACAGACCCGGCTGAACTTGTCATAGGACAGCTAACCTTATTGGGTCTCATCGAGCAATCCCTAACCATGTAGCCAGTCTTGCCACATCGAAAACACGCACTTGATGTTCGATAACAAGCACCTTTGTGTTTTCTTCCACAATCGGGGCAGTTTGGAGTAGATCCACTACTTTGACTAGAGCTGCTAGAAGACCCTGTATTTCATTTCTTCGAAAATGACCGGCCCTTCTTAAAATCAAACCCGGTCCTCTTTCCTTTCCATTTGGTCATTGGAGTTGTAGTCTGCTTCTTAGTTGCTATTATGGCTTCGGCCATCAGTGCCCTGTCGAGCACTTCTACATAAGTAGGCAATTTCAGGACACCCACTCAGTCAAATACTTCCAGGTCTAGTCCTCCCTCAAACTTCCGCGCTTTCTTGTAATCAATGTCTACCATGTGCAGAGCAAAACGAGCTAGTTCAGTAAACTTAGCTTCATATTCAGCCACAAACATTCTGCCTTGTTTGAGTTCTTGGAATTCAGAAACTTTTCGGTCCCTGAAGCATTGGGAAAAGTATTTGTTGTAGAATATCTCGTTGAATTGTGCCCATGTCATGTCCCCATCGTTATTTTGAACCAACAGCCACCATCTCCGGGCTTCATCTTTTAAGGTATAAGTAGCCAAAAGGACTTTCTGAGTTGCAGAGCATGGAAACACTTCAAATAGCTTTTCCATTTCCAATAACTAGGTTTCTGCCTTCAATGGCTCAATACCACCCAAAAAGGTTGGCGGCCTCATTTTCATAAATTTCAAAGTCAAATTGATGATGTCATTATTGTCCGGTTCAGCTAGTACTGGTAGAGGCGAAAGAGGTAAAGGTTGTTGTCTTTGTTGTTGTGTCATAGCTTCAGTCAATGCCACAAGTATTTATTCCATTCGGCTCATACGAGCCTCTAAAGATTCACTCACATCATTTCCCCTCGCATTCTCCATGTTACTATAGAGACACCAAATGATAATAAACATAGGAATAATCTCATTTGTTTCTTTCAATTCATTTACACAAATTTACATTCAGTTTTCATATCCATTGGGATTACCACACACTCACACATGCAGACGGAATGCCCGTAATCCTTACTAGGACATCCTAAGCTCATATGGACCCGTGTGTGCGATAGAACACGTGCTCTGATACCACTCTGTCACGACCCAAACCGGCCCCTAAGGGTTTAGCATCGTAACTGACCAGTAATCCTTGGATTACCGAAGGCCTCTGAACAGAATAATATATATAACAGGGGCTGCGGAAGAAAATATACAAAGTTACATAGTCCATAGAGCTGTGCAGACATATATGGGACAGAATGTTTGAAACTTTTCATATACATGTTTGCATACATGCATATAAGGCAATTAAATACAGTAGCCTTACATCATCCAAGCCACATATACAAGATTACTACGTGTTCAGGCCAGACATAAACATTTCAGAAATACAAAAGTCCCAAAGACAATGAACCTGGGTAGATCTCAAAAGGGAACCTCCACGAAAGGTGTGACAGCTGGCTGACACCAAAACTCACCAGGCAGCACCTCAGGCCTGGTCAGGTGCTTGCTCACCTACATACATATAAATAATACAGTGAGCTAGAGCCTAGTGAATAATAACTAGGTAAAGGGTTAAATGAATGATGTCCATCATAGATTCAGAGATCAGAGTTAATATCAGAAATAGATTCATATACATATTCAGATTTGTAAACAGTTATATGTGGTACACCCGTTAGCAAACATATCAACTTGGTCCTAAGGCCCACATGCATAGTCAGTACCGATAACCATAAAGGTCCATATCTTGCGCGCAAGTAACCATAGTATTGTTACCCCCAAGAGAGGGCCACATGAATATAGGCCTCAGTATTGTTACCCCCGGGTAAGGGCTACGTGAATATAAGCCACAGTATTGTTACCCTTGGGCGAGGGCCATGTGCATATTGGCCACGGTATTGTTACCCCCGGGTGAGGGCCACGTGAACTAAGGGTGCCACAAATACATTTCAGAAAATTGGACATTCATTCATAATTCATAAAATAGCATTTCAGAAAACAGATCATATCATATCAGTTAGAAAATACTTAAAGTTAAACATAACTTGACAGAGTTATTACTCACAGTTGGCTTTGGGTGCAGACAAACAGAGCAGATTAATCAAATGGTTCGAGGCATGCGACCTACACGAACCTATATACAAATTCACACTTAATCACACGCTCAAATTATGCGTAACTTGCTTTATTTGTTCTGGGTGTGTTTCTAGTCTTTAACCTTATTATAGTGTCTTAAATATGGCCTAGGAATGCCTAGGATGGAAAAAGGATGCCACAATGCACTTGAAAACATTTCTCAAATTTTGCTAAAAATAGGGTCCACGCTCGAGCGTGACTTTCCCCGCTCGAGCGGACTATAAACTTTGAAAAAAGTACTGGTTGCATGTTTTTCATGCTCGATGGACGCTCTATCCCCGCTCGAGCGTGAGACTCAGGTCTACGCTCGAGCGTGAATCCTCTCGCTCGAGCGGACTGCAAAACATATGGACTTCTGGGTATATGCATTTACGCTCGAGCATGACTTACGTTGCTCGAGCAGAAGTGCACATACTCAGAGTCTCCGCTTGAGCGTGAAGTCCCCCGCTCGAGCGTGGATCAAATTTCTAGAATTTCCAGATTTGATCCACAAGTTCAAATTTAACCTCTAAGGTACCAACCTCAAATTTTTTGGGCCAAAACTTTGGAAAACTCATGGAGGCTCATAAAATAACATGTTTCAAGGATTAATTCAAGAAATCATGGCCTAAAGACTTGCCAATTGAACAAAATTCAACATGAAACTCAAGAATGTTTTATGAACATGACATGCATGAACTTTTTTGAAGTCCAACACTTCAAAACATGATCAAACTTGATGAATTGATGGAAAACATGGTAGTTTCTCAAAATGTAGGTGAGATGAGCACATGCATGATAGAAATCTTTGAAATCATGCTCAATTTGTGGGAAAATACACATGCATGCATGGTATGGCCCAACTCTTCTCAATTCTAATGCAATTCCTCCATGAATTCACTTAATTCATCAATAATCTTGTAGAATCCAACATAATGACTCAATGAAGAGTTCAATTTCTTACCTAGGGGCTTGAATTCCCAAGAGGTGAAGTTAAAACTCTTAAATCTTCCTCAAATGGCAACAATTCTAGCAATCCTTTGATTTGAGCACAAATTACTCAAGTCTTGAACCAATTCTCCCTTCTTTCCCTCACTCTCACGTTTGTATCATCCAAGGAATGAATTAGGAGTGTTTTGGTGCTCAAAGAAGTCCACTAAGGCCTTAATTAGATTTAGACAAAAGTGTAATTAATTTAAAGCTAAATAAAAATCTAATTTAATCATTCGAAATCAACTTTTAATTAAACTTACCATATAATCCTATAAATCTTAATTAACATACAAATCATTTCAATTTCTGAGTCAGATGCCGATAAGGCTTTCAATTCACAAACCGAAACCAAAACATGAATAGATCTTCCTACGCAAAACAGATATAAACACAAATAATGCAACACACACATGCCAATTAATTCAAAATTCCTTCTCAATTAATGATTAGGCATAATTAAGTATGGATTAACGTTAATCAGGGATCGGGGTTGTTACACCTGCCTCACCCATTCTTGCTCAGTTGTTCCACCGTGTTGATTTTTGCTGTAGTCTTTTTATATGGCATCGCTGTTGTGCCAGATTTTGCTTTAGTGCGGGCCCTATCTTCCTCTACTCGGATATGTTGATGTACTCTCTCCATTAGGGACTCCATCGTGAGGGGTGGCATCATTGTCATTGAGTCCCTCAATTTGTTACCGACTGGTAAACCCCGTTTATATTATGCGATGGCGAGATTTGTAGGGCAATCCCCAACCTGGTTGAAAGTTTACCAATAACGACTGTTGTAAGACCTCAATGTCTCCTTTTCGCCTATGTCAATAGAGAGTAGCTGGTCAATTTCCACTGGTGCCTTGGTATTGGTTCTGAATCTAGTCACAAATGCTGTTGCCAACTGTGACCATGAGGCTATGCTACCTTCTGGAAGCCTTTCAAACCAAGTTAGACCTAGGTCACCAAGGCTGGATGGAAATAGGATACACATTAGAGTCTCGTTTCGCCAGTATACTGCCATTACCTGGAAAAAGTGGCTTTAAGTGCATGTAGGGGTCTGACTTTCCCTCATTAGTGGTGAACTTGGGCTGGTGAAAGCCTGAGGGTAATGGTGCGTTCTCAATTGCCGAAATGAATGGAGAGCTTTGTAAGCTTGCTAATACTTTATCCGCTGGTTCATAAGCAAGGCGTGGTATTGGCATCCCTACCTCAACACTCCCATGTGTCCTTGGGGCCAATCGCTGTAAGGCTGAAACTCTACGAGGGTCGCGAGCCCTGGTGTTCTCTTTCCATCGGGCCCTCTCCTCGAGCACTGTTCGCAGATCCGCTAACCTAGGTAACTCCATGTGTCTAGATGTCGTTTGGAGCATATGCGAGGGCCAATAGCTACTTCCCTCTGTATGCAACCTTTCAGTCCTCGTTCTCTCAGACTTGGAGTAACAAGTCCTGGAAGTCCTTGATTGAGTGTCGCCTGTTCTAAGACTCCAACTTTCTACTTGCTATGGCGTAACATGTCTGTCACAATCTTCCAAGTGGTAAGAAGGCGTGTTGCCTTTGCGTCATTCTTTTGTCGCCATCCCTTTTTCCTTTATCTGGCACTTCATAGTCTCCATGTCTACTGCCATCCTCCTTATTAACTCGTCTTGCTCCCTTATGCGATCCTCCAGAACTTGAGGATCTAACCTCCGCCTCTGTCTTTCAAGACTTTGAAAGCGACGAGGACTAGTGCCCCGTCTCTCCCGTGTGTCTCTCTTGGAGTTCCGTCGCTGGGGTTCTAATTCTGCCATGGGTGGGATAGAAGGTAAACCTTCACGCCTCCCACCCCCCTCCGGGGTTTGCCGGTCAATAACGGATTGCGGCAAGTCTTCATTGTATGCCATTGATTTCAACTAAAGAGGAAAACTCGATCAAAAGGTTTTGTTCTTTGTGTAATTCCCACAGACGGTGCCAATTGTACGAGCACGAAATAATCTTCTCGTATAATCCTGTTGATCAAGTTTGCACTCCTCCAAACGTCATCGCTTTACTCCCTGAAAACACAAACGTAAGCTAACAGGCGGGTGTGTGCCGAATACCTCTCCGATGAATAAGTCAGCAAATAGACAATAGACAAAAACTCTCTAAATTTGAGAGTCAAAATTGTGTTACCTGTTCATAGGTTTGTTATGAGTTTTTATAGAATCCATATGGCACAATCCTAGTAGGACTTCAACTCTCTTTTAGCAGAGTCCTCCTAGGAATCAGAAAGGTAATACTCATCTTTCTACACCCTCCCCACTGCCTAATCAAGCGGGATGGTTTTACCACGGTAGAATAACAATATAACCGAACTATCTCTGGCCTTTTGACGCACTCAGCTCGGCGCTTTTATGGGCAATGCCTAGCTTAGTCACCGTTCAACTATACCTCGGTTCAGAATGCTTAGACCGAACTGATTGCAACCATTTCTGACCGAGCTAAAGATCCAATTACGAGGCCCATTCACTTCAGCCCATAGCTCGGCCCTAGTTCACATAAAATCTCCCTCTTATCTCCTATTTAGAGTATGCCATTTTGACAAAATGGCAAGGGGACCATGAAATGGTGTGTTGATGATGACGCCCCTTAATTTGTAAAAGCTTCCAACAAACACTTTAATCCCCAATTTTTTATTATTATTATTATTATTATTATTATTATTATTATTTTATTTTATTCCTTATGATCAAATTTCAATGTTATAAAAATCTATACTATTATATATATATGTGTGTGTGTGTAAAGAACTCATTTTAGTGTCTTGAAACCTACTCTTTCCTTTTGTCAAGTGAATTTTTATTAAATCAAAAAAGAGAAAAAAAAATTATAAAGTGAAGTGTACAACATTTGAATCTAAGATCTTGAGTTTGAAAAACAACACCCTTACCACTTGATCAAAAAACACTACATATATTTTTAATTTAAAATTAAAATTTATATTTTACAAATTTAATAGCACACCCATTGGGTGGGCTTATACACCTAGTATTCATACATATAAGCACACTGGGAGTTATTTGATATAATTTATCTGAGTTGTCTATAAATTATTTTATTTTAAGAGTTTTTATCAAATTATTTAGTGCAATTTCTACATATATCTTATTAAATTGAAATATTTTAAAATAAGTTGATTATATGGAGTTGAGAAATCTTGGCTGCTTATTTTTTAGGGAAAATTATAAATAAAATTCAAGAATTTGACCATTATAATAAAATAAATCTTGAATTTTTAATTTTATCAATTTAAACTGTAATATTTTTATTTATTTTCAATTTTAACGATCTGCCTATTTTCATTAAGTACTAAAGACAAAAAAAAAAGTATTTTAGTAATTAAACTTAATGGAGATATATATATATATATAAAATATTCAAAATATATTTTTCATTGAGTTTAATTACCAAAATATCATTTTTTGTCAGTTTTACTTAACAAAAATAAATAAATAATTTACATTGAAAATAAATTAAAAGATCAAGATTTAAATTGATAAAGGTGAAACCCTAGGATTTTTTTGTAATTTCTCATATTTTTTATTATCAATTTCTGTCTCATGATAGATTGCATCAAACAAACGCAACTAATACTCTCTCTTCAAATGTTGGACCATTTCCATGAAACCAGTTATTTTTATCTTTTAGTTAAAATAGTGAGTAAATCATTAAATTTTAACACCATCAAATTAACTATTAAGTTAGCTATTTTAGTTTTTATGAATTTGGATCAACAAATGTAGCTACTGGTTTGGACTAGTCAAACATTATAAATATTACTGATCAAAATTCATGATTAACATTAAGATAATATTGCTTATATATGATGATTTTAAATGTAATATTAAGTTAGAGGAGGTACTTATTAATTATATACATATTTTTTTAAATCATGAATAACATTAAGATAATAATAACTTTATGAGCTAAATTTACACATAAAAAATGTAATATTCATTATTAATAGTAACAAATCAAAATTCTATAATAGTGTGAAATAGCTCAATGCAAGATGGTTATGTAATTTTGTAATTTTAGCACAAATAATTATTGATCAAAATTCCTAATTTTAGAAAATAAAAACACATCATTTATAGCACAAATTATTATAAAATGTTTTTAATTTTTATTTGACAAAAAAATATTAGAGAGATGATATTACTTATAAATGATTTGTTTTGAATGAAAATTATTAAATAGTCTTAGAGAGTAGCATGTGACGTTGCTTACGTGATGCTTTCATATGTTTGGGGTGTGCTATATAAGCACACTTTTTATCTTTTTATTTTTTTTAGGTCATATCACCTCTCTACTTTTTTGCATATTTTTTCATAAAAATTTAAAAAATGCACTTATTTAGATCATCTCAAACAATTATCTCTTAACTATCTAAAAATAATGAGTTCATTATATCCAATCCATATGATTTCCTGCTACACTATTGGTTTAGACTATTACATAAACAAATCCATATAGTGCCCCAAAGTATTAAATAACTATGTGTTGTAAAAAATAAAAAATGAATAAAAAAACTTAGCCAAAGAGCATGTTAAGATAAAAGAGAATACATTTTGCATATGAAAAAGGAAAGAAAAAAATAATAAAAAGTGAGGGGGCACGTGACCCCATAGGCCTTCTTTGGCTCCGCTCCTATTGATGAGGATGCTCTTACGTGGCCATTTTCCGTCAGTCCATGTAACAGCAACTCACATAACAACAATACTAGTTGTGTGATGTCCAGGGTCTTGGACTTGAATAGTATTGTGTAGTAGGATAGTATGCATTACTTTCAGTGTTTTGTTTATCATATTGAATCGTTGAGATTTCTTTTTTACTCTTACTTAACCTTTCGTAACTTTTCTAGGTTAAAAATTTTGAGCTTTGAGTATTGGAACTTGTTTTGGATTGCAAAATCAAACTTTTTGTTTCTGGGCACAATTCACACTCGCTCAAGCAGATCAACATAGGGTTTTCTGAGTTTTCTGGACAGAAAATTGCTCGAGCGAATTTTGGGTACCGCTCGAGCGAATTTTGGTGAAAAATTTATGGGCTTCTCTGGAGCAAGCCACCCATAGAGGCAAAAATATCCACTCGTGCGGATTTCGGCGTGTCTATCTCAAATTTTGTGTACTTTTCCTCAAAATTGATGCCCAAAAATGTGTTTTGGGCACTTTTTCACTTCTCTCTCTCTATACTTATCTTTTCTTTCCATTCTCTCTACAAATACACCCAAATCCAAACTTCTCTCTAAGATTTAGCTCAAATCTTCAAGAGTTTGATGGGGCTTTTTACACCAAATTGAAGAGGGCGACGAGAGCTACCTTTACACAGGTTGAATCGAGCTTTAATTGTCGTTGAGTTTTAGGGTTTTCATCTCCTTCCTCTTCCAAGCTTGAGGTAGGGATAATCTTAGAGTTATACATATGTTTTTGCAAGATTATGCTTGTTTGAAGTATTTCTTATATGCTTAAGCTATGATTTTGGGTTGATGAACCCTAGATAATGTTAGAAGAAGATTTTCTCTATTTTTCCAAAACTTTTGAGAACAGGAGTTATGTTCTAGTTTTGGAAAAATATTTTCAAAAATGAAACAAAAACCTAATTTTTGTGAAAACTCGAGAATTTTGAAATTTTGAAAAAAAAAAGTTGGGATATTGTGAAATTTATGCTTGATAAATTGTTATATAAAGAGATGATGGAGAAATTTCTATAGTTGTATCAAATGAGGAAATTTCATAGAGGAATGAACATTGTTGATTTTGAAGTTTATTGTTGGTTTGTCTTAGAAAACCAAGCTTAGAAAATGATACTTAACATAAGGAGAGTACATGTATATTGATACTGTTATATTATCTCTTGGAAATATATTATGAAGTTGTATTGATAAGAGATGTGGAATTTAATCACAATGAAGGATTGTGTGGAGGAATTGGAAATGGAATTATATAAATGCATTGTTTCATTTTTGCATTGCCATTCCATTTAATCATTGTTGCAATTGATTTTGAATTTTGCATTGAAAAATTAGTGCTTTGAGAAAGGAATTGTTTTATTGAAACAAAATCATTTTGATTTGTTTTGGGGTAAATACGTTGGTAAGTCCGGATAGGAGGTATAGTTGGGTATTGGTTAAGTTGGCCTGAGTGTACATGGTGAAAGACCGAAAATACACGTGAAGCAAGTTCTGATTAACATTCGGTAAAGTGGGAACTTGGTAGTGCTTGTTATGTCTACTTGTAGACACCAACCTAGGAATTACCTAAGTCATATTTACCGCCCCTTTGAACTACATTGAAATTATTGAATTTTTAAATTCTCAAATTGCATTGTGCATAAAAGTTTCAAAAGATAGAGACATATGTTTTTGGGCATAACATGGCATATGCATTCATCTTAGAAGATTGCATAAAATGTATATACTTTGTTAAGATCTTCCTACTGGGCTTTATGCTCACTCTATGAGATTTTGTGCAGGAAAAGATGTGATGATCCCACCAAGTTAAAGGCGCGGAAATGTGTTTTGAGAGCACAAAGTTCTTTCCTTTTGTTGTAATTACTTTGACAGACCAAGGGTTTTATATGTATGGGTTCGAAAACGACTTTTGTGTAACTAGGCTTAAGCCTTGGAATTCGCAGGCCTTGAGGGCATTTAATTGTATATGATTTATTATGCCACATGCTATAGATTCATGGTCTAGGAATGTTAAATGTATAACCACATGTGGAATACATATTGTGTGTGTTGATTTCTGACCACACTGCGAAATAGGTACTCAACAGGAGAGCACAGGCAGAATAGACTGTGCCCGAACAACCTGTCACAGAAAGATAAGAATTTCAGCGGTGATTCGTCCACCCCGGGGTACTCCGACGATCAAGTCAGTACTCAGTTATCTCTCAAAGATATCAAACAGTGCTTAACTCACTTAGTCAGAATACAAAAAACGTACCTTAGACCTATGAGGGTGCCTTACTTTTATAGCCAGCACTAACCAGATCCCTGTAGAAGCCTAGCTTCAATGCACTGTGGCTCACTACTCATTTTGAACTTCCAACCAGATAGAGATAAACTCTCTAAGAGCCTTATCTTTATCCAGACTGAGATCTTCCCCCATTCTAGGACTCTTGTCCCTTATCCGTTCATTCCAGATTTCGATATCTACGCAGATAACCTCGGCCTAGCTGAGATCACCCCGGCGCCATGACTAAGACATGCGGCACCTCGACTGGCACTTCGGTGCTACCTTGGCCACGTGTTGTCATTCACAAAAATATGCCCCTATAACTGCTCCCTAGGTTCTATTACCTCGGCATCTTGAGGTGATGGAACCTATACCGTTTGTGCATACAGCACATCGGCTAGGACTCATTCCATTATTCATGACCGAAATCATCACACGTCGGCTTTTCATGACCAAGACTCTGTAGTCTACTTTATTAATGACCAAGAACCACGAATCGAGTTCTTCAAGTCCCCTAACCGATCGCCCCTCTAGCCGAGGTTCTTACTTCATTAAATCAAGAACTCCAAGAGATCTAAATGCGCATAAGTTGTCACACACGGTTTTCGAAACCATTTCATCCATGCATTCTTTTCTCATTGAATCGTACCTGACACACGCCATCAGGTCGCATCGCTTCTGCGCACGCCACCTGACAGACACATCGTCCAAGGCACATTATTATGATTTGTTGCCTTTTTCGTGTTTTAACAAAACATCTTTCTTTCTCCGTCTCTTCACTTTTGCATCCTTCGTTTTCCCTCTGCATTCAAGTTTATGTCTCTCTAAACAAAAAACCTCCATTTTCGTTCTTTCAAAGCTTTCTGCAACTTGCATCGAGCACCTCCTCCGGCGAGCTTTTCATCGTCCATTCACGACCACTCACGTCATCTAACTCTGGTGATATTCATCCGGCATCATTCTTCTCGGTAAGTCACTATTTTCCCTCTTTTCAGTTTTTGATTTACTTCAAACTCTGTTATGCCTGTGTGTTTTTATTGTGAATCCATTCGCATTCTTCAATCTTTGCCTGTGTTTTAAATTCCATCATTCGCGCGTTAAGCATGTTTGTTTGGAACTTCGTGTTTGTCCAATCTTTTTATAGGTCTACACATGCATACACAAACTGCTTGTATACTTGTTAATCTGCTACTGTCTTTCGCTTTGCACCTCTGCACACACTTTATTTAGTGTTCTTTGAATTCTTGTTTGTCTTCTTAAGTCTAAATCATTGTTGTTTCTTGTTTTTCTTGCTTTATTTCCAGATTCTTGCCTTTGATTCCTGTATCTGCATAGATTTAGGTTTGGGATTTGATTTAGAACTCTGTTTTTTAGGAAAACCGAACCAAAAACCCCCTTAGATCCTTAGAAACCTTTATTCTAGTGCTCTCTAGGGTTTAGCCGAGGTCCTTAAACCCACACCAAACATCCTTCTCTGAAATTTTGCGTTAATCTTCACAAGCCGACATCATAGATATGTTTAGGTGGAGAGTCGACACCCCTTTCAAGCTAGAGTACTTTAGGACAGAGTTCTCCATCCCGGCCAATGTTCACCTTAGGCTGGCAGAGGAGGAGGACTCTATCATGCCTGATGGGCACTCTATGCCTTTCCCTGTAGTGGCCTTCATAGAGTGTGGACTTAGGTTTCCTCTCAATATCCTTTTTCGACAAGTCCTTAATTATTACAAACTTAACCCAATGCAGCTGGCTATTAACTCTTATAGAGTCATTAACGGTATTATTGCCCTAGCTAGCCGAGAAAATACTAGGATAACACTAGCCGACATCCAGTACTGTTATACCATGTGTGGCCTGAAATCCGAAAAAGGCTACGTCTATTACCTCAAGCCGAGATCCACTGAATACAAACTCATAGCCGACCTCCCAGACTCCAACAAAGGTGCTGGAGATTATTATTTCATCATCTTGGGCATGGGAGTTCCCACCTGATAACGACCTTCACCTCTATCCTTTGAGCCGAATAGTGTTTAAAGAGGGTAATGGTAACAACCAAGTGTCACTTTACCTGTTTTTAAGTCTTTATTACTTTGTTCCCTTTATATGTTCTAATGTCTACTTTTTGTACTTGCAGCTCTTCCTCAGCCACCAAAAGACTTCTGCAAAGCCTACTACCCCAGCAACGACTTTAAGAAGCTACTGGGCTTGCCAGTTAATCAGCGTAAGGCCTCTCTACTGCTCAACTACATTCCAACCTAGAAATCCGCCTTGCCCGACGTCTCCAAGAAAAGCAAGTCTCCTCCTTCAGCAACAACTCCCCCTACCACTTCATCACCATGACCTGACCAAGCCTCAACCTTTGATTCAGCGAAGCAGCCATCAACATCTACTCCCCAACTGATTCCTCCAGCCCAACGCTGACGTCGAGTTCCAATTTCTGCTCCTGCCGGCAGAACCCGTTGTCACGATCCAAACCCGCCCCTATGGATTTAGCACCGTAACCGGCCAGTAATTCGAGACTACCAAAGGCCTGCTGGACAGTAATACAGTAATACAAAGTACATGGGCATGGCGGAAGCCAATACAGTAAATAAACAATGTCCAATGAGCTGACAGTCTGTATGCAAAAAGCTTTTTTCATACCTTTATACTTTCAGTACAGAATAGTATGCACAAAATATACAATCAGTCAAAACTGGGACTTAATCCCTATTAAACAGTACAGTACGGTGCTATCAGTCTACAAAGAAGCGATTACATAGAGACAAGCGGAAATAAAACACCCCTAAGCCCTTAAGCCATAGCTTGATAGGCTCGGAACCTCGCAGTGAGGCACAGTGGTTGGCTTTGACAAAATTAAAGCTTGCCTGACGCTCCTAGCTGCGGTCTGGTGCCTGTACACCTACATATATATATGAGTAGTGAACTAAAGCCCAGTGAATAACACAATGCGTAAAGGGGTTAAGAATAAATTTCCTTTCAGTATGGAAAACAGTCATTTCAGTCAGTTTATCAGTCATTCAATTTGGCTCATATTTCGGGTCATAACAGTCATTCAGTTAAAGCAGTGATATGTGGTACATCCATTGGCATAACAGTACAGTAAACAGTAGGTCTTAAAAGACCAGGTCTTAACAGACCAAACAGTAAATGATGGCTAGGGATGGCAATTTGAACCCGGCCCGACGGGGACCCGACCCCCCGTCCCCGATAAGAATGGTTTTTCCCCGAAAAATACCCCCGTGGGGACGGGGATGGTATTCAAAATTAAATCCCCGGTGACATTCGGGCCGGGGACGATAATACATATTTCATCCCCGACCCCGGCCCGGCCCCGGCCCCGCTCCCCGCTCCGGTCATCCCCCGATTTATATATATATATATGTTTGGTTTGGTTACACACGGTGTCTTTCAATATTATATATATATATATATATGTTTATATGTTTGTTTATTATATTATATATATATATGTTTATTGTTTACAGATCTGTAACTCTCCAAATCCGCTCTCCGCCTCTCATCTCGTCACCTCCCTCTACTCTCTCATTCTCTTCCCTCTACTCTCTCTCTCTCACTCTCGGCCTGTTCGCGATGTCGATCATCAGTATCCGCGACGTCGATCATCAATGACATGACCACGGCCACGCCTTCATTACCATCGTCGTCCATCGCCACTCCTTCGTCCAGATACACAGATCTATTTTTTTGATTTGTTATATATATATATATATGTTAGATCTATTATATATATATATGTTAGATTTGATTTTTTTTTTTTTAAGCTCATCAGATTGTTGTTATTGTTGATGTTAGATCTGATTGTTGTTGCTGTTGAAGAAATTTGGAAGGAACTGATTTTTCTTTTTTTTTTTGGGACGAGGAAACTCGATCCGATTAAGTGGGGAGAAGGCGATGATGAGCTCCCGTCGGTCGGACCGGGACGGGGAGTTTCCACCATCGGGGATCGGGGACGGGGAGGGTGATCCCCGGCCCCGCCCCGCCCCGTTGCCATTCCTAATGATGGCCATCAAGAGATAAGATAAGAATTGAATAAAGATACTAATTCAGAGAACGATCTGATGCTTGTGGATTCAAGAGGTGTCTCGCACAGACTCTAGAGGTGGCTCACACTGTAGCACTTAGTTCCGTAGATTCTAGAGGTGGCTCACACTGTAGCACTTAGTTCCGTACAGCACTTTGTTCCATATCAGAAATACATAATGGCCATTATAACAGTAAACAGTAGTGGTTCCAAACTTGGGAACCGACAGAGATGTCTCTGTCACAAGAATAAAAATGTGATAGGTGCCAAGGATGCCACAAGACAGCTGTAATATAAGACATACGTTCATTCAAGACACAAGATCGTCGAAGGAATGCTCAATTCCGAAAGCGATGTCGATTCAAGAACAAGATTATCAATTCAGGAATGCTCAAGAACTAGTTCAATTGATGGCGATTTAAACAGTCCAATTTAGTAAACATTTGATTCGGTGAAGCGGTTGACAAACATTTCAATAAAGTAGACAAATTTCAATAAGGTAAACAATTCAATAAAGTAAGCGATTGAGAAGATAATCATTTTTGAACATATCTTTACACGATTGTTACTCACAGAGTTACGGCTACTGAAACTAGAGCGCCCTCGGTAAGCCAACCCTACACAAGATATCTGAGGAACACACACTAAGCTATACAGTTGGGAAATATCATAACTTAATTCCTAATTTTCCTTGGTGTGTTCTACGTCTATATCCTCATTAAGATGCCTTAAACTAGGCCTAAGAATGCCTAGAATGGGATAAGGATGCAAAAATACACTTAGAAAACATTTTGCAAAGTTTGCTGAAAATAGGAGCCTCGCTCGAGCGAGCCTTCCTTCGCTCGAGCGAGCTTCCAAAATCAAAGGCTTAGCTCGAGCGAGAAATCCTTCGCGGTTCGTCAAACAAAGAAAATACTGGATGCTAAAACTTTACGCTCGAGCCACCAATTCTACGCTCGAGCGTAGCTTCGAACAAAGGTTGGTCGCTCGAGCGAAAAAGCCAAATTCTGGAATTTCCAGATTTGTCTCCTAAGCTCAAACCAAGCATTCTTTCACTCAAAACTCGACCTCTTGGGCCCAAATTCTGGAAAACACATCTAAATTCAATGTGTAACAAGTTTCAAAGCTCAATTTATGAATTCAAGCCCCAAAGGTGAGTCAATTAAAACCATATTCAAACCCATTTTCAAGAATATGAAGAACATGCAAACAGGCATGAAATTAAACCATTTCAAAGCTCCAATTTGATGTTCTAGTGAGCCATTTATACCAAAAACAATTTGAAATCATGGACTTGAGCCTAATTATGAACATGCATGTGCAATTTACCATGAACTCAACTCAAAACTCATCAATTCAAACATGCATGCATGAATTCTAGTATAATTCACCATGTATGAGCTACAACATGACTTAGTTCTATAATGAAGCATGAATCATGCAAGAACTAGCTCAATGACAACAATAAGAAGATGAGTTTCCTACCTTAGTCTTGTATTCAAAGTTTAGGAGCTCAATTATGCCAATTTACACTTCAATTCTTCAAGATTCAAGCTACTTCCCCAAGTTGAGTTTAATTCTCTCACTCTCTCTCAAATTCTCTTCTTTGGTCGGTTTTGGGCCAAGAAATGGCTGAAGAGTTGTTTTGTTTGGGTGTATAAGGCTTAAGGATAATAATAAACAAGGCCCCACTAGATGGCATAATTGTAAATAAGGCCACTCTATTAATTTGGCTCAAATCAATCTAGTTTAATCATACCTAATCAGTTTTCAGATAAATGTGCCATAAAATCACATTAATTATGATGAACACAGAACATTAATCAATTTTGGCTTCGGCCGCCGATAATGCCTTCAATTTGCAGTTTAATGCATAAGACGAGAACAGATAATTTGGCAGTGGAACAGATAGATTGTGCATTTAAACGATTCTGATCAATCGATTGATGGATCTCGATCGATTCGATACTTTAATCAATTCAATTATCAATCATGTTCAGTCTCAGTAAACAGTAATTAGTAGGTAATCAGTAAACAGTGACGAGGGTTATTACAGTCTCCCCTCCTTATAAAGAGTTTGGTCCTCCAAACTCGAGGTAACATATAATAACAGAGATAATACCTAGCATAAAGGTAACTTTCACTCTATAACAGGAGCACAATCATATTAAAACAGAATCTTATGCACATTCAGTTGTCAGTCAAGGACAGTTTCGGATATATATTCATTTCCATATTCTTGTTCAGAGCATACATAGATGCCACAATTCTTACTTGGGCATACGCGGCACATTCATTGGCACTACTAGAACAGATACAAAACAGATACAAGATAGATGATACTGATAAGAACGGTAACAATACAAGAATAAAGATTCTAAGATAGTAGTATTCACACTACTTATATTAAGTACTTATCGGGGTTATAGATTTGCACTGGTCTCAGTTTCCTAAGTGGTTTCCCCCGTTAATTTACAGAGTCTCGATTCATCCTCTTCCGAGTTGTTCACCCGGTCTTAGTTCAATTTGGTTCTCAATTCGGTAATCCCTCACAGTCAGTCCAGTTCCTTCGGGAGTTATCGCAAATGTAAGGCGAATTGTACATTACTCTCATAGCGGTAGGCAGAGTTCTGAAGTAAGTTTTCATTTACTATTCATCAGTTCCAGTTCTCACAGATTCAGTCATAGCACATATCAATATGACAACAGTCATACAGATTACATATACTTCCAGACAGTCAGAGTTTATGATCAAAACCAATCTGTGGTCAACAGATCCCATCAGTTCTGAAGTACCGTAATCACCAAGACAATCATTTCCTAGTCAAACAAGTTCATGGTCAGAACAGTATTACCGGGTAAGTCATCACCGGTTACATACCCAGTTTTTCCACATTGTAAACAATTCAGATAATAGCTCTCAACAAGAGTTTTCTCAGGTCAATTCGATGAAAGTCTGACCAGGTCATGTCAGATGCGAGTTCTGTCCAATCATAGCGAGTAAAAGTTCAAAGCACAAGCATCCAACATAAATTCTATCAGTTACACAAAGGGTTTCATCAACCTACCGTTCTATCAGATTAGACCGGATAACAGTTCCATTACTACCATTTCTAGGTGAGGCACGTTAGTTCAGACTCCATTCGTTTAGGTACATAATCAGTAGTTTCACAATTTGTCAACCGACATCGGAATCTTGTAGCATTACAATTCATATCCAAGCAGTACAAGTCACATACAATGTGTTCCTCCCAATAAGTTTACAAGCAAATGCATAGGCATGCAGTTATTCACATTGAGAGGTAAGCATCACAGTTAATATAGCAATTTCCAAATAAATCTTCCTTAAAGGCATATGATATGCAGTGATACATCACCCAAGGTTCTTGGCGACACATAATAGTGAGTTGCCCTACGAGGGTTCCAAATCAGTCATATAGTCACTAAAGCATAGGCTCGCAAGCCTAATCAAACAGTCATGTCGATTCTTCCACAATTACGATTCACAGTTAAGAGTTTATCAGTTGGGGTCTTTATTTAGTCATACAGTTCCAGAGTCATAGTCCCAACAGTTAAATAATCAACAAATAACATAACAATCATTCCAAGCAAAGGTATCGTCATGTATGTGTATGTTCGGAGTCCACTAACATTTCTAATACGGATACACGAGTTCGCTGTACAATACCAAATAATTTCTCCAGATAGGTAACCAGTCATACATCTATTCAGTCTAATAACATCCTTAAGCAAAGGTAAGCAGATATGTACATAAGTCTAAACAGTTTCCATAGCACAGGTAAATGTTAACATAAGGTTTTACAGTGTCGCACATATAGTCCGCATCAACGGTAGATTTCAAAAGATTCATTATCCACAGTCCATTCCTCTCAGTCTTAACAGTATTACTAGCATGGGGACATGTATACAGGTGTGAGTTCAAAATCAGTTTTTCATGTAGGCATTCGTCCACAAATTCATAAGCAAAAGTTCCTCTTTACAAACCAGTATGGGTTCCTAGTTTCAGCAGTCTCACACACAAACAGTTTGCGTGTATAATTCGAGCTCAAGGGTCCGTTCACTCAGTAATGTCCGTCAATACGTAATAGTGTAGTACAAATCATAATCGTACAAATTTCTCGAATTACAGTCAATCATAAGGTATTCCCATGTTCAACAGTTCTAGTACAGTTCAAAAGGTCATACCTAACAGTTCTCATTCAGTCGTTGCAATATGATACAAGGACTTAACTCAGCAAGTTCTCACCGTTCACAAGTCCTAACAGTTCTTATAGTGTATGATTCATAAGTCCAGTAATTCAATCGGTTCAGTCAATATGTTCACAGTCTATACCAAATTACGGAATATACGATTCCCATGCAAACGTTCGTATATAAGCAATTTCATCTATTTAAGGTAACACCTGTGTCAGTCATTTCAGTGTTCCGAGCATTCTCCATTCACGGAGGTCATTGATTTACCAGTCATTTTCACCTTCTGTTACTTCTGTTTCATTCTTTCTGATTCAGTTGATTTGGTTATTTCAATGCTGCTACGTTATCTCAGACATTATACTCTATCCAGGACATCTACACACTTTGACGGTTTAAAAAAAAAACGTCGATTTAGTCAATCACATCTAGGTCACACCCACCTTCAGTTCTTCTCTAGTCTTTGTAGTCCGTATCTATCATGTGGGGTGCCTATCAGCTGGTTAGGTAAATTTTTACCTCATACTTGAGCACAGTCTTATCACCTTTCAAGTTGTTCAAACTGAGGTACTTTCCTATCTCGGATGCATTGGGGGAAGCATTTTTCGAAGAAAACTTCACACATTTTCTCGGTTTCTAAACCCAAGTCTCCGTTTTCAGTGGTTCAGTACCTCCCAGAAATTCCGGTGGTTTCAGTTCATTTGGGTTTCTGTATCAATGTCATCAGTTCATATTCAGTTGATTCAAGTACGTATGTCGACCCTTTTTATCTCCTCAATTTTCCAGTTAAAACATCAACCATTCCTTCTAGCCTGTTAACTCTAACATCAGAAGATTCGGTTTCGCCTACGTTCCTCATCCTTTCCCTTGTTTCGCACAACGGGGTGGTTATCAATATAGAAGAGGTTCTTACTGATTTCACGTTTTATCTCATATCAGACGTGTGTATACTTTCATTTCAGTTCAGGTACGGTCATATAACCCTTCACTTTCACACGTTCATTTTCTTATAGATTTCCACAGTCAGTAATACATTAACACTACATGTCATTCCATTTAACTTCTTTAGTATACATATAGGCTTCGTTTCATTTCACTATAAGCAGTGGTAGCAATTATAAACATAAACAGTTGCATATTTAAACAGCTTAACAAATTAGCATATAACCAGTCATGTTATAACCACACACACTTTTTATGCTCATGCAATGCCCTAACTTCTTTTCTAGGACATCCTATAGCTCATTTAGACACGTGCGTGCGGTACGACTCGTGGTTAAGTATCGCTCTGATACCACTCTGTCACGATCCAAACCCGCCCCTATGGGTTTAGCACCGTAACCAGCCAGTAATCCGAGACTACCAAAGGCCCTTTGGACAAGAATACAAGAATACTGATGGGGCATGGCGGAAGCCAATACAGTAAATAAACGATGTCCAATGAGTGACAATCAGTATGCAAAAGCTTTTTCATACTTTATACTTTCAAGATGTAATAGTATGCACAAAATATACAATCACCAAAATCGACTTAATCCCTATTAAACAAGACAAAGACGGTGCTATCACCTATACAAGATGAAAGCGATTACAAAGACAAACGGGGAAATAAAACACCCCTAAGCCCTTAAGCCATAGCTTGATAGGCTCGGAACCTCGCAGTGAGGCACAATGGTTGGCTTTGACAAAATTAAAGCTTGCCTGACGCTCCTAGCTGCGGTCTGGTGCCTGTACACCTACATATATATATGAGTAGTGAGCTAAAGCCCAGTGAATAACACAATGCGTAAAGGGGTTAAGAATAAATGTCCTTTCAGTATTGAAAACAAACATTTCATCGGTTTATCACTATTGATTTGGCTCATATTTCAGGTCATAACAGTCATTCAGTTAAAGCAGTGATATGTGGTACATCCATTGGCATAACAAAGATAAAGAACAAGAGGGTCTTAAAAGACCGGTCTTAACAGATCAAACAAAGAAATGATGGCCATCAAGAGCGATAAGAATAAAGAATAAGAATATGATACTAATTCAGAGAACAGTACAGTACTTGTGGATTCAAGAGGTGTCTCGCACAGACTCTAGAGGTGGCTCACACTGTAGTACTTAGTTCCGTAGATTCTAGAGGTGGCTCACAGTGTAGCACTTAGTTCCGTATAGCACTTTGTTCCATATCAGAAATACAGAATGGCCATCATAACAGTAAACAGTAGTGGTTCCAAACTTGGGAACCGACAGAGATCTTTCTGTCACGATAACGAATAAGATGAGGTGCCAAGGATGCCACAGTACAGTTCAGAATATAAGACATACGTTCATTCAAGATACCTGATGTCGATTCGATGAAGCGATTCAATTCCGTAAATGTGATGTCGATTCGAAGATATCAATTAGGTGACAGATTCAAGAACGATTCAATTTAGTAAGCGATTTAACAAATGGTCCAATTTAGTAAACATTTGATTCGATGAGCAGTTGACAAACATTTCAATAAAGTAGACAGCTCAATAAGGTAAATAATTCAATAAAGTAAACAGTTCAGAAGATAATCATTTTTGAACATATCTTTACACAGTTGTTACTCACAGAGTTCTGGGCTACAGTAAGCTAGAGTGTCCCCTCGGTAAGCCAACCCTACACAGTATACAGGACGAACACACACTAAGCTATACAGTTGGGAAATATCATAACTTAATCCCTAATTTGCCTTGGTGTGTTCTATGTCTATATCCTCATTAAGATGCCTTAAACTAGGCCTAAGAATGCCTAGAATGGGATGAGGATGCAAAAATACACTTAGAAAACATTTTACAAAGTTTGCTGAAAATAGGAGCCTCGCTCGAGCGAGCCTTCCTTCGCTCGAGCGAGCTTCCAAAATCAAAGGCTTCGCCGAGCGAAAATCCTTCGCCGAGCTCTGGTCAAACAGTAAAAATACTGGATGCTAAAATTTTACGCTCGAGCCACCAATTCTACGCTCGAGCGTAGCTTCGAACAAAGGTTGGTCGCTCGAGTGAAAAAGCCAAATTCTGGAATTTCCAGATTTGTCTCCTAAGCTCAAACCAAGCATTCTTTCACTCAAAACTCGACCTCTTGGGCCCAAATTCTGGAAAACACATCTAAATTCAATGTATAACAAGTTTCAAAGCTCAATTTATGAATTCAAGCCCCAAAGGTGAGTCAATTAAAACCATATTCAAACCCATTTTCAAGAATATGAAGAACATGCAAACATGCATGAAATTAAACCATTTCAAAGCTCCAATTTGATGTTCTAGTGAGCCATTTATACCAAAAACAATTTGAAATCATGGACTTGAGCCTAATTATGAACATGCATGTGCAATTTACCATGAACTCAACTCAAAACTCATCAATTCAAACATGCATGCATGAATTCTAGTATAATTCACCATGTATGAGCTACAACATGACTTAGTTCTATAATGAAGCATGAATCATGCAAGAACTAGCTCAATGACAACAATAAGAAGATGAGTTTCCTACCTTAGTCTTGTATTCAAAGTTTAGGAGCTCAATTATGCCAATTTACACTTCAATTCTTCAAGATTCAAGCTACTTCCCCAAGTTGAGTTTAATTCTCTCACTCTCTCTCAAATTCTCTTCTTTGGTCGGTTTTGGGCCAAGAAATGGCTGAAGAGTTGTTTTGTTTGGGTGTATAAGGCTTAAGGATAATAATAAACAAGGCCCCACTAGATGGCATAATTGTAAATAAGGCCACTCTATTAATTTGGCTCAAATCAATCTAGTTTAATCATACCTAATCAGTTTTCAGATAAATGTGCCATAAAATCACATTAATTATGATGAACACAGAACATTAATCAATTGTGGCTTCGGCCGCCGATAATGCCTTCAATTTGCAGTTTAATGCATAAGACGAGAATAGATAATTTGGCAATCAAACAGATGGATTGTGCATTTAAACAGTTACAGTCAATCGATTCAGTTTCGGATCTCAGTCAGTCAATTCGGTACTTTAATCAATTCAATTATCAATCATGTTCAGTCTCGATGCTTGAATTAGTAGGTAATCGAACAAAGGATGAGGGTTGTTACACCCGTAGCCGAAAATGCCGACTTTCTGAGTCATCGACCTACGACCCAAAAAACCCACCTACTGCACTCCCTGCTATCCGCCTCGGTACCAAAGTAATTGTAGCTACCACTGCTGAAGAGATGGGGTGCAAACCAGCAGTTTTTGAAGACCCACTCACAAACATCCCCGAGGTGGTAACGGTTCAATCCTCATCCTCTCATTTCCAACCAATCACAAAGCTAAAACGGATGAAGAAGGCCAAGGCAAAGGCCACAGTGACTCAGATCGATTCTGAGGACATTGTGCCCATTTCAAAGCTAGCTGAGGTCGAGAAAAGCGCCCATTCTGCCAAAAAACATCCAGCCGAGGATCCAGCATCCAATTTCCCACCAGCCAAAAAGCCGAGGTCCAACCACTAAGAAGGCAATAGCTACTCCCGAAGCATGACCTAAGCACCCGAGATCATGCTCGACGACGGACCTCTTACCGCTGGTGATAGTGCTGCGAACCTTGAAGTCGGCGCGGCTCTGACCATGATAGTTCTTCTACCCGAAGACATGAACCGCATGGCCGAGTTGCATGAGTATGAGAATTTTGCTCTCATGATACAACACTCGGTTTTGGTAATCCTCTAATACTCATCTCTTCATAGTTCTCTGTACACTTCGAAAAAATCTTACTAATCTATTTTACTTCTTGCAGGCTATTCAACATGCCCATTCGTGCGTTGTAAAAATCGAGATGATGATGAAGGAATTGACGTAAAGAACCAAGGAAGCAGCCAAATTCCTCTCTTCACTCAACAAGGCCGAGGCCAGCAATTGTGCTCTAATGGACCAGGCCAAGGACGCCAAAGCTGCTCAAAGTCTGGCCGAAGAAAATGCCAAAATGGCCAAAGACAAAGCCAAGGCAGCAAGAGCCGACCTCGAAGCTGCCAATGCCAAGGTAGCTAACATGGAGGCCAAGCTTTAGGAGGCTCTTACCAATAAGGAGGCCGAGGTAAAGGCGGCCGATGAAAAAGCCTTCGAAGAGGAGCAAGCCGCCGTCCGTGACCAATACAAACAGCAAGTCAACTTGGCTTGTAACCCAGGTTACTACCTCGGTTGAATGGTGACTCTCAACAAGTTGGCTGTGTCCATGGACTCCGATCTTCGGGATATCAGTCAGCTTCAAGTGTCTTTCCCACTAGAACCCAAGGACTCCGGTGATGAAGCCGAAGATGATGCCGACGATGGTGAGGCCGACAAAGAGGAGTGGGAGGCTGCCACTGATCCCAAGTCTCCTACCTTCAACGAGCAAATAGACTTAACTTAGGATGAGAAGGATGACTTGGTTTCCAAGGGCGTCTTTCCCAATCCAACTACTTCTGAAGCCAAGATCCAGTGCGCCGAGAAAAGTCTGGATCAAACTCTGCTGGAGATTGACGCCGAGATAATGGTCGACAAGAGTGCAACACCACCAGCCGATCAAGCCAATCCTAGCACTTAGAATATTTCTTATTTTCCTTGTATTCTTTCTCTTCCTTTGTTTGTATTTTGTTTTGCCTGAACAATGTTTTAGTTTCATATTTGGCCGACGTGCCGCTCTTGTAATCTGAACAGGTAATCTTTTGTGAATGCAAGTTTCCTCCTTTCTTCTAAATGTTTGAATGTCTTCTTTTCTTTTATGTGTGTTCTACCACTTTCATACTTAGAATAATTTGGCATGTCTTCAATTTATACCTTTAACTGTATAATCTCCTCGGAGTAAAATATCTCGGACATAACTTCTAATTGTTTATTTCGGCCTTGGCTTAACACTTTGAAAATATTTTCACAAGTGTTGTTTTGAACTTGCCACTTCACTCTCACTTATCAAGACTTCTGTTTTCTATATTTCCCAAGTTTGGCAACCTAGTCATCTCAGCAAGTACGTATGTATATCTTGCAATATTACCTTGGCCTAACTTCGACTTGTAAATTTTTCTGACAATTTCAACAAGTGTTAAGCTAACTCTAGCTTGTAAATTTCTCTATAAAATTCCAACTCCCAAGTACTTTAAACTTTTACTTATCATTCTCCAGCTCCTTACCCCCTAATGTGAACTTAAGTCTCACTTATGTCCACATTAAACACGTATAGTTATTGTTAAAGTCATATTCAAACAAAGACTGGCCGAGGTTCTCAACCTTGGTTTATTTGTCAATCTATCTGAAATGCACTTAGTTTCATTCTTAAGCCTAATTCTGCCGACATGGTAAGGCTATGCTAAACCAACTTAGTTCAACTCCATTATACGCAAGTCCAATTTCATATTTGCCATATAATGAGTCTAAGTTATTCGTCATATTTCAATCAGAAACATCGCAAACTTAGTTCAACTCTATTATATGCAAGTATAATTCAACTCTACCATATAATAAATCTAAGTTATTCGTTAGGTTTAAATCAAAAACATCGCCAAAGGACTGATCACACAAATTTTCAAATAAAATCAAGCTAAAAAGTTTTTATTACTACCTCGGCTAAGAAAATCATGACATAAATTTCGACAAACAAAAAAGCCTAATGATAGAAAAACTTTAAGTTGCAAGTGTTCCAGGGTCTTGGCAACTCCTTGCCTTCACTGTCTTCAAGCCGATATGCCCCATCGCCGGTAACCGAAATGATTCTATAAGGCCCCTCCTAATTTGGGCCCAACTTTCCCTCTCTGGGATCCTTCTTGTTGTCGACGACCTTTCTTAGGACGAGGTCCCTAACTTGAAACTCTCTTGGGTTGACCTTCTTATTGTAACCCCTAGCAAGCTGCTATTGGTATGCCCTTAGCCGAATTGCTGCTCTCTCCCTTCTTTCTTCCAGTAAGTCCAGATTTCGAGCCAGGAATGCCTTGTTAGTCCCATTCTCTACTCCCTGGGTTCTAATCCCAAGAATGCCGACTTTTAGTGGGATCATTGCTTCTGTGCCATAAGCCATGGCAAATGGGGATTCCCTAGTTGATTTTCTCAGTGTAGTCCGATATACCTAGAGTACATTGGGCAATTCTTCCACCCATTTTCCTTTAGCTACTTCTAGCCTCTTCTTGATCCCATCCAAGATAGTCTTGTTGGATGCTTTTGCCTGACCATTACTCTGAGGGAAACTTGGGGTGGAGTAATAGTTCTTGATTTTGTACTTTGCATAGAAACTTTTGATTAGCTTACTATCAAATTGTGTACCATTGTCTGCTACTATTGCCCTTACGATCCTGAACCTCGTGATGATGTTTTTCCATATGAAGTTCTTCACATTAATGTCCCGAATCTTCGCGAGAGGTTCAGCTTCTACCCATTTTGTGAAATAGTCAGTTGCTACTAGCAAGAACTTCTTTTCTCCAGTCGCTTGAGGTAGTTGTCCAACAAGATCTATGCCCTACTAGGCAAATAGCAAAGGGCTGGACACAGGGTTTAAATCTGCCGCTGGTTGATATATCAAAAGTGCGAACCTTTGACACTTCTCACACTTTTTGACATAAGCTTCAACATCTTTCTACATGTAGGGCCACCAGTACCCCTGAGTAATGGCCCATGTATAGGTTGGCTTCAGTAAATGACACCATTGGCCCCGGGCACTCGTCTACCCTAGGCCTTTTTTGCTGGACATGAAACACATGTTGTAAATGTTTCACCCTCTAAGTCTCTCCACGTATCTCGTTCTCATTGACCTTTGAGTGAATCACATTAATCACTCAAGACCCGTGTACTGGCGATGGTGCTGGTAGAGCTGGTGCTGCCGGTGCTTGGGGCAGCCTTGCTTGCTCTTCTCTTGTTCTAGCCTCGTCCACCAGGTCCCTTAAGTGACATTGTCTCACAAGGTTTTCCAGATGTGTCTTTAGAGCTCTGCACCCCTGAATCAAGTGTCCATCCTCATTGTGGTAGGCACAATGCTTCCCTAAGCTTCTTTCCATAAATTCGCCAGGGATCTTCTCTGGTGCTCTATAGTAAGGCTAGTTCCTGATTCTTTCCAGGACTTTGTAAACCGAGATCCAGAACACTGTGGTAACTGCCTGTGCAGCCCTTAGTCCTGTTTCTTGTCTATTAAAATTTGTATTACCTCGGCCTCACTTCGGCAAGCCGTTCCTCTTCTTTTGCTTTGACGCCTTGGTCCCTAGTGTGTCTTCCTCTGCTCTCGCATATTTCTCGATTCTGGCCATAAGTTCCCCCATACTTTTTGGCAATGTCTTTGCCAGTGATTTTCGAAGTAGACAGTCATCGTTCAGGTCGTTCTTAAAAGACACGACCACCACCTCTTGGTTGCACATTGGTATTCGGTTAAATACCTCATAATACCTTTTAGCATAAGCCTTGAGGCTTTCATCCTTGCCAATTCTCAAAGCCATTAGGGAGTCTACCCTCAACGGTTGCAGTTTGTTTGTAACAAACCTAGCCACAAACATCTCGGCTAAGCCTTCCCAGCTTCTCACAGTTCCTTTCGGCAATTTGTGAAACCAATCTAATGCGATTTCCCCAAAGAATAAAGGGAATATCTTGCAGAGTAACAGCTCATTTCTGGTGTACAGTGCCATTGAGTTTAAATATAAGCCAACATGAAAGTTAGGATCAGACTTACCGTCATATATCTGGAATCTCGGCATGTGGAACCTTTTCGGGGCCTCAAACTTGTCCAATTCCACGTAGAACGGCGTTCTCGGCTTGATCGGAGATGTTACCTCGGCATCTTGTCGCTTCCTCTGGAGGTAATCCCTCAAGTCCTCCTTAGTCCGTCCAGAAGCTCAGCTGTCAACGGATTTCAACCTTTTTGGTGCGCTACTCCCCATGTCGTTATGAGTCCTCTTGGACTTCCCTCTATTCGTCACGTCAAAACAAAGCTCCTTCCCTTGAACATGTCGATGTTCTTTGGCATAGGTTTCTTTGGCACGATGTGTCTTCTGAGACTCTCCTCTCATCGATTCCCCTCGCCCGACCTCCCGTGAAGGCCGATGCAAATGCTCCCTTGCCCTGTCATGCTGAGGGACTACGGGGATTGCTTTCTGCCCCCCTTTCTGGGCATCATTTTTTACCGCTGGAATCGGCGTGTCCTCTAATGGGAACGGTAGTTGCATGACGTTGTTCTGCATCATGAAATTGACAACCAATTATAGGTCTGTCAATTTGTTTGTCATCCCCTTCATCTCGCTGTCTCTCCTCAAGCATCTATCTTTCCATACTTGGAGATCGCTTTCGTTATAATACCCGCCCTGACATGCTTTCTTCGGTACGTCTCCCTCTTGGCCAACGTCTTTTTCTCTGGGATTCTTATCCCAAGGTTCTTGATTACAGTTGTCCTCCTCTGCGTTAGGTTCGGCATTTTTACCACTCCCACTAGAGATGTCGCCCCCAATTTTTTCTTTCTACTCATCGTTAGCCATTTATTCTTCTTACGATTCCCACAAACGGCACTAAATTGTGTGTGCTAATTTCTAACCACACTACCAAACAGGTACTCAGCAGGAGAGCATAGGTAGAATAGACCGTGCCCGAACAACCTGTCACAGAAAGATAAGAATTCCGGCGATGGTTCATCCACCCGGGGCCACTCTGACGATCAAGTCAGTACTCAGTTATCTCTCAAAGATATCAAACAGTGCTTAACTCACTTAGTCAGAATACAAAAAGCGTACCTTAGACCCATGATGGTGCCTTAATTTTATAGCCAACACTAACCTGATCCCTGTAAAAGCCTAGCTTCAATGGACTCTGGCTCAATACTCATATTGGACTTCCAGCCAGATAGAGATAAACTCCCTAAGAGCCTTATCTTTATCCAGACTGAGATCCTCTCCCATTCTAGGACTCTTGTCCCTTATCCGTTCATCCCAAATTCCGGTATCTCTGCAAATAACCTCGGCCAAGCCAAGATCACCTCGGCGCCATGACCAAGACACGTGGCACCTCGGCTGGTATTTTGATGCCACCTTGGCCACTTGTTGTCATTCACAAAAATATGCCCCCCCCACACACATACATATATATATATATATTTGTAAATCTCTTGAGTTTAATGAAAACAGATGTTGGAGATTTAACGATGATGTAAATGTTGAGACTTTATTTTCTGTATACACTAAGAAATGGAAGTTATTGTAATTGGAAGTTAGTGAGTCCTTATTGCGTTAATTTTCGAGGCGTTACAACTTGGTATCAGAGCTACCAAGTTTCAATACTTAGGGCTCGTGGGAAGTGGTCTTTTTTTCACAATGGGTTTATTTCACTTAATTTGGAGATGTTCCATGTTTTAAGTGTTATGTGATAACATGTTTATATGACTAGATGGGTATGGGATTGAACTTTTAGGATATTATTTGCGCCTATTAAATTTCTTGAGGTCTTATTAGAAGGGCACTTGATCAATGCTCATTCTAATAAGAATTCTTCGTGTTTCGTGGGACAAATTTCATCGTAAAGGAATAATTCGTATGTGTTTATGTGACTAAGTGCTTATGTGGAGTGAAAGTAAGTGTTTTTGTGATATGAAAATGTGTAGAATTGTTGTGATAGGACTTATGAGATAAGTTGCGAGCACATATGAGTTTGTGTGCTAAATTGTTTACTTTATTCTTGATTAGGATGTCAGGAAGAGGTCAGGCACGAGGTAGTAGAGGTGGGAGGCGTGGTAGGCCTCAACGATGTGTGTAGGAAGCACCGGTTCATGAGGTTTCGATGCAAGAAGAAGGGTTCAGCCAAGCTAATGTGGCCGAGGAAGTAGGCCAAGCTAATGTGGTTGAGCAAATGAGTCAAGCGGGAGTCTCAAAACAAACAGGTCAAGCCGCTATAAGCACCCTGGGGCTTTGAGAGAATCTATGAACATCTTAAGGGCGGAGAACCAAGCCCGAGAGAACGCCGTGGAGTCAACGGCGTGTTTTCTTACTAGAGAGTTTTTGCGGGCCATGCCGGATGAGTTTCACGGTGACCCCGAGCCCAAGAAGGCGGATGAGTGGCTCAAACAAACAGTGAAGACATTTGAGATGCTTTACATCGATGATAGTGAGCTAAAAGTGATTTTGGCGAGTTACTACCTCAAAGAGGATGCGGGTCAATGGTGGAAGTATGCCAATGGCAGAGTGGGACCAATATGGAAAGCTTTTGTCATCGATTTCCAAGACAAATACTTACCTCCCACAAGTAAGCAGAGATTGAGGCAAGAATTCCAAAACCTCAAGCAACTAAATCTGTTAGTGGCCGAGTTTGAGGTGGCCTTTACTAGTTTGTCCTGGTTTGCACTGGAGTTGGTGGCAACGAAGAAACGCTGTTGCATTAAATTTGAGAAGAGGTTGAGAACAAAGATCTTGTTCAAGGTTACCAGAAACATGATCCGAAACTATGACCGTCTAGTAGAGGTGGCGACACATGTAGAGATTACAGTGCAGGCCAAGGAGGAGAGACTTTAGAGTTCGAGGTCTAGAGGCCAAGAGTCTCAGGGGGATTTCAGACTGAGTAAAAAGCACAGGGGCACTTCTTCATCCCAGCCCCAATCACAGCAAACTAGATTTACTTTTCCATTGTCGAATGCTGGCTCGGGGAGGAATGCTCAGGGCAGCTTACTTGTTTCAAGTGTGGCCAACTAGGTCAGAAGGCTAGTGCCTGGCACGATGTCGATTTTCATGGCACTATATAGATTCACACTCGCAGAATTACATAAGTTGAAGATACAACTCCAAGAACTTTTAGACAATGGTTTCATTCGCCCTAGTACGTCACCATAGGGAGCGCCAACTCTCTTTGTGAAGAAGAAGGATAGGTCATTACGGTTGTGTATTGATTAGCGCAAATTGAATCAAGTTACCGTTAAGAACAAATATTCTCTACCTAGAATAGATGATTTATTTTCTATATACACTAAGCAATAGAAGTTATTGTAATTGGAAGTTAGTGAGTCCTTATTGCATTAATTTTCGGGGTGTTATAAGTTGTATACAAAATTCTACGCATTAAAGGTAATATGGATTCCAATACTAACAAGAGGAAATTAAGGATAGATGCCTCTACTTTTTTTTATAAGAGTTAAAGGATATTGAAAGATTGCATACTAGTTAAAATCCCTCAATTTCAAATTTTAGTAGGATAAGGAAAAGTTTTGAGATAAATGGTCAAAACCACTCTCAAACCCTAAAAACACTACATCAAATTCTAGATGACATATCTCTCTATGCGTATCTCTCTCTCTCTCTCTCTCTCTAGATCGTTTCAACTATCTTTCCTTCACCGCTACTACTATTACTTCCATTTACAACGATCGTCGAAATCAAAAATGAATCGCCATCATTCGCAATCACAGCCCATATTTAAACCAAGTGTCGTTCACAACTACAAACTCTTCATTGCCTCTTCCAAATCTACTGCACTACTTCTAGATCCACTGCCACCACTTCCAAATCTATCACTACCACCATTCAAATCTGAAACGAGTTGTACCGTTTGTAATTACACTCCAAAGCTTTGATTTCTATTCTTCCTCTTTCTCTCTCTCTTTCTATTCTTTTTCTATTTCTTTTTTTTTTTTTCAAAACACTTCTATTTCACTATCGCACAATGAAAATTTATCGTGACAGTAAAATTTCCCTCAGTGAAATTTCTGTGAGTCTAATTTTACTGTCACGATGAAATTTTACTTTGTCGAGATTCATTGGAGAATTTTGTTGTGTTAAGTCAGTGAAATTTCATTTTGTCGAAGAGTTGTTGAAAATAGACCGTTGGTGGTCACCAAAAAGTTGTCACAAGTGGCCAGAGGTTGTCCCTGACAATTGGAGGTAGCGACTGAAGGAACAATGGCAATTCTAGTTAGAGGTGGTCAGATAATAAAACTTGACTAAGGGTAATTTTTTTCAAAAAAGAATTAGTATCCTTAAACTACTAAACATATTTCAGCTGTCCTTAAACTAATACAAAATAGTTTTTAGAGAGCTAAATAAAAAAAAACCCTATTAACAATAATAATAATAATCACTCCATTTAGTTTTAAATTTTGAAATAGAATTTTTGATTTTTTATATTTCCTGTTTTGTTATATGTCTTGAACTTTTTTAAGTTTTAGTTAATTTGTTTTAATGTTTTTAGATGCAACAAACCTAAATATATCTAAAAAAATAAAATATTTGTGAAGAAATTTAAAAAATCAATAAATACAAAAAATATAAAAATCTACTAAATTTTTGTATTTGTATTTAGTATTTTTGTTACATACAAATATTTTACTTTTTAATTATATTTAAAAAATAAAAAAATAATTAATATATTTTAAAATTTTACTAAAGACACAAAAATAAAAAATAAGATTGAAAAAAAAAATGTATAACTTAAAAACTCAAAAAATTATTTTTAAAAACTCAAAACAGTGTAATCACTAATATGATTCTAACACGAATATTCTAGACTAACACAAATATTCTTTCTCTTCAAATGGATTCTAATATTAAAGTCGTCTGATATGATTCTATAAAAATCTAGAAAATATTAATTTAGTAATTACGATTTAGTAATAAATTTTAATTGGATTAATTAAAAAAAATTACAAATTGAACTTTTACTTACAAACAAATTACAATTCAATAATAAAAATTACAATTAAAATTTGAATTAATTACACTTTTCATCTTTTTATTTTAACTTAAATTTCATTTTTCTCTTAATGGTTTCTGTGGAGGCATAATTTTAGAGTTATCTCTGTGGCCAAGTTATTAGCCGATGTACCACATGGGTAATAGTGTTTGGCCGAGGTGTGATTTGATCATACCAGAATCCAATATACTTGGAAGAGGACTTAGGTCCTCATAGATGATAATAGATTCCTTATTTGGATAAGATGGGACTCCTATGAGGGAGTTAATCCCAATCCAACTAGGATAGTGGAGTCCGTGAGATGTGTTATTCCTTGTTAGAAATAGGAGACCTATTAAAGCAAGGCTCCTAGGATGAGGAAGGCATGGATTACTATACAAATAAAAGCACCCCTACGGGCCGTCAAAGTACATTTTTGCTTATGAATTGTTATTTTTTCAATTTATCTTGTGAGATATTGTTATTAACTAGATTGTCAGAGTGCCCTCCCGGTTAATGGCAACCGGTTTAGGTATTTTGTTCATTACTACAAGTTGTGGACTTCATCTGGTGCATTTGCTCTTCGACTAGGTTCTCAAAATCTCGAAATTATATTCAGTTTAGTTGTGTAATCAGATTTTAACATACACAATTTGGCATTGTCTGTGAAAAACGAAGAAAAAATGAATGCCAAAAAGATCTGCAAGAATAAGAGAAAAAAAATTGACGACTGACTAGATTGAAAGAATGAGTCTCTCAGCCATGGTTTCTAAGAGCAATATTGATCTGATCTAAAGCGCATCTAGATGTAGCACGTGTGTAGGCCAGTTAGATCAAAGAAACGTTTCTTAAGGAAACGGTGAATGACTAAGCCAAGGTGTGTAACCTAGACTTAGAGTTGTTGGATTAAATTCTTGAGATTAGACGAGTTTTAGCTCACATTGAAGGGCATAAGAATTTAGAAGATGAAGAGATCGGTTCGATAAACCAAAGTTGAAAACAATTGTGTATCTGAGGTAATTGAGTTCAATTAGACTAAAGAGTTCCCATTACCTTAAAGTTCTCAAGTGCAATGGGAATTAAGGGGTAGTTGTAGAGACATAATTTTTGATATGTCCACGTGGCTATGCTTAGGGCTGAGGTGTCATGTGTTGGCATGAAATGGGCCAAAATATGGAAACAATCCATATTTGAGCTGAGATAGGAGGCGAAGAACAAGAATTCTAATACAACAACGACTCCTAGGTGGGGTGGTTTAGGACTCTTGTGAGAGATCAATCCCAATTTAACTAGGAAGAAAGAGTTATAGTAGAAGATTGACTTCTAAATTGGGTATGTTAGGACTCTTTAAAGAGATTAATCCTAAACCAACTAGGAGAGATGAATCCTAAGTGGTTTGTTATTCCTAAAGGGAATAAGTGTCCTAGTGAGATATGATCACTAAGAGGAGGACGACACTAATGTTCTAAA
This sequence comes from Camellia lanceoleosa, assembly GCA_025200525.1. Lineage (NCBI taxonomy): Eukaryota > Viridiplantae > Streptophyta > Magnoliopsida > Ericales > Theaceae > Camellia > Camellia lanceoleosa. The sequence continues at coordinate 86,711,640 of CM045766.1, read as the reverse complement.
TAAAGGTACGCCCCCTATGGATAGAAGGTATGTGATTTTGTATGTATTAAGGCTTCGTTTGACATGTTGGTGTTTTAAAAGTTACTAAAAAACTAAAAAACTTATAACCTATGTCAAAAAGTTAAAAATTTCCTTTTCTTTTTACTTTTTGCACATCTTTTCGTAGAAAACTAAAATATCATTCCAAACATACTAATTTTTTTTACCTCATATTTTAGCCAAAAAATCAAAAAATTACTAAAATAGCCTATTTCCAAACAAGGCCTAACTTGTATGAGTTATTGTTGAGTTGTTGTTACTCTGTTTGATTATCTAACGAGATAAAGTTACTCACTTGATCGTTAGAGTGCCCGTCCTAAAAAGACAAGACAGGGCACTAACAGTTTTTTGTCTTGTTGATTCTCGGCAAATTCATCTAGATTATCAACTTCGTTCCAAAATTTCTAGGAGAAGATCTTACTGATCTTGTATAGTTAGATCAGATTTTAGCACACAGATTCAAATTGAACAATTTGGTTCTTGTACTTTAAATTCAATTTCAATTTAATTCTTTCATCCAAATTTCTGTTATTTTTCTTATATGTATATCTTAAGAGACTGACAAATGTCTCAAAATCATTAATCAAACTGTTCAATTTAAAGTTATAAGAAACAAAATAAAATTTGAATTAAATATATTTTATACTTTTTATGAAAAGGGTAATTAACCATTAAAATTTTATACTTTTATATGATTAATATGTATGATGGTCGCAAATCGGATTGGGTTGGGTGGCTTTCCATCCATCATCTATTCGAATTTAGGCGAATTGAAAAAAATAAATATTCATCCCTCCGTTTAGCGGATACAGATTGAGCAGGTCATGTAAATTAACGGGATGTAGATCGATTTGGCAGTTTGAACTTTACCATTTTATACTTTTTTATTTATTATTTTGGGCCTTATTTGAGTTCAAAATTTTTTATTCTTCATTTTTTATAATTAAAATAAAAGCTAAATTTTTATATTTCATAAATAACTAATATTATTACTAAATAAAATATCTTCTTTTTTTTAACATATAAAACATAAAAAAAATATAACTTTGGTTTGGGAAGTATGTTGTTTTTTGGCTATTAGCTTGGGGCTAAGTTTCGTTTGGATTAGGTTTTTTTATTTTTTTTATTTTTGTGAGTGAAAAAGTGAAATGGTTATGATTTGAATGTAACATTTTGTTTTATTGATTTTTTAACCTATTTTGTTTTTTTATAACTATTTTAGTCTTAATCTCACATATCAAACAAAATCATAATATCATTTTTTTTAAGAAGAGTTGGTGGATCGGATTGAGTTGTATTATCTCTCATCCGCCATCCATTCAAATATAGACGAATTTGAAAATTTTCCATCCACTTCCGTTTACCTATATTTAGTAAAATCACTTAAAAGCTATTAAATCAGATCAGGTCGATTGATTTTGACGAATTGATCAGTCAATGAGGACCCCTACTAATATGTAGTGGTGTTTTAAGAAGTTGATAAAAAATTAAGTTTTTCACTTTTTTAATCTATCTTGTCTTTTATGAATAAAAAATATAAGAGATATTGTGATCCGAAATTGATAAAAAGCTAAAAACTCACCCTTTTTTTTTCTTTCCAAAAAACCCCATAATAATTTTGAAAGTAACAATGAGCTGTAAATATTACTAGTGGATAACAAATATTATTATGTCAAGTCAAACATGTGAAATTGGGAAGTTATTTCGTGGGCCAACGATACAGCCATCTAGTTAGACCATTTTTAATGGTTCATCAAATTTAAATTTGATAAAAAAAATTTAGTTTGTGCTATTACAACGGTTCGTCAAATCTATTATCAAATTCAGAATTTCTTAAATCTTTCATCAAATTAAGGATCAATGTACCTTTCATCAAATCATTATTCATTGCAGTTGGATTTTAATCACCAGATGATCACCTCAAGGCAAAAATTTGTGAAAGCATTACACTGGCCAGTCGTCCGCCTAGTCAACTGATTGTTTGATGAAGCTCTGTTGGATGATTTGATATCAAATGAAGTTTTTACTTAAATTTGGTGGGAAAAAAAAAGATGAACCATTATAGATGTCCTTAGGGATGAAAATTTGCAACACGGCACCACAACACGATTCAAATGTATACGAAATTAATGGGACACAAATATTAAACTTATCGGATTAGTGTTAAATCTGTATATTATGAAGTTGACACGAATAATTCGTATAATGAAAAATTAGTTACACATTTAATATTATTTTCACTTAAAAGCATCATGATATTTAATCTCTTATATAATTATATCTAATTTATCAAAAGGTATATAAAATACAATTTTAAGTTTAATATAAGTTTTTGCTTTTAATTGAAGTTAATGTATCTTTTATCAATTATATGAGTTAATCTAGTAAAAAATATAATAATAAAATATAATATTTATAAATTAAGAAAATCAAATTGAGTTAAAATCAAATATTTTTATAAATATTTTCATTTAATAGAAATTAGTTTTATTATATTTAACTTGTGAAGAAATTTTCAATTTTTTTTATACATTTGATATTTTTAGTTACTAGTAAAAAAAATTACATGACACATTAACACGACATGAACCGAACAGGGACTAAAAATAACATGACTTGCTAATACAAATTAATAAATTGATCAAGTTAGCGTTAAAATAATTCTAACACAAATTCAATCTAACATGACCCGAATACGACCCGACCTGACCCGACACTCATCCCTACATGTAGTGCCTGTACGGGAAAGAAATACACCTTCTCGTATAATCCTGTTGATCAAGTCTGCGCTCCTCCGTACGACGTCGTTTTATCACCTGAAAACACAAACGTGAGCTAGCCGGCAGGTGTGTACCAGAAACCTCTCCGATACCTAAGTCAATATGCTTGACAAATAGACAAAAGCTCTATGTATTCAGAAAACAAAGTTATGTGTTACCTCTCCAAAGGTGATGCTTGTGAGCTTTTATAGGTTTCGTGTAACACAATCCTAGTAGGACTCTTACTCTTCCATGTAGAGTCCTTCTAGGATTCAAACTCATGAAGAATAATGCTTATCCTTCAACACCCTCATCACTGCTTAAACTAAGTGAGATAGTTTTATCATGGCCGAACTTCCATACGGCCGACCTAACTCTTACTTCGGCTATTACCTTAAGTTCTCTTACCTCGGCGTTCATATGCTGAGACTGAGCTATCCATAAGAGAGTTAAGCCGAAGTAACTCTGACACCAAGTATTTAAGAAAACTCAACATACCTCGGTTTCATGTACTGCGACCGAACTAATTCCAAGGACCGACCATCCGGAGTACTTCTCAACCGAACTAGAGTATAAGGCTCTAGACCGGACTAATTTCAAAACCTTTTTACGAACCGGAGTAACTTCACAGCCATTTTACTCAGCCCTTCGCAGTGCGGCCGAAAACGGCCCATTACTTAGCTTGGCCCAATTTATCCATATAAATTACCCTCTAAAGTGTGTTTTGATTACTAAAAATGTGAAACTCACAATTTTATGTTAAATAATTAAAAAATAATAAAGAATATAATGTATGTGGATTGAGGAAAATTACGAACACGTAACTTCCAAAAGTATCCAATATTTTTTCTGTAAAAATTCAGAATGATCGAAGTTCAATAGACCATCCAATCAAAGCAATAAAAGGACTACTACTTTTTTTTTTCTTTTCTTTTTTTAGGTGAAAACAGGAAAGAGCAGTAATTGAGCCTCTCACCTTCACAAAATCTTTATATAACTTTTACAAATTTGAATAACTCATGATGTGAACTTTATATATATAAGAGTCAGTCTCACACATACATAAAAAGTCAAAATCCCTTTAAGGATTGGTTTGAAAAATGGGTTGATTTTTTAGCTTTTTGACTTTTTTTGACTATTTTAACCTAAGTTAAAAAACTTACTTTGAAAATGACTTTTTAACTTTTTAACTTTTTTTGTAAAAGAATAATAGAATAATTATAGATTAAATATGATGTTTTATTTTTTGTGATTAAAATAATTTATTTTATTTTTTATAATTAAAATAATCAAAAAAAATCCAATCTAACTCTTTCCAGCCGGAGCCTGAGAATGTGAGGGTCATCACAAAAGAGGCCCAAACATTTTCCAAACCTGAAAGGACTACTACTAAACCTGCACTTTCTTTTCTCATGGCTGTCGCATGTACTACCTAGACTTCCAGTTTAATTATTTTTGCTTGCTTTCTAGACAAGCTATTCCATTCCACTACCACAAAAATTGTTTTTTTTTTTTTTAAAGAAAATAAATTATAAATATACTTCTTAAAATTTATTTAAATTATAAATTACTCCTTGTAATTTTAGAAATTACATCATACTTTTTAAGATTTTTAATTTCATAACAAATAGATCCTTTTATTAATAAATTATTAAGTTAATTAACAGTTTTTAATAATGTTAAAATTATTAAAACATCACATCTAAAAAAAATCACATCTAACCTATAATAATTATACAGGTTGAATTATGTTTTATTTACAGGTTGAATTTTTTGACTAAAAACCCCAAATAACTCTTCCCAAATAGCCCCAAATAATTCAAACTGTAAATTCTAATACCGAATGATAGAAATCTTTCCGATAAAACTCACTCCTCAAAAGCAATTTGCAAGAAGAGAGTAATATATATATATATACACACACACACGTAGGGATATTTTGGAAAATTGGTAAAAAAATAACTTTTTGGCATTTATAACTTATTTTGTCTTTTTGTAAATAAGTTATATGAGAGGTGATATGACCCAAAATAAATAAAAGTTAGAAATTGACTTTTTACCAGTTTTCCAAAAGAGTCTATATATTCATAAAATCAATCCTCTTGTGTTCTGGCGTGGGATCGGAACAGAATGTTATTGAGTAGGACATCCAATGGTTTTTGAGTTGGATTATTGGGCTATTTTAAGATAGTTAAAAGTTAATTTTTTAATTTTTTTATTTTTTTTTATTGAAAAACATGTAAAAAAAATATGAAAGATAATATAATTCAAAATGTATTAAAAATTAAAAAATGACTTTTAATCATTTTCTCAAAATAATTCATTATTCCAAACATAAAACAAAAATGATTTGGACTCCTAAAAAAAGACCTCTAATACATCTTTAATTTGTTTTTTTTTTTTTCTCTTTTTTGTTTTTTACATTTTTTTTTTTTTTGATTGAACAACTCATTAGAACTGCACTGTTGCAGCTCTAATTAGAGCTCCGGAGCATGACCGAACATAAAATTATAGTGCCTTCGTACATTTCCAATGGCAGACAATTCACGTTTGAGGCTCTGGGGAGAAAGTGAACTAACCATGTGGCTCATTATGCCGCAAGTGTCCCCATTGAACAAGAGTTGAGTACAGAACTTTTATAGTGGGATAATTTTCGATAGTCTCGTGGTCCATTTTTTGGCCTCTAAATAGGATTGTTTTGAAAATTGATTTTAAAATTTTTTATAAAAAGATGTATAAAAAAAATTAAAATAAAAATATTAAATTTTTTTTACAGCAATTTTCTAACTTTTTAATTACTTTATATTTAAGCTGAACTAATATGCATGATTTGATTGTGATTACACATATTTCAAATTCTCCCTCGCCAAAAAAAAAATATATATATATATATATATAGGCATTTTGGAAACTTGCTAAAAAAGTAAACTTTTTGATTTTTTAAATTTTTTTTTACACAAAAAAGTCACCAAAAAGTGAAAAAAAAAAAAAAAAAGGTCAAAAAATTAATTTTTTATCAATTTCCTAAAACACCACTATGTCATTAGAAATATACAAACATTTCTTGATTTAAAAATTTTAGAGGCCCTAAATGAATTGTTACGAAATATTTTATATAATGCTCACGTGGCTGTAAAACTCAAACACATGAGATCCATACGAATCATACACACTCATGCTGTATTTGATTGGGAGATTTAGAGAGAGATTTGGAAAGAAAAAGGAAAAAGATATGTGAAACTATGTGAAATATGGACATGTTTTATTCACATTTCACCTATCTTTTCCATTACCCTTTCCAAAACTCTCCCCAAATCCTCCAACGAAACACAGCATCAAACAAATATTGAGTAGGATATTTAATAATTTATTTGGGATTTGTAGAATTGGTCTGATACAATAATGGAGTGTTTTGAGAAATTGATAAAAAAAAATAATAATTTTTTTGTTTTTTTGATTTTTTTAATGACTTTTTTTACTAAAAAATCTGACTTTTTGCGACTTTTTTGTGTAAAAAAAATTAAAAAACCAAAAAACCAACTTTTTTTTAGCTTCTTCTCAAAAGACCCCAATATTTGGTGGGCTTGCAAGTTGCCAGCAAAGCCCAACTAAGGAGCATAGCAGCCTTTATAGCACTGTTTAAAGAATAATGTTAGACATTATGAAATATGTTATGAAAAAATTTTATTTTTTGATTAGTGTGTGATATTTTATTCTTGTGTGTAATTTAATGGTAGAGAATATTTATAAAACTTTTCATGATATTTTTTTTATAATACCTAGCATTACTCCGATTTAAAAGGGAAAACAACAAAATAAAAAAGATTGATGAGAAGGGAATGAACATAGCAGCCTTTATAGCGCTCTTTAAAAGGAAAAAATTAATATGATGGTACTGATAAAATTAAACATTAAAAATTAACTATTGAAAATTAAATATTAATTTTTTTAAATTAAAAAACTATTTAATAAAAATTAAATTCTGAATTAAAATGAATTGGTTGGTATATATAATATTAAATTTATTATTTATTATTTAAAATTTTATATTATGATAGTGAATTGGTGGTGGTGGTACATGTAATAATGCTTATAGCGCCAATAATAATAGTAGTGGAGATATAGAAAGGTGCGGTGATAATGGAGAAATAATGTAATGGAGATAAAAAAAAAAGAAAAAGAAAAAGAAAAAAAGTAGCAACAGTGGTGTAATGATAGTGATTATTGTAATGTTATAATGATGGTGATAGTTATGACCATGGTAGCCATAGTTGTGAAGGTGAAATGGTAGCAATAGTTGTGAAGGTAAATGGTTATAAGTAATTGTAGTGGTGATAATAATAACAGTGATGATTGTAGTAATAGTTGTGAAATAGTAGTGGTATTTATGGTAACAATGAGAATGGCAATTTAGGTGGTAGTCGTGGAAGGATAGTGGAAGTAGTAGTAGTGGCGATGGTGCTAGTGATGGCGATGGCAATGACTGCAATTGTGAGGTTATAATAATGTAGTTAATACTTATGTACAAGTATTTTTAAATTCAATCATAACTAAATATTTTTTTTAAAAAAAATTAGCTTACATGTTAAGAGTCACATAATTTTTTAAATAATATAATTTGTGATTATTAAATAAACTTAATTAATTTTCACTTAATATATTCAATTTTAAATATTGAATTAGATTATCAAACACCACCGTTCATTCCAAACTTATTGTTAGGCAAGGACCCTGATCTAACTCCCAATAAAGATTCGCCAAGCGAAGATAATGTTGAATATCTTAACTTCGTTAATGCAATAGAAGCATAGTCCCCGATAATTTATCCACTATTGAAGTGTAGAAGACTCCGAAAGATGCTCAAGTGGTGATATTGAATATCTCAACATTGTGAATGCAATGAAAGCGTAGCCCCCAATAATTAATCCACTATTAAAGACTCCGGATTGACTCTAAATCTTATCCAAGACACGTCTGGTAATTTGCACAATTTGTCAGAAAGTGATTAGATCAGTTATAGCAACCGACGTTACAAAACAAAATTACCTTAGACAAAAGTAATTCAATAAATAATAGTAATCTCTTCCAAACAGGAGAAGTGATTTAGGTAGTAAGGTAATTTTGTAAATTAAGTAAGTACCAAGGTAAACAGATAAACTTGTATGTTACGGAAGTATGTTATGAATTGTAATTTTGAAATTCGCTAAACTCGTATCAGGGCCGGCCCTAAGAGCAGGCAAGAGGGACTTGCGTCTTGAGTCCCTAAATTTAGGCTAAAAATAGGGGTCCCAAAAAAAATTTTATGTTTTAGATATATAAAAAATTTAAAAAAATTAAAATTAAAAAAAAAAGCCTAAATACTATAGGCCCAATTGAACATTTGACTCCAAAAAAAGTAACAAGACTAGATTTTTATTTTTTTTAAGTATTTGTAATGATTGTTTCCTATCTTAATATATGAAAGTAAAATTTTGTTTATAATTTTAATGATTATATGTGCAAGTAAATTTTTTTTGTGACTATAACAAATAAAAAAATTGTAACTTATCGTTTTATTCATGAATTTTTTTTTTTTCAATGTAAGAAAGCCCCATTTTCGAAGGGTCACCTTAAGCTCCCTAAATCTCATGACCGGCCTTGTCTTGTATGAATAGGCAGCTTTGTCAATAGAAATAGATATGTAAATTCTCTACATCAAAATCTTCCTACTTCCTTTATCTAACTTCTCTAACTTTATTCTATAAATATCGTAAATATTTAGGGTTGGTTTGGGATGTCCTAAAAAAGTACACTTTTTGACTTATTGGTAGGTTTGGGTTGGGTTTGATGTGATGTGTTAGAGAGGTGATGTGATTTAAATAAGATGATGTGACTTAAATAAGATAGTGACTTTTTGACTTTTTAACTTATTTAATGCATGCCAAACTAACCCTTAGTCTTAAGTAGCTCGTTTCCTCCTTACCAGTTTTTGCTACAACTAATATCATATTATTATTATTATTATTATTATTATTATTAAAGTATAGATACACAGCTAAGTTTTTTTATAGAAAAAAATTACTGAGAATGATGGGATTTTTTTTTTTTTTTTTTTTTGAGAGAGAATTAGCCTTGTGTTTGGAAATGATGGGTTTTATGGGTTTGGATCTCAGTGGAAACCATTAAGCTGAAGTTGGGCCAAAAACAAAAGTTTGAGCCCATATACTTGGACCTATTAGATATATTTGTAAATGAAGGGTTAACTACTCATGTATCCTGTTATAAAGATACGTGCATCATCAAGTGTTTGCACAGATCAAAAAGTCCCACAAGTTTTAGTGACTTTTTGTGTGATGATTTTTTAAATCTATCGCTAAAAATTGATAATTAATAACTTTTTTTTGTGTTGATTTTTTAAATCTATCAGTAAAAATTAACAATTGATAACGTCTTTCTGTGACGAATTGTCGCTAAAAACTAAAAATTAGTGACATTTTTTATGAAAATGTTGCTAAATTAAAAATAAAAATTTTTGGTAACAATTAAAAGTGAACAGGATTTTTTGATGTATCAAAAAATAAAACGGACATATTAGTGCACCCATCTTCCTAATAAGACTTTTCAATGAATTCCCATAAATGAAAAGGCTTAATAAAGTTTGAACTATAAAGTGTTTTGGGTTGTTAATGACCCATTTCAGTTTGGACCAATAGGTGTTTTTTGGGTGACTCTATTTGCACTCAAATTATAACTTGGTATGCCTAATTAAAATTTTAAAATTTTAGTTCTTATTATACTCTAATATAAATGGGTGCTCAGGCCATAAATCCAAATCTAAGTTTCTTTTAGCCAAAGGTCCATGCTAAAAAATTACATGTCCATAAGGACACGTTTTTGTAAAAAGACCAAACTACCCCATATATATAATATAGCTACCGTAAAGACACCCATTTCCAAATCCTAATTACAGCCCTCGCTCTCTTCCCTCTATTCTCTCTCTCTCTCTCTCTCTCTTCATATCTCCTCTAAACCCCCATTGTTCTTTCTGTTGTCAGTTGCCAGGGTTTCAAACTTCACTTTCTCAGAGTGATCAGACGCTGGGAAGAAGACTCCACCGCTACCAAACCCCGCCTCTGCTAATATCTTCGCCTCCACTGTCTAGTTCTTCCTCCCTTTCTCTCCACAACATCAAGATCTTAGGCTCAGATCTATTGATGATAAATCCAAAGTAAGTATCTTCATTACCATCACTTTAGCATATAGAAACAGGCTCGGCCCTGGCCATAGGCCCACAAGGCCATGGCTTACGACCCCTCAAAATAGGCCCAAATTTTTTTTTTTGGGGGGGGGGGGCTCCTATTATAAGTTAGTATAATATATTATGTATGTTTAAAGTCCAAAAAAAAAAATTTAAAAAAAGGCCCAAACTAACTTAATTTTTTTGACCCATTAAAAGGCCAACAGTTAAGGCCCAACCCAACAATTTGAAAGGCCCCTTTTTTTTTTTAATTCCTAACCCTATCTTCTCTTAATCTAACATTCCCTACATTTGTTTGATAGCACACACCAGCAGCCCAAGCCAACAAAGCAAAGCAACGAAGCAGCAGCACACGGACGGAGCAGCTGCAAGCACAGGTAAAAAAATTTTTTTTTCTATTCCATTAATTAAATATTTATCTTGTCTTTTGCACAATTAATTGCTATTACAATATTGGTATTTACATCATCAAGAAGAATTTATTTAAGTTTAATAGTTTACATCACATAATTTAAAAATTTTGTGTTTTGTTAAGTGGTGCTGCTCTTGTTTTGAATTTTGATCTAAAAAAAAATTTTAATCTCAGCACAACAAACACAGGTAAACATTTTTTTTTATTCAATTAATTAAATATTTGTCTTGTCTTTTGCACAATTAATTGTTATTATAATATTGGTATTTACATCATCAAGAAGAATTTGTTTAAGTTTAATAGTTCACATCACATAATTTAAAAGTTTTGTGTTTTGTTAAGTGGTGGTGCTTTTGTTTCGAATTTTGATCTAAAAAAATATTTTGATCTCAGCTCATCATGACTCTTAAAAGAAATTATCCGTCTGGATTCGCAAAAAAGGAGAAAGAAGCAAAGAGTCGAAAAATTAGTCGAGTGTCAAAGAGGAGCTATTGATAAATTCTTTACGAGTGACAAACAAACAGAACAATCAGTTGAAGACTTGAATAGTGAAGAATTTGAAATTTTGGTGAATAATGAGAATAAAATTTTGGTTAGTTGTTAGTTGTTATAATGTAATGCTAAGTATTTTTTGTGATTTTAATCCAAATCTTTTGTTCTTTACCTTAAAAAAAAAAAAATCATTCAATAAAAAAAAATGTGAAGGGCCCCAGAAATTTAGTAGTTGATTATTGGCTTTGGGCCTCGAAAATCTCAAGACTGGGCCTGTATAGAAGTGAACGATATGACTCACGGCGATGGTGAGCCCAGATCCTACCATGCTCCTCTTTCTCTAGTCAAATCTCTTCCGCTGGAGAAGTCCAAATATAAGTTCGAACATATCTGTGTTTTTTTTAATAGATCTAAGGATACTAAGTTCAGATCTGAGGATTTGTGTTTTTTTGCAAACATTTTATATGAGTTCAGATTTGAGTTCGGTCTATCTAAATTATGATCTGTAGAGTGGGATCAGTTTTTTTACATTTCACAAACATTTTTTGAAGACATTTACTATTATTGTAGCAGTAGTAGTAGTAGTATATCCATCCATCTCTCTCTCTCTCTTTTCATCTTTTCTCTTCTTCTTTTTTTGTTTATTGTTTGTTTAATGTTAGATCATAGGACAAAAGGATGAGTACAACATGTGTGTATGTGTGTGTGTAAATATATATATCTTTGTATATTTGTTCATGCATTCAAGATTGGATTGTATATCTGTGTAGATGAAGGAAAATTTAAACAAATCATAGACATTTGATTTATTTATTTATTTATTCTGGTTCTTTGGATTTGAACAGATAAGATATATGTATAAGATTTGATCTATGCAAACCAAATTTTTGGAACTAAAATCTGTATAGATAAAAGGCTCTAATATATCTAAATTGAATAGCGATTTTTTCAATAGATAAATAGAGAGAGAGAGAGAGAGAGAGAGAGAGAGAAAAAAAAAGAGGTTGAGAGAGAAACAGATAAAGAGAAAAAGTTTTGAAAACGGTGTGAATTTGAACAAATAAAAAAAATATATTATAAAAATTCAACAGATAGGCTAAAAAAATTTGAACAGATAGACCAAAAAAAAATTAAATAGATAGCCAAAAAATTTGAATAGATAGATATAAATTTGAAAAGATAAAAAATAATTTGAACAAATGGATATAAATTTGAACAGATAGTCAACAGATAAACTAAAGAGTAAAATTGGAAACAAAATGTCCTCCAAAACAAATAAAAGAATTTCTCACCAAACTATTTCACAAGCGGTGGATATCTCACCAACAAAAAACATTCACTGAATCTAATGTCTTAGGCAATTGCTAAAATAGATTTATCAGCTATTTTCTCAATATAAATTTACTAATTAGAACAATAGATATTAAACCTAAATTTACTAGTGGATTTTTCCAGACCTTCTTTTTTTTTTCCTTTTTTTTTTTTTTTATAGAAAGGCTAAAACCAAAATATATTAATTAACAATACCATTTATAGATTTCGCCAAATTGTGCGTTGGCTGAATAACAGAACTAGAGATCTTAGAAATACATACAAAATCAAAATTAAAAGCATTAGTAATGCACAAAAGATCATTAATAAGAGGAGCAATATGCCAATCCAGTTCTGCTTTGCGATTTGGGAGATTTATCAAAACTTGACACTTGGTGCATATATAAACACATCTGAGACTTTGATCCTTAGCCCATGTAATTGCATCCATCACTGCCTTTGCCTCAACCGTCAATGGTGACAAAAGATGTAGGTCATTAGCTCGCCAAGCTACTTCAATCTTATCATTATTGTAACATGCCCAAGCAAAACTAGCAACCAAGTTGTCCTACCTCCATGCGTCGTCAACTACGAAGGTCCACATCTGAAATTCAGACATGTTAGAAATAGAATTCACAATAAAACAGTTATCTTGTTCTAGAACAGGACCCTCATTCATGGTTTGATGATTAATAAGACCCTGAAAGGACTACTGTTGATCTAGAATATTGTAAAAGTCACCCACAAGTTGAAGTTGATGAATTTTCCCAAGAGTATCTTGATTTGCATCTTATAGCGTCTAAGAAATAAGCGGTCTTGGTTGAGGAACATTTTGAGCCTGTAATGGAAGATGATGAACAGGATTTAAGTGATTTTGATGTATCACTAGCGTCCTTCACTGGTGTCAACGTTCCCTATATGTAAACAAAATGAATAGCTGTAATGCGAAATCTGTTTGAGGGTTTTTTCCAGAGTTTTTCAAAGTGGTATAATATGGGGATTTTGATTTATTTATTGTTTGGGTGTATCTTGAAAGGTAATTTTTTTGTTTTTAAAAAAAAAAAAACATAGAATGTATTGAGTGTAAATTATAATCCTAAATAATTTAATAAAGTGTACTAAGAAATTGAGCGTAATTAATGATTTTTGCAAGTCCGTGCTTGGACCAAATCTAAATTTATAAAAAAATTCTACTTTAATTTTTTGTGATAAATTTATTATTGTAAAATTATTTTTAAAAAATATAATTTAACTAGGGTAATTTTTTTTTAATATCCCTGATATTAATATTTTATATGATAAAGGACATATAATATTTTCATAGTAGTTGGAATTCTTCAATATTTTTATAGAGAAAATTTGACTTAGCGAAATTCGGCCCGACTCAGATAAAATTTGGCTCCGACATAGAGAAATTTCAATTTTCATAGAGAAATTCAAAGTTTCTCTTACTTGCCTATAAAATTTCTCTACAAATATAGTTAGAGAAATTTATTTGCATGTTAATTTCTCTAACACATTTAATTTTCTTTGAAATTTCTCTACATATGTAGTCAGAGAAATTTACTTGCATGTTGATTTCTCTGGCACAATTTGAAATTCTCTACTGTGTTGTTCTCTGGCCATCACACACTTGCATGTCCAGAGAAAATTACAAATTACAAATAAAAGTCTAGAGAAAATTACAAACTTATAAGCAGGTTAAACACAAAGAAAATCACAGATGGTTTCTAAGGGAGCTCAAAAATGTGTTTAGGCGCACGATGTTCCTTACTGGTCAACATAAACGAGGTGTACCCTTTGGGAACATGTTGTAACATCTCCGAGAGGTAAGTTGGAGGTCATCACCGAATATTGGTTTTCGTCGTCTTGTTGAATTACATATTTATGCTCTTCCGTCGCATAGAATATGCATTTCACATATACTTATGTTGCACACATGTCCTGCATCATTCATGATTCATGCATAGAACATGCTTTCGATCCTACATAGAATATGCTTTTGTTTCTTGCACAAAACATGCTTTCAATTAACATCATAGGTCGGTTGTCTATCTTGCATGGAACATGCGTTGTCACTATATTAATTTGTAATCTTTGTAATCTTTGTGCATCTATCGCACACGATCACTTTTGTGCATTTATCGCACACCTCTCTATTTTATCTCGGGACGCGTGAAACGCGAACCTGAGCGATTTTCCCTTATCTTAGGACACGTGACGCACAACCCTGAGCTTGTTATATCTCAGGATGCGTGACACACGGCCCTGGGTGTGTTTTATCTCGGGACGCGTGAAACGCGAGCCCGAGCAATTTTCTTGTATCTCAAGACGTGTGACGTGCGGTCCTAGGCGTGTTTTATCTCAGGATGCGTGAAGCGCAGCCCTGGGCATGTTTTATCTCGGGACACGTGAATCGCAAGCCCGAACGGCTTTCCTTTGTTTCTCAGGATGTGTGAAACGCGACCTTGAGCGATTTTTATCTTGGGACGCGTGATACGCGACCCCGAGCGATTTATCTTGTTTCTCAGGACGCGTGAAGCGCAGCCCTGGGCGTATTTTATCTCGGGCCGCGTGAACCGCGAGCCCAAGCGGGTTTCCTCTGTTTCTCAAGATGCGTAAAATGAGACCTTGAGTGGTTTTCATATTGGGACACATGAAACGCGACCATGAGCAATTTTTCTTGTTTCTTAGGACACGTAAAGCGCGACCTTTAGTGGCTTTTATCTCGGGACGCGTGAAGCGTGAGCCTGAGTGATTTTTTTTTTGTTTCTCGGGACGTGTGAAACACAACCCCGAGTTGTTTTCATTTCTCAGTTTCTCAGGATACGTGAAATGCAACCCTAGTTGGTGTTTTCTTTCCTCGTCTCGCGTTTTGGCGTAGTTAGAGTATGTTTTAGATCTTTTTGTAGGAAACCTATGTTGGTTTTTAAGCTTGAAGTTTGCTCATTCATATGTTGTTATCTCGTTATATTATTATTGCTTATTGCATCATCTTACATGATCATGAGTTTCAAAATAGCCGGCTTCGCGAAACGTATGACTCCAGCTTTCAAAGTCATTGTGCATATCATTTGCATTTTGCCCCAGAACTACGCTGGTTTGATTCCTTGCAAATGGATACGTAGGCAGCCTGCGAGTGCAACCATTTATTTCTATTTTGATTGTTTGTCCAAGTCTTATGGCCTTGTCAAAATGGGTCGTCTTTGGGCTTTGACATTCACTCACGTCATTTCATGAGTCCTAGTTCTATCAAAGAGGGGCAACTATAGACACCCCATTTTTTACGACCCTTACGACTTGGACATCATCGCTTGCACACCCAATGATGAGTGCATATGCTTGTCAAGTACTTGAAGTCCTCAGCGGAATGCCACAGCCTTGAGCCTCTTAAACCTTGTATCCTTGTTGCCTTGTTTTTGGACCAAACCCAGTGATTTTCAAGCCTACTGGCTTGTCGGCCACTGCTTTGGGCTGCCAGCCATCACTCTTGATTGCCAGCCACCAGTGATGGCCGGCCGGCCACCAATGTCTTTTGCAGATATTTTGTGACAGTTGTGCCAGCTATTTGCACAAATGCTTCCATTGCTCCCACATGTATGGCTGGATATTTCTGAGGGAGTTTCATGTTTTTCTATACATAGAGAGCCTCCCTTCTTGCTTTGGGGTTAGAAAAATTTTAGAGCAAAATTTTTCCTCTCTCTCTACAATTCTCTCTCCCTTTTGCAAATTTCTTAACCTTTGCCTATACACTCTTCATCTTTGCCTATATACTCTTAACCAAACCTCTCCATCTTGAAGTTGAGGTACCTTTGAGCTTTGTTTGAGCTCTTGAGAGTGTGTTTGCCTTGGTTTCTTGCTTGAAATTGATTATTCTCTTCAAGAGATATAAAGCTTTGTCCCTTTACTTGCTTTAGTCACTCTTTTTCTTGCTATTTTCCAACTGTTTTTAGGATATAAAAACTCTGTATTTTTGGGCTAAAACTTGGGTTTTAAGGCCAATAAAGGTTGAGGGGTGGTTCACCCTTCTTTACACCTTGATCTCAAGGCCTTTATCCTTGTGTTTCCTA
The DNA here is from genome assembly GCA_025200525.1 of Camellia lanceoleosa. Classification (NCBI taxonomy): domain Eukaryota; kingdom Viridiplantae; phylum Streptophyta; class Magnoliopsida; order Ericales; family Theaceae; genus Camellia; species Camellia lanceoleosa. Next base: position 86,695,320 of record CM045766.1, on the reverse strand, counting down.
TCTTTGCACTATCTTTTTTTGAGCTTTTAAACACTGATTTTTAGGGTTATTTCAGTGGCTAAAATCATGATTTGAAGTCCAAAATTGGAGGGGTTAGCCTCCCCTCCTTGTGTCTTGCTTACTAGCCTAGTATAATCCATGTTTTAGCTTATTAATCTAGCCATTTTTGTCTTAATTCCAGCATATTTTAGGACTATTTTTAGACTGTTTTAGGACTGTTTCTAAGTGTCTGTGGCATTTGAGCTTTGTTTTGCATGCTTATAGTATAATTTTCCTCATGAGTTTGGTGTTTTAGGCCTTAGACACCATCTTATTTGAGTTGATAGTGTTTATTTATGGCTCTTCATACTTGTGATCACCCTTAATCACCTTTGCAACCTCCCTCCTTTCTTGGCTTTTGTCTTGCTTTGAAAGTGGTTTCAAACTACTTGTTTTTTTATGCTTGAGATTAAGATGTCATACTTAATGATTTATTCCCTTTTGGGGGTTCATTACCAACAGTATGATGTCTCTTTCATGCCTAAAGCAACTCTTGGTTTAAGCCATCTTTCCATTAGAAGACTTAAATTTACCCTTTGGACACAATTGATTAAAGAATGGTTGGTAAACTAAAATGGAGTAATAAAATTGAGGCTAAACAAGGTGCAAGATAATAACTTGTTTGGGTTCAATCGGACGTTAGTTGAACCCTTGAGTCTTGAGTCGTTTCATACTCATTAGTGATGAAAACGGTTCAAGATTCATTGTCAACTACTTCCCTTGATCTTTCATTATATGGAGGTGGTTTTGAGAGTTTTGTTTTGTTGCATTCATTGAACTTGCACACTTTGGTTCATAGGCCATCATGTAATGAAATTGCATAGATTGACGGTTTGTGAACCAAGTTTACTACTCCTTTGAGCTGTTCAAATGATAAGGAGGGGTAAATTGTGCAAACAAAACCTTGAGAATACCCTGTCTCTGCTCTATCTGCTCTATTTGCTCTCTGTTGCGAGGAAGTTACATGCCGCCCGATGGCGGCGAATACCATCGATGGGACAGCAAGCCCTTTACCAGCCACCAATGCAAAATCCAACAGTGTACTCCCCCAGCAAAACAGAGTTGGTCTGGAGGTAGAAATCAGTGCCAATGGTCTACTATGCAATAGAGGCATTCAACAACAAAAACTGTGGCTTTTTCGGGTGGAAACCGCATTCATGCATAAGCCTTCCATCGATCCTCAGGATCCGTGTTGTATATATTAATGTCGTGCTTAAATAGTGGCTTTGTAATAAATTAGTTAGAATACCTAATTTGTCTCGTGCTGTAATTATTTCTTAGCTAGAATAGTTAATTAATTCGGTTTGTAATAATTAGTTAAGTAGCTTAGCTAATTTAATTTGTTTTGTTTTAATTAGTTAGCTAGTTAGCTAACTAGTTCATTCGGACCCTCTTGTATGAGGGTGCAATGTTGTAATAATGTGTATGTCTTCCAACCCCACATCTTTTTCCCTTTTATTTACTAGCTTATGATGGTTAATTTAGGGACATCATGTTTTGATTAGCATTCTCCATGTTTACATCCATTTGTATTGCATGCACCGAGACTCGGCTCATCATTCTAACTTGTATTGTTGTTTAATACTTCTTTGAATAAGTGTTTAGATCGCATGTTATCAACTTGATTTATATGCCATAATAGTAGCCGAGCCTAGTAATTGCATATCGCATGTGTTACAATAGTCATATTGCATAGTTAGGATCATGCATTATTCTAACTAGTTTCTCTTTTGGCTTGGAGTACTAAGTGAGCCTTTACTTGCTTTAGCATGTCGCATGCGTGTGATTGTTGCCATGTTTTAGCATGCTTGCCATGAGGCTAAATGCTTATCTGATAAATTGCTTGAATGCCTATGGGTGAAGGCTAATTGCTTGAATTGGAATAATTTAAGTAATATTTATATGTGATCACTTTTTCAAGTGGGACATATTCGAAACAATTTTAAAAAACAAACATGAATTTAGTGTTTCAATTCTTGCAAAGTTAGTCTATACTTGTGTGAGTGCGCATCACATAGTAATGCTAGCCTAATAAACCAAAACAAGAGCATATAAAGTACATAAGATTCATATCATGATTAGTAGAGACCGATCTTTGATCGGGCAAGCAGGGGTGCTCAATTCATGACCTTCCCCTCTCATACCTAAGTTCCTGGGCCGAGACAATCTTGGTGATGACAAACACGTGGCCTTTGGCACGAGTCATGGGTTTCCTAAATTTTTTCAAAAATATTTAGGTGACGACTCTATATCTGGCAAAACAATCCATTTTTGGCGTTTTTGATTCAAAATCGATTTTCCAAAAAGATTTGCCGAATTATGACTCTTTGGTGTTTATCTATTTCACATTGCACTTATGGAATCAGATTCAGAACTGTGGGAGTCCAATACTGTAGGGCTTATTCGTCTTCTGAAAGGGGGCGCGAAAAAGTTGAGCTACACCGGGGCTTTAATTTACACTCAAGAATCATCTAAAACCAAATATGGATAAGGGAGATATGCCCGTTTAAAGTCGAGCCTGAAATATAGATTTTTGGACCCAGCCAGGTCTCAATGAAAAATTGTCCATAGTGCCTTTTTAGACTCGACGTTTCATTTTTGGACCTGGCTGTGGGTTTTGGGGCCCGACCGGGTCTCATTAGCGCCAAACAGAACAATTGGCGAGAATTAGACAGCTGGCTTTGTTTGAAGATATTTTTGACCAAATTGGCTCAAATTCTATAAATAGGACCTCCCACTTCAAATTTTAAGGTTAGAAAAACTTTTCAAGAGGCTTAGCCATTGATAAGTTATCCTTGAATCTTCAAGCTTCCTTTGTTCTTCAAATCAACTTGCACCCTCCATACACCATTAAAGCTTGGATTTGAAGCTTTCTTGTAGAGATTTCAAAACATATTTTTAGAACCTAAAGGGTTAGGAAATATTTCCAAAGGCTTTAAAGGTTTTTGAGAGCTAAGAACATCCATCTTCATTCCAAAAGCTTCCTTGACTTCATATCACCTTTTAGCTATACATACACAATACATACACCATTAGAGCTTGTTCTTGGAATTTTTTGTTAAGATTTCAAACTAAATTTCAAAAACTTGAGGGTGTTTGGAATCAAGTTTGATCAACAACCAAAGATTGCTCTCTTCAAGAGATATAAGCTTGTCTCCTTTTTTCTTGCGTTCATTTTAATATTTTTCTATCTTTTTCTTGTGTTTTCCCACTATTTTGGACCCATTTCAAGTGTTGGAACTTGGGGTTGAAGAGCTACCAAAGGTAGAGAGGCTTAACACCCTTTCTTGCACTTTATCCCATAGCTCATACCTTTTGTTTTTGCACTCTTTTCTTTGGTTTTCATACTGATTTTCAGAGCTTAAAAAGGCTGGAAAACATGGTTTAGATGTCCCAAAAGTGAAGAGGTTTGCCACCCCTTCTTAGTCTTGCTTACTAATTTTGTATCTCTTTGTTTTTGCCTATCTTTTGTGCTCTTTTAACATAGTTTTAGCCACTGTTTTTGGACTATTTTTGGACTGTTTGGGGCTGAAATATGTGATTTAAAATTGCAAAAAGTGAAGGGGTTAGCCACCCTTTCTTAAGCTTTGTTCTATAGCTTTTTTTCTACTCTTTTTACTTACCTTCTCTTACTATTTGCTACTTTTTTCTTTTTCTTTTCTTTTTTTTTTTTGTTGGGGTATGTTAGGGGTTGTTTAGGGCTGTTTTTATTTCATTTAAATAGTTTATGCTTTGAATACTTTGCTTGTTGTGTTGTAAGTCCTCATGGCTTCGATTGTTTAGGCCTTAGACACCAAGTCATTTGAGTTGATGGCTTTTTGTTTACTTAGTTGTAAAAATCAACTTTGCATAATCATTTCTGCGCCCCTCCCTCCTTCTTGGTTTTCCTTTTCTTTGAGAGTTGTTTCAAACGAGTGTTGTTTAAATACAAGAAAAACACCTACAATGCTAAATTGTTTAATCTCTTTGGAGATTCATTATCAAGGCATTACATCTCTCTAATGTCGAAAACAACTTCTCGTTTGACGTTTCTCTCCTCTTAGTGGACGTAACTCTTGGACAAATTGATTAAGTAATGGAAATGGCTAATAAAATTGGCTTAAAATCAATGAAACCGGCATAAAGAAGATGAATAGAATTGGTTGGATTCAATTGGACGTTATGCTGAGCCCATCGCGTCAAGAGTCGTCATATATTGATTCATGATATTTTGATGAATTTTGAGGCGTGTCTACCTCCCTCTTTGAGCTTACTTCATGATAGAAGGCAAGGATGGTCATCTTTCATTGCACTTACTAACTTTTGTCCAAATGTGCTCAAAATCATCAAGCAATCAACTTGCTACCATTGATGGTTTCGGGACCAAATTCATTCTTCTCTTGAGTTTTCCCATGACAGAGAAGAGCAGAAGGGACAAACAGGGCTTAGAAATGCTCTGTCTGCACTGGTTCACCTCAAAGCACAAAAACATTTTTTGCATGAAAATAGAGCACGACCGGCCTTGTTTGGACCCGGCCGGGCCTCATTGGAGGCTGTGGACCGCCCGAACTCCACTTCGCACGCAGGGGCGCGAATTGTAGTTCTAGATACTACAGTTCGGACTCCTGTCACGGTTCTGAATCTAATCTTACACAGTGCAAGGTAAAACTGATAAATCACTAAAGAGTCCAAATCCGGCAAATCGTTTTGGAAAATTGATTTTAATCAAGAAGTGAACATGATTTATTTTGATTTCAGTAAAATAATTTTTTTTTTTTTTTTTGAGAAACTAAAAACCTCCGGCCTAAGCCTAAGACCACGTCATATCCATCACCAAAGTTCTTTGCTCAAGAACTTGGGGAGAGAGAGGAAAGGGAGAAATGAGCACCCCCTTCTCTTCGATCAAAGATCGGCCTCTACTAAATATGATATGTTATTTTGAAAACACATGTGTTCTTATTCCAATTTATTCGCTAACTTACTATGTGATGCGCTCAGCAAACAAGTATAGACTCAATCACGCAGATTGGAACAAAACAACTCATGTTTGTTTTTTCAAAAATGGTTTAAAAGTGCTACTCGTAAGTAGGCTAAGGCGCGGATTTTCCACCCTCAAGTGGGCTTAGAAAACATGATGATTTTGCCACTTCAAGTGGGCTTAAAACTCACATTTTGATGAATTGTTACAATTCAAGCAATAAAGCCTTCACCCACAGGCATTCAGGCAGTTAAACACTTAAGCAGTTAGCCTCATGGTAAGCATACTAACATGGCAACACTCACACGCATGCAAGGATGCTAAAGCATAAAAGCTTACCTAGTACTCCGAGCCAAAATAAGAAGCTAGTTAGAAATCAATGCATGACCCTAGCTATGTCAAGAATGCCTAATGCAACACATGCAAAATGCAACTAAGATAGGCTCGGCTATTCTAAGATGTCATGTGAATGCAACTTGATAACATGTATTCAAATTGGTATTGAAATACAATGCAGTTTGTATGATGCGCCGAGCTCGGTACATGCAAGATAGATGAATGAATGCAAACATGCGAAGCGTAAGGATACTAATTGAAATATGCCCTAAAACTAACCACTGAAAGCAGATAAGTAAAAGGGAGAAAGAAATGGGGGTTGGAAGACATGCATCACACACGCACACTTATTACAACAATGTGCCCTCTCGACGGAGGGTCCGAATAATAAGCTAAGCTACATCTAAGCTAAGCTAGCTAACTAATCTAATAAAGCTAATTAGACTAGTTATTACACAACAAAATGAATGACTAGCTACAACTAGTTATTACAACACCTTAACTAATCAACAAATTAATTAAGTTACAAATTCAAGCTAGACAAATAAGCATTAAACTACACTACTCAGCTCTGCTTTGGAAAGTTGAACAATGCATGCATTTGGTTTCTCGCTTGGAAATCCATTGCAATGCACGATGGCCGAGAAGCCAAGTTTGCACAATTCAATGTCAATGAATGCACAAATAACACAAAAGGGCTTTAACCTCTATCATGCTTGATCAAGAGGGCCGGCGACCAAGAAATGCTGCACGTTTCATCACTTTGAGTATGAAACGTGCCACATTCCTCGCGTTTAGATTAACATCCTATCCAAACACAATGCAAGGCAACATGATCAACCTATCAATGCTTAATGGAATGCAAACATAATGCAATGTAACAACATGCAAACAATATGCAATGCAACAAAATGCAAACACAATGCAATGTAACCACATGCAAACAAAATGCAATGTAACAACATGCAAACAACATGCTCTTCTATGAATGTTAGAATGGCATGCACAAGGTTTCAACATATGAACAATGTATGCATGGCAAGTTTAGAAGCCTAAGGCATCAAAGCTAGGAAAGAACATCTCACAAGAGGCATGCAATACGATGCTTAATGGACTTAAACCGAATATGGACAGACCTAAATCATGCCAAAACAGTGGCCAAAATGCTGAAATGATAGCATGAAAAGCAAGATAATGCATGCTCATGCAATGGCCCATCAACTAAGTATAAGAGCATAACTCTCAAACATGATTAAGAAGTGACAAATGTGGAAGTATGACAACACTATATGCTCTGAAATCAGGTGTGAAATGATGTCAAATCATCCAAACAACACAAGTATAGCATGCAAGACGGCCTAAGGCACAAGGCTACTAAAGGGACTACACAAGAGGCATGCAATACATGGCACAAATGGTTGAAACAGCGATAGACAGAGCTCAAATAGGTCAAAACAAAGACCAAAATATGCTGGGATAGGAGCTCAAAAGCCTAGGCATGCATGCATACAAGTTAGGCCATAAACGAGGCACAAAGGCACAACTCTTAAAAGCACTCAAAGAGTGAATGAAGTGAGAGCATGGCAATGCTATATGCTCTAAAATAACATGTTAAATGATGCCAAATCATGCACATGTCACAAATGAAGCATTCTAGGAGGCTCAAAGCTTGAAACTAGCATAGGCACTTGCACTATAGCTATGCAATACATGAACCATATGACCAAGACAACCCAAAATAGTCCTAGAGCATGTCAAGTCAAGGCTAAAACATGCACGAAATATAGCCAAAACAAGCTAGCATGGTAAGCTAAAACATCAAGTAAGCAAGGCCAATGAGCATGATTACTCTACACTTACCAAAACCAAGCATGAGATGACTTTACCAACAAAAATCAGAGTTGTATCATGGCAAAATAAGACCAAAAACACACTAAACTGGTAGCCCAAAAGCTTAGGCAAGATGGCATACACAATGGCTCATTTTTAAAAGCATAAAGAACCAACCCTCCAAAGCATTGAATGAGTGAAAAATGTAAGGGCATGACCATGAAACATGCTCTGAAATCATGTATCAAATGATGCCAAATCATGTAAATAGCCCAAGTAATGCATGCTAGTGACTTGGAAACTCAAAGCTAGTGAGCTAGAATGCACTATGACTATACAAAGCAAGGCATACATGACCAAAACAACATCAAACAGAGCTTAAGCATGGTAAAACATAAGGAAAAGCTTGCTGGAGTGAAGCCAAAATCATGCTAGAATGATGATCTAAAGCATGATGCATGTTAGGCTAGATTGCAAGATTACACTACAAGTGTAGAATGCATGCATGAGGTAACCAAACCAAGCCAAAACAGAGGTATGACATGCTGAAATAAGGCCTGAGACATGCTAAGATGGAGCCAAAAAAAGCTTAATAAACATGCTACTTTGATGAGCCAACAAGGCAAGCAACCAAGACACAAGGAAAGGGGATGACCCCCTCTTATTTGGGACCTCAAAACACACTTTCCACCACTGAAACTCCTCTGAGTTTTAGTGGTGAGAAGGCCAAAAAGAGGTGATCACAAAGGCTCAAAGTGATGGCTCAAAAGCCTAGAAAATAGGCATGCAAGGGAGTAGACCACCCCCAACACCAAAGAAGCCTCAAACAAATATGTTAAGCACTTAAAATCAGAATTTTTTGCAGTTTGAAGTTAGGCCTAAATCAGCATGCAAAGGGGGTCAAAGGCTTAATCAAAAAACAAAGCTTTAAGGGGTTAGAAACTCACCCTTGAAGAACAATTTCAAAGCTGCAACTCCAGCAACTTTTTTGGACCAAAAGCAATCCAAAAACTCCAAAACTTGCTTTAAGGTGCCTCAGCTCCAAAGAAAAGGTGTTTCACTATGCGTTTGTGTGCAAAAGTGTGAAGAAATGGTACTTTCAAGCACAAATATGAAGAGAAATGAGCAATATAGAGATAGAAGTGTATGTATAGCTCCAATGCAAAAATTTTGAACCTAAAGCAAGAGGGAGGAGGTTCCCTTTTATAGAAAAACATGCATCAAGCTTGTTCAACAAGCTTGAAGCTTGAATCAATCCCTCTATACACGTGTATGGAGGATGCTTTTTGTGCCTAACAGCTGGCACAGCTAGCATGGAAAATATCTGCAGAAAGTGCAGGAAAGTTGCCGACCAGTTGAAGTAGTCGGCCAGCTACTTGCACTGGTCAGCCAACCAGACAAAGTGGTCTACAAGAAGAGAAAGTGGTCGGCAAGGGGAAGGAGTGGTCTACACAAAGAGTGGAGGTTGGTGGCATAGCTGCCGACCACTTTAGGTGGTCTAAAGACCAGCAAGACCAGTTGGCCGACCAGAAAACTGGCTGGCAAAGAAGAAAAGTGGTCTTCAGGGAGAGAAACTGGTCTACACCCCTTATTCCACCCTTCAAGCAAGGAAAACAAGGTTTGGTTCAAAACCAAACCAAAAGGAATGCAAGACAAGAGTCTGCGAGATAAGGCACGCAACCGGAAGCCTCGAAAACTAGTCTACGGGGCACAAAAAGTGGTCTACGAGAGGGAAAGGTGGTCTACGATCGCAAAAAGTGGTCTACAGACCTCTGTTTCCCTCTAGACCAAGGCAAGAAGGCATCGTCCAAAAACCAAGCCAAAAGGAGAACGATAAGAGGTCCTGAGACAAGGCGCTCGGCCGAAGGCTCCGGAAACCGAAAACTAGCCTACAAGAGGGAAAAGTAGTCTACGACTACGAAAAGTGATCTACAGACCTCTCCCTTCCTCCAAGCAAGGTCAACAAGGCATGGTCCACAAACCAAGCCAAAACACAAAGAGTTCAGAGGCCCGGAGGCAAGGCACTCAGCCGAAAACTCCAAAAACTCGAAACGAGCACAAACATGCGCGATCATCGAGTGCTCAATCGATGACGTCTGAGTCTTAAGGTCGATCAAAAATTGGGTGTCTACAGAGGCCGGCCGAGCTCCAATGTTTGGTAAATAGAGCATTTTGGCAAAAATAGAGGGCAGTGATTGAGGGTGAAACAGAGCAGTGGCACAGAAGGCAGATAGAGCAGCTTCTGAAAACCGTCTTCATTGACGCGTATACAATCCTTGTGCATAATTTAAATATTATGTTGTAATATTCTTGTTCATATTATTGCTTTAACTATTATTGTTGTAATATTTGTTGTTCATATTATTGTTGTAATAACTTAGATAGTTAGTTAGTTATTCATTATTCATTCAGATTTGTAGTAGTTAGTTTAATTCAGACACTTTGTTATTCATATTATTGTTGTAATAACTTAGATAGTTAGTTAGTTATTCATTATTCATTCAGATTTGTAGTAGTTAGTTTAATTCAGACACTTAGACATTCGGACCCTCTTGCATGAGGGCAAATATGTAATAATGTGTGTATGTCTTCCAACCCCCATTTCTTTCTCCCTTTTATTTTCTTGCTTATGATGGTTGCATGTTGCATTCATGTTTTAATTCCATAAACATTACCATAATTTGCATCTATTCGTTTTGCATGCATCAGGTTCGGCTCATCATACTAACCGATGTCAATTTCGAATTCTCTTCTCGAATACATGCTCTCTTGCATGCCTTGAATTGAATCACATGCCATGTTAGTAGCCGAGCTTATTAGTTGCATTTTGTATGTGTTGCATTAGTCATTTTGCATCGTTAGGATCATACATTTTTTCTAACTATTTTATTTTTTTCAGCTTGCCTTGGAATACTAAGTGAGCATTTATTGCTTTAGCATGTTGTATTGTATGTTTGTGTTACTATAATTCAGCATGTTTTCCATGAGGCTAAGTGATTAAGTAATATACTTGTTTGAATGCCAGTGGATGGAGGCTAATTGCTTAAATTGGGATAATTTGATTAACGTACATACAAACTCACTTTTTCAAGTGACACGTATTCAAACCAATTTTCAAACAAACATAAAATCAAAGTGTTCCAATCTTTGCAAATTAGTCTATACTTATGGGCATTACATAGTAACATAGCTAAATAAATTAGAACAAGAGCATATAATGTAAATATGAATCACATCATGATTAGTAGAAGCCAATCTTTGATCAGGTGAGTGGGGTGCTCTATTCATGACCTTCCACTCTCATACCTAAGTTCTTGAGCCGAGACACTTTGGTAATGACGGACTAATGGCCTTTGGCTTATGTCACGGGTTTCCTACATTTTTTAAAAATATTTAGGTGGCAACTCTGAAATTTGGCAAAGCAGTCCATTTTTGGCATTTGATCAAACATCGATTTTTCAAAAAATTTGTCGGATTTGAACTTATTTGTGTTTATCTATTTCACATTGCACTTGTGAAATCAGATTCAGAACCACGAGAGTCCGAACTGTAGGGCTGATCGTATTCGAAAGGAGCACGAAAAGCAAACGACAACGGCGCATGTATATCACGCGCAAAGAGCTGCGTCATACACTTCCACACGCTGATGGACATTCTAATGTGTGCTGACGCACTAATGTAGCAGCTTATCTCATACGCTGATGCGCTGATGTAAGCACTGACATGCGCAATGAGTCATATGCTAACACGTGCAAGCGCTAACTGGTGATGACGCCATCTAATGATGTAAGCACTGATGTAGGCACTGTGTTTTTTAAGGCTCTATTTGTTTGTTTTATATTTAAAACTACGTTAATTGTTTCTAAATTATTCGTTATAATTCTGATTGAAACATGACTTATGCTATTAGACTTGTAATTTGTTTTTCTATAATCTGTTAATGTTTCAAAAAAATTGAAAAATAAAATATTTTTCATTAATGAATAATTCAATATTTTTACGTTAAATCGCTCTTGCGAGAGCATGACTTGGATTCTAGAATTGAAATTTTTACAATACACTATCGTAATGATATTTTATTTATTGGTATAAGTGTTGTACTGTTTTGTATTATGTATTATTTATTTATGATTTTTTGTGTAGTTTTAATTACTTAAAATTTCAAAAAAAATCAAAAATTTTACATAAATTATTTAGCACTGTTATGGCATATTCTGAAAATTAATTTAGTATGTTTAGTTCTTTATTTATGCATAGAACTTAGAGAATGTTTTGATTCAAGAACTTGAATGCAATATTCTATTTATTTTAATTCCATGATTAAATATTCTAGCATGTTTTCTTTTATGAAATCACATTGAGATGCTATTATATAGAATTAATATTTTATCATGCTTTATACATGTCATAGTTAGTGGGAGCTTGTTTGGTTGAGAGAAATCTTTGTAGATTTACTCTCGAAAACCAATATTATGCACATGAATTAAATTAAATTTTGGATAATTTTCATTTGTGATGCAAGAGATGATTACAAGCATAGCGAATTTTCAATCTTGTGAGTTATGTAATATTGTTACTATTTAATTTAGATTTTTGGGGAAAAATTATATTGTGATATGCTAATCAAATTAATCCCAATGCGCATTTTTCCTCTAATTAACTTAGCTTATGGAAGTTAATTTATTTGACCTAGATAGTAGAGATGTTCAATTCTGAACAATGAAATCATATTCTTTAGATGAGCAAAAAGTCTTAGAGACTTTTGGTCAAATCTTAGTTGAGCCAAAGTAAGGAAATTCGGCTCAATGTCGCAGTGGTTTTTGTTGCCTTAATTGGCCAAATAAAAATTGATGTGCATGCTATGATTAGCGGCATGCTAAGCAGTTTTGATTGGCGAGTTTGGAGTTGTGAGATTAGTAAGCCCTCAATAGATCTAGATGTGATCCTGGCTATTGAGATGCGCAAATTGACTTTGTAATTTGACTTTTAATGATATTGTATCATTGAATGAAACAATATCCAAGAGTCACGTCATTCAAGATATGCAAGCTTAAATGTGTTAGTCATTAAGTGTAAAACGAGTAACCAGTATGAGCAATATTTTTCTTTCTACCCAACTAATGGGAGTAGATGGAGCAAAATTTCACGCACTATGATAGTGTGCGTTGAAGTGTCACTTGAAGTTAAAAGATTAGCGCTTAGAAGTTGCAAAATCTATTAACACTAAGTCAGAAGATTAAAGCCTAGTGGCTTCAAAATCTATTAGTACTGCCAACTTGTCTAACTCTCGACCCTTGTTGTTTCCACACTTGAGTGTGAGACATAAAGAGGTGCTTCTTTGTATGATTCCTTAGCTAGGCTAACACCTTTGAATGTCGTTTATCACTAAGCGTAAAAGTTGCAGTATAGTAATTAAAAAGTCAAGGCCAAGTTAGTTATTATGACTCTAAGAATTTGACACATCGCTTATGAGAGCATTGTGTTGAATTAGACTCTTTAGTTTGATTCGCGCTTGAGTTGCTTCAAGAGCAGTCGTAGGCTAGTAGCTTATTCCCTCATTCTAGTAAATAGTAGAATTATGAGCAACTAACTATGAAACAAGAAATAGAGTGAGCAAGAGGAGTATTGTCATGTTTTAACTAGATGTAGTAAAGTGTATGGAGAATAAAATTGACTTGAAGGTACATGGGATTAGTACTTACTAGTTAAATTTGTGACTTAGGCCACTTGATATGTCCATGACATCCTTTTATGATCTAGTGAGCATGAGTTAGTCATGCGTCATTACCTAATTGGGCCTAAACCTTTACACTTGTCTTCAAGAACTCACACATTAGGATGATTAGAATTAGTTTATGACATTGGTCATGAACTGGTGGATTGTTGTACTTAATCACATTGACGAGAGGATGACATGAATGGTTTGAGCAGGCCTTCTTGGTCCCACTCGCTTGCAGCATCTTGGTCTCATGTGAATGTGTAACTTTGTTCGCAATGGTTGCGCACAAGTAAGTTGGAGTGCCTCAAAAAGGCATCTATATTGGCAAACTTAGTCACATAAAGTTTTCTTAGCAGAGGTGACGTGAATAGAGTTTTGGAACTCTATAAGATAGAGAATTCTAAGTATGGTGTTTTATATAGCCTAGTTGAGAATGGAAAGAAATTTCTAATATCCTAGGGACAGTGGGAACGACGTGCCTACTAATGGATTATTTCATTAGAGAAGAATACTCTATATTCTTAGTTACGTAATAACGAAAGTGAAATTTTTCACGTCATCACTGGGTGATTGAGAGGGAAACATTCATGATTGCTCGACAATATGATAAAGAGCCTAGAATAGTGCCAAAGGCTCTCTAATCTCCTGTTTTTAGAAAATAGATCAATGTTGCACATTTTAAGACAAAGTCTTTGAGGATTAACCATTTCTAGGATTTTGTTGACTTTCTGTTTTGATGCAAAACTGTTCTAAAGTCATGCGCGATTTGATAGTCGTTTTTAAAAGTATATGGCTTGCTAGATACCGAAAATTCACACTATTGAGGAAAGTGTAGACTATGAGGAGACTTCTTCCCAAGAAGTAAGGTATACTTTGACTTAGGCTATGATTGACGCGAGTTTGGAACTTTACTTTGTATACATTGTGACCCAACTTCTCATAGGAGAATTGGATAAGTAGATCCATAGGGATTTACCTTCTGCTTTTATGGCGAAAAGTTAGAAGCGCAAAAGATTACTAGTTTCAATAAATCTTTTATGGCCTAAAGTAATTATTCAATTAGTGGTTCTTAGATTTGATTGAGTCGTGATGGGCTAATGATGATTGTTAAAGACTGCTTGGGTATTATCAATGGTCCAAAAGAAGTTTTTTCTTACTTAGTCATTATGAGCCAGGAATTTATAGGGTTGTCGCCACCTAGGGTTGACAGTCCTCTATTTTAGACATGATGGACATAGGTGATGCAATTTATATACTCAGATGTATTATCCTTAAGGATTGTTCTGGGAGAATTATTGGTTTGTCTTTGATGACTTACATAAGCAATACCCTAGAATGATTCTAAACGCGAAATTGCAAACCTATTGACTTATCTATCGGCATAAGCTAAAGCCTTAGCTATTGAGTGAATCCTCAAATTATCTTAAAGAGAAAGCAGATGACCTATTTTCCTTTATATTTTATTATGGGAGCCGTATGATGAGTGTTATCTTTTGTAGATGATCAATTGAGTAGTTTGGACCTTGACCTTGTTCATTAGACTATAGATAGGATACTCTACTAGTGGTGTATGAATTTGCTCATTGTTAGATTCATTTGTGCTTGGTGGACGCACCTTGAATGAACGCAAATTGATCACCAAAATATCTTTAGAGAGGTAGTTGTACAAGAAGTAGTGATCTTGAGCCACTTCATATGAGACGTATATGGTGGATTCCATTATATATGCTTATCGCAAGAAGTGCTGATAGGGCCTATGTTTGGAATCTAGAATTATACAAACTATAGTTTTTGTGTTTTTAATCGATCACCTATTTTTGGTGATATTATGGGATATTGATGCTATTATGATTGGTAGCATAATGATTAGCATATGATAATGTTAGCAGATAAGATTGGTTCACTAACACGGGCAATCGTCCTTCGTGCTTAGAAGCGAGCAAAGATGAGACTAGTGGTATATTTTATTTAGAGTCAAGAAAGGCTTAAATTATCCACTTGTATGTCACCTTGGTTGCAGCCAAGATGAGGTCATATTGAAGACCAAACATAGATGTTGATACCTACTTCGCATGTATTGCCTATTATGATTAGCCAAATACGAGATCTCATTTGGCGCCTAGAAGGCAAGCAAATAGAGAATTCGGGGTTGGACGCTAGAAAGCGACTCGTGCGCTTAAGAGCAACTAGACTAAGATCTGTATAGTGTATCAGTATGATGTCACTATTTGAAAGAGTTACTCTACCGTAGCATGTATTCATACTATATGTGCATAGCAATCAAGTAATGAAGTGAGAGAATAGATTTCTACTTCCTCACCATGTGAGTCTTACATGTCATTATTGATATAACTTTCACTTTTGTACCCTTTTGTGACCTTTGACTATGTCATAAGGTGAGGGTTTAATGCTATGCTACTTTGGTATACTGCTTACGGTCATGTATAATTCAGCCTTAAGGAACATCACTGGAAAAGCAGTCAATCCTAAACTAAATGGCATGAGGGTAAAATGATGATCATCTAGTATTACACCTTTATTGTATATTCACTACTAGCAACTCACATTGCTCTGTATAAAAGGCGGATTGAGTGTGAACATATTGCAAAATTTGAGAGGATCAAACATGCTCTTCCAAAGGATTAGAGATGTTTTTGGACCGGTGTAATTGGATGGGTCTAGGGTATATGAGACACTATTTTTATATTCGAATTGATGTCTCTATACTGGCTCTTTTGAATTTCTAGTGTAGAGCTTCCACATGCAGGTGCTCTCAGTGGTCGCACAGTCCATTGGCAAGTATGAGTTTATTCAAGGTTTGGGTAGATTGAGATTGAGATCGAAATGTGGCATTGTCATGCCAACCCATGTACAAGTGAGAGATATTGGAAATCGAGTCAAGTTTCGAACTTAGGTTTTGAGCGCCCATGGTGGCATGACTCATTTAGTGAGCCTATTAGTTTGAATTTCAAATCACCTTATCTTAGGGATAAGGGTGAATAACCCACAATCTCATCTCTTGAGAAGATAGAATTATGGGTGATTACATCTCTTGCATCTATACATATCATGTATAACATGATATGGGTTTTAACTGAATAGTTTTTCCGCAAAAATACTTTCTTTCTTTAGCTCTCTGCCATTAAAAAACAACCATGCCTTTGTATTGTGAATAACGTGGGTAATAGTTATACTCCACTGTTGAGAATTGTTCGAAAATATCAATGAAGACATGTGACTCACATGATCATTAGATTCGATTTGAACATAACGAATCTGTTTATTTTTGCCGTGTGTTTCTTATTTTTCCTACATGTGAGTATTGTTTGCACCTCATTAAAGGTGCAATTGAGGGTGATGAAATGGGAGATGAGGCATTTCTCAAATAATTATTGTACAAATCATATATTATGTATAAATTAGTACATATAACATATATAAATATACTTTAGTTAGTTTTATTATTATTTTTTTAATAAAGAAGATACATTTAAGATAATATATATATATATATATATGTACACTTATCTACGTTGATAGGTAAGACGTAATGGCAAAATATTAAATTTTTTGTGCCAATTCAACTACAAAATTGTTTATCTTGTTTTTTTCTAGAAAATTGAATATACTTTTTAGAAATTTGAGTTTTTTATTTTTCATATATTTTTTGTTTTTAGTGAATTGTTTTAATATTTTACGTAATTTTTTTATTATATTTTAGACACACCTAATCTAAATATGTTTAAAAAGTATAGTATTTGTGAAAAAAAAAATTAAAAACATTTACCGCATACAAAAAATACAAAATTTTAATACATTTTCGTATTTTGTTGTATTCAATGAATTTTTTTTAAAGATTTTTGTACAATTTTTTTACTTTTAAGTATATTAAGATTATGGGAATCTAAAAAAAAAAAAAAAAAACTTGATTAAAATATTTATAAAAATCATTAAAAATATAAAAATACGAATTGAAAACTCATAAAATTATTTTTGAAAACTAAAAACCAAACATGGTGATATTTTTAAATTTTTTAGTGTACAATATTCATTTTTATTTAATATATAAATTTATTAAACACATTCAAGATTTAATAACGATTTAAGATCATATTTGAGATGAGACATTTAGATATAAACTCGGGCTAGGATCGAGTTGCACTTAAATTTTTAATAAAAAAATATAAAATATTGATAATCACGTGACATGAAAATACACTATATTAAAATTTTAGATAAAATACACTTTGCTCCCTAATGATTCATAATTCTTTCATGACCCTTAATAAAAATTTCCCCCTTTGACCCATGTTTATAATTTCCTTTTTCAATTTATTTCTAAAATCAATTTTGTCTAATTTTGAATTGGAAAAATGCTATGTTGGTAGTCACATGGTATAATAAATACATTATATTAAAATTTTAAGACCCAAAACCCAATGAAAGCTTAAAATTTGACATAGAAGGAAATAGAGGGTTAGAATTTGGGTTAGAATTTTAGGTTTTACGATTTGGGTTTCAAATTTTATGTTATGGATTTAGGTTAGTGTTTAGATTTAAATTTGCATTTTAAATTGGAAAATCATTTATGAATACAATTTTTATACAGGTTTGGCTTGGCTTGGCTTGGTTTGAGGATAAAATTATAACCAAATTGTGAATTGTTGATTGAAAAATTTGCTATCTATAACCAAACTGTAGTTTGGACAGTTTCAACTCATTAGTTGATAACAATCTTAAAAAATTATCAACTATTTGCATAATATATGACACTAATTTACATAATTTTTTTCATATATATAACATTAATTGCTTTTACATAATATGATATATATATATAACATTAATTTACAATAAATTTCACATCTCAAATATCTCTCACATCGATTTTGACTTTGATATTTCATTAGAGTTAAAAATAAAAATATCTACAATTAAGTGCTATTTCAGATTGCTCATAACGATCCGCACCAAGCATCCACCAAGCTTTTTGACATCGATTAGCCATCTACTGTTAGCATGTTACTTAGTGGCCTTCTTCTTCTCTTTCTTTCTTTTGATCAGGACGACCAATGACTTCTTCACCAAAGCTCATCTTCTTCGCTTTTCTCTCTCTCTCGAAACTCAAATCGACTTACTACCTTGAGCTTGCTTGAGGGGGTGTTAAGTATATTATTATAGTTTGTTTTCTATTTGTATTTGTATTTGTCTCTCTCTCTCATCTTGTATTTGTATCTCTCTCAATCTCTATCTCCTTACTTCTCTAGGTTTCCTTTCTGCCTATATATAGAGGCTTCTCCTATTGTATTATTCATTCAATTCAATACAGAGTAAAATAAAAATAAAAAACATATGTATCAATTATGGTGAGACGAATAGTTTCAAAAGTAGATTATAAATTTTAAAACATGAATCAAACCAACCTATGGTTAGTGGGTGAATCAATGTGGATTGAACGGTTTTAGTGGATTAAGTAATATTTTACACACCCCTATCCAAAATAGTGTGACAACAACATCTTATAATTATGAGCCATAATGAAGGATTTTTTAAGTTTAAAATGAAAAGACCTTAAAATACCAAGCCATTTTGTATAGAATTTTTATGTAAAAATTATGCTTGTATATCCAATTTGAATTTTGAGTCTTAAAATTAGACTCTAATTAATTAAATTAAGGAAAAAACGATTTTTTTTATTTTTTATTTTTTTGCTGGGTGAAAGAATTCACAAAGAAACCAAACGAAACAAAAACAGAGTATTACAAACATAGTCTAGAGTCAGAGCAGATAGCCTGAGAAATCTCGGGAAGAGCCACTCCCATCCAAATCTTGAGGCCATCCCAATCGATAGCCAATCTGGCTACGCAATGAGCCGCTGCTGCGCTTCATATGAATGAACGCCCAGGTCTGAACATCAGGAGTAAAAATCAAGAAAAAAAAAATACTTTTATAGGCAAGATGAAAAAATAGTATAACTTAAAAAGAAGCAAAGTATAACTTAACTATTTTATGCCACATTTCATAGTGTGGGTTCGCAAGGTGATATATTTTGTCAAAAAATGGACAAAAGTCGATTTTAATAGTAAACTAGAAAAAATGAATTAATTACAATTTTTCAGTTTTATAGTTGAGAAAATTAGTGAAAGATCCCCCCTCAACTTTTATTAATAGAAGAGGTCCACTATGATTTTTTTTGTTAGTTTAGGTTTCTCATTACAATTAGGTCTCTCATTACAAAACCCACTCAACTCACCCATACCAATATCAACACTGTAAGATAAACTAACAATGACAAAAAGATCGGTATTCCCAGAAGGGTATTTATCATGCAAGATGGAATTGATGATCCAGAGATAAAACAATTAATGTGTAAATATATATTTTGTTTCAATGCAAACAAATGAACTCATCATCCCAACTATTTATAAGTATCTTGACCATCATTGCCAAGAGTCACCATTTGCTTTGGCAATGGTTACAATGCTTCCAAAAAGATATGAAACATTATGTCCTAATTTAAATTCAAACACCCCTAGATCATTCCATTCCCTTGCGGAAAGGTTTGTTTGATCACCAACATCAAGACTTGATTTGGTGTGAGAAAGTCCACCATATTATGGTGTGAACACCTCTCATAGCTTCATCTCCCACTTGAGCACACTCTAATATTGGTGATAAAACCTGAGTTGGACATGTTTTGTCTTAGTACCAAAATTTTTCCTCATACTAACTTCCATCTATGAATTTAGTATGAATTTACCTCATAGATCGACGTCTAATTATGACTTGGCCATACGTGCACACGTTTTTGCCACCAATCTGACCGCACCCGTACGAATGTGTTCTCCCACTGACAACATATTCTAGATGACTTCAATTCAATATATCTTAAATGAATGGCATCAATTTTTAGTGCTGGGTTCATAGTCTATACCCAATCACCATTGACGACTTCAACTGCATACATTCCTCATGTGTTGACCTGCGCCGAAATTTTTGTTAAGTACTTCCTCTAAGGCCCATTCCTAAAGGTTTTCCTTAACACACCTTATCAACGACTTTTTATTGACCAAGTAGACAACATCATCTAGTCAGCACGTTGCATATCATGGACTTTACATCTCATGCTAACTATGATGTCCGTACCTTATTAGTTCCTCTATCTTATTACTTGACCAAACACACGTTTCCATGCAAGATAGAGTCACAAAACATTAGTTATCTAGGCGTCCCCAGAGTCATCTGACTATGCTCTTATATAAGTAGCTAAACCACCTAGCTAGTCATTTTTCAATCCCATATTAGCTACATGTTCTCTGAATTTTTCTAGAGACAACCCTTTGATCATAAGGTTGGCCACCATCTCTTCTGAGGGTATATAGTTGACTTTAATTTCACATCTCTCCACTATATCCTGAATATAGTGGTAACTTACATCAATATATTTTCCCTTAGAGCTATTCGCTCCACTTTTTATTAATGAGATGGCGGACTAATTGTCACAAAACATATTGACCGATCTGGCAGGTATATCTAATTGTAAACTGTTAACAAATCATTTTATCCGGACCGCATTACTCACGACTGTGCTACAAGCTATATATTCAGCTTCCATAGTGTACTTTGCAATACAACTCTGTTTCTTACTTAACTAAGAAACTGTTGTTCCACCAAACAAGAACACATGACCACTAGTATATTTTCTATCATCTACATCTCCTGCAAAATCCGCGTTAGTGTATCCTTTTATATCTAGATCACACAAACCAAAACATAATTTCAAATTCTAAATGCCTTTTAAATATCTAAATATTCTTTTGACTGCTTGCCAATGTTCTTTACCTGGATTGGATTGAAACCTACGTACCAATCCAACTGCATGACAGATGTCAAGTCTCGTGCTTGTCATAGCATACATTAGGCTGCCTACTGCCTAAGCATATGGGACATCTCTCATTTCCTTAATTTCAAACTTAGTTTGAGGACTCATACTTTTACTAAGACTTTGTCCTTTGCAAATAGGTGTGCTTAAAGAATTACAATTATCCATATTAAATCTTTTGAGCACCTTGTCGAGATATTTTTCTTGATCTAGATATAATAATTTTGAATTTCTATCTCTTGAAATTCTAATTCCTAGAATATAGATTGCAAGACCCATGTCATTCATTTCAAATCTAGATGCCAAGAAAATTTTGGTTTTCATAATCATATCTGAACAATTTCCTGCTAACAATATGTCATCCACATATAAAGACAATATTACTAACTTGTCATCATTTTTCTAGATATAAACACAGTAATCTAATGGACTCATAACATAGCCTATTTCTAAAATGGCTTGGTAGAATTTCAAGTACTATTGTCTTGAAGATTGTTTGAGTCCATACAGGGATTTCTTCAACTTGTAGACTTCATTCTTGTTGCCTTGGATCTGGAAACCATCAGGTTGCATCATATAAATTTCCTCTTTTAATTCACCATTAAGAAAAGCTATTTTAATATCTAACTTGTGCAATTCTAGATCCATTCTGGCTACGATTGCCATTAGAATCCTTATTGAGGAAAATTTTTGCAATAGAAGAATATGTATCGACGAAGTCTATTCCAGGTTGTTGAGTGAATCCCTTGGCTACTAACCTAGCCTTGTATTTCTCCAAACTCCCATCTATTTTGAATTTCCTTCTAAGAACCCACTTGCAACCAATGACTTTTCTTTCATTTGGGAGATCAGTTAATTCCCAAACATCATTTTTTTTTTATCGAGTCAAGTTCTTCATTCATTGCCTCAAGCCATTGTGTAGCGTCACTGCTATTCATTGCTTCATTATAACTAGTAGGATCATCTACTAAGTTATTAAGTTCTTCAACTTGAAAAACATAATGATCTTTCACAAATGTAAATAGATGTCTTGCTCTCTTACTCCCACTTATCTCAAGATTCAAAGTAGGTAACACAACATCATGTAGTTGTCGTTTCCTCGCACAATTAGGTGGTTCTAGAAGAACCAATGGTGCTAGGGACAAAAAATGAAGAAAAGAATCATGAGATACTTCGGAGAGCAATTCAATTTGTTCAATATGAGTAACAAGATCAGTGGATTCAAGAAAAATAACATCTCTACTTTCTATAAATCCACATTCGGGATGGTAAAAATGATAACCACTCACATTTTCAACATAGCCAATAAACTTACATTCCCAAGTTTTACTTCCCAATTTATCCCGTAAAGGTTTAGGAATAAGTACATGTGCTTTACATCCCCAAACTTTGAGATTTTGAACATTAGGTTTAGTACCATGCCAGCATTCATAAGGAGTTAGAGGTTTGGCTTTTGTTTCGACTCTATTTAATATGTACATAATGGTAGACAAAGCTTCCCCCAAAAAATGGATAGGAAGATCAGCATGAGCCATCATAGTCCTTGTCATTTCCATTAGAGTACGATTTCGTCTTTCTGTAATCCCATTTTGTTGTGGTATATATGGCATTGTAAACAAATGTTTTTATGCCATTTTCCTTGCAAAAAGAATCCATAACTTCATATTCACCATATCTATCATTATTCAAGTGTTTAATGGACCAACCAAGTTGCTTTTCTACCTCTAATTTTATTCCTTAAACTTTTCAATTGCCTTTGATTTGTGTTTAAGAAGGTAGATATGTCCATATCTTGAATAATTATCAGTGAAAATAATAAAGTATTCCATACCTCGATGAGTTTTAGTTCTTAAAGGAACACAAATGTCCGAATGAATTATTTCAAGTAATTTCGATGATTTCCAATGTTTAAAAAACGGCTTGCAAGTCATTTTGCCTTTGATACATGGTTCACATATATCAAAATCATCAGAACATACTTTAGGCAATAAGCCACTTTTACAGGAAGAAATAGATAAATAATCAGAAATACATACTTTATTATTATCAATAGAAAGAAAGTCATATCATTCACTCTTACACCTTTCACTAATACATTCCCTTTCTTAATCAATACTGTGTTAAACCTAAAATTAATCTCAAAACCCTTTTGGGTTAAAACATGAACTAAAATTAAATTTTGGCGAATGTTGGATACATAAAGCACATCATGAAGCACAATGAAAGTTCCATTAATAGAGAATTGACAATTGTCGATGCCCAAAACATCACTATAGGAGTTATTGCCCATGTAGATTCTGTGTTCACCAATTTTCTTTTCAGTAAACTCCACAAACATGTCTTTAATTTGCATAATATGCCTAGTTGCAGCAGAATCAATCCACCATGAATTCGATGAAGGTTCAAATACAATTGCTTTAGAAACGGTCATGGCAATGGGATTATGATTTTTCTGTTTGTTCTGAGAACAAGTGGCTTTGATATGACCTTTTTGACCGCTATTGTAACATGGGCCAGTCTGATTCTTGTGATGTTGTTGTTTTTGCCATCCTGGCTGCTTTTTCCATCTTTTCTAGAACCCCTTCTTCCATTTTTTCTTGAAAAAAGTTGTCTTTTTCTTGTTGAATGATGTGTGGGAATTATTCTGTGGTTGTAACGAAGATTATGCCATCAACAAGTTGGAAGACAAAACTTATTTACGCCTCCGCTTCATTCTTTATTCTTCCAAAACCAAGAGTACAGGCAATGTTACCATTGAAATCTCTCTTCCGTTATGAGTTAAAGATGTGACAACATGATCCCAAGACAATGGAAAACTATTAAGTATGGTAGTTACTTGCATCTTGTCTGGCAAAGGGTGATCAACGTTGGATAATTCTTTAGCAATTAATTCCATTTGATTAATATGATCACCAATACTATCATTATCACTCATACGAGTGTTATTATATTTGTCCAAGAGCAATTTAATTTGAGTACTTTCTAGTGCTTCCATTAATTGTTTTGTAGATTCATGTTTTTCAAAAAGCGGGAATAATGTTGTCTTTCATATTATGTAACATAGTTGCCTTTACCATTGCATCATCTTCTATCCATTTATTTTGAAATCAATTAGAATCATCATCTGGTTTATAAGTGGATAAAGTGTGTAATGTTTTTTCATGTGTAAGAAGATAAGAATTGTGGCGTTTCCATGCTCGGAAATTATTTCCGTTAAGTATCTCAATTCTTGAAGAATCCATGGCATTTTTAATAGCCATACTAAAAAAAAAATGTGTTACAATAAAAAATTCAAATGTGGATATTACAAACTAAAATAAACAAATAAGCAAAATTAAATACAACGACAAGTCAACAACAAGTCTTAATAAGA
Source organism: Camellia lanceoleosa (assembly GCA_025200525.1). Classification (NCBI taxonomy): domain Eukaryota; kingdom Viridiplantae; phylum Streptophyta; class Magnoliopsida; order Ericales; family Theaceae; genus Camellia; species Camellia lanceoleosa. The sequence goes on along the minus strand of CM045766.1, from coordinate 86,671,184 downwards.
ATAAGCCTTGAAGTTGTTGAGTCAGCCCCTGTGGTAAAAAATCGGTTGTCTTGTCTCGGGTAAGAAGAATGATGAAAACCCAATGGCCTATTAAACCCAATACTTTGCTCATGAGTATTGTAAAAATAGTTACGAGCCTAAGGGACACAACAGTGCTTATTAAATATTTTTTCTTTGGATGTTTTACTGTGTAACACGCTTGGATAGCCTTCTTGTCTAATTATTTCTTCTGGAAATTTAGTACAATTACCCACAAAAAAATTCTTCAAAGAATTCTAGAAATTTTGGCTTTTGAATGACTGAAAACGGCCTTGGAATGAGCGAGAACGAGCCAAAAAACCGTTTGAACCAGGCTACTGCCGGTTCAAAGGATGAATTGAATCGGTTTGAACCAGTTGGGTCTGAACCAACGTGACACGCAAGTCAATGCACGGGTCAAATGGGCACGAGTCGTATTTGGCAAGTGCATTCGGTAAGTCGACATGTTAAGTGACCGTGTCTCTCGGCCACTACACTGCTAGGCCGCGCTTGGGGCTATAGGCTACGCCTGTAAAATTTGGCCCAAGAATTTTTTTTTTTAATTCTTAGGCCCAAAGCTACTGACTTCCTTGCTGTAACTCAAATTTTTGGACCTTTTCTTTTAATTTTTGAAATTGGTCCAATGGATGGACTTTTCAAAATAGAGGCTTCAACGGTATTGTTTCACAGGTTGTCTTCTCCGGTGATGGGAGTCGACGACCACACACTAAAATTTGAATTTTGTGGATCAAATTTGTGTCATTTTTCACAACAAAGTTCACCATTGTGATCAAAATTCTGAGAAGAACAAGATGGTGCTAATTTAGAGATGCAAATTGAATCGAAAATAATTTTATAAAATTACTTCCACCGGTATAATTCGGCCTTACTTTCGGCAAGGTTTGGAAAAATAGCACCACCAACTGTTATTTTCTTTGGATATTTTTCTGGGAATACAACACGTTGGTGATGATTAAATAAGCAAACGGAATTAACCAATGCCGAAGATTGACGATCAATAACTTTCTGAATTTTTGATAGAATTCATTCGGAAAATTTTTATTCTTCTGGGCTGTAATTCGTCATCTACGTTTTTGTGTAAACAAAAATCTGATACCACTATAAGATAGACTAACAATGGCAAAAAGATCGGTGTTCCTGAGAGGGTATCTATCACGTAAGATAGAATTGATGATCCGGAGATAAAACAGTGTGTGAATATATGTTGGGTTTCAATGCAAACAAATGAACCCATTATGCCAACTATTTATAAGTATCTTGACCACCATTGCCAAGAGTCACCATTTGCTTTGGCAATGGTTACAATACTTCCAAAAAGATATGAAGCATTGTGTCCTAATTTAAATTCAAACACCCCCAGATCATTCCATTCCCTTGCGGGAATGTTTGTTTGATTACCTATATCAAAAGGATAGTCGTGTTGGTAAGGGTCGCCAGAGAGTGGAGCCAATCATAGGTTAATTGTTTTTAGAAAGAGAAAGATTTAGAGGTGGTGAGTTTGGTAATAACTTTTAGAAAGAGAAAAGAAGAAGAAGATGAAGAAAAAAAGGTGGTAAGTTTGGTAGTTTATGAATTTAAAGAAGAAGAAGAAAAAGAGGTGGGTTTGGTAGTTTATAAAGTTTGTTGATAGATCAAATAAGTAACAAACAGATTGTTTATTCTTTATTTTTGGAAATTTCTATGTGATAACTCATCTTGTTTTCTATTGTTTTTAATTTTCTCTAGACATGTTATTTGTGAATTGGAGCAGTGATGTAATTTTCTCTGGATATATTTATAATTTGTAAATTTCTCTGGATTAAATTTATGGATTGGGAAAATTAATTATAATTTGTGGAATAGTTAGCTAATAAGATTTTCTCTATATTTTTTTCGATTTGAATATGTTTTTGTTTTTGTTTTTGTGATTTTCAAAGTTAATTTAAGTTTGTAAGGTTAGTTTGTAATATGTGTATGGTTTGTAAATTTCTCTGAACTATATATTGTGAATTGAGCAAGTTGTTCAGTTGTAGTTATTTTAACATAGATAAATTTTAGATGCTTTATTTGTTAAGTTTGTAAATTTATCTGTTGTGTAATTCTCTCTGGACATGTTATTTTGTGAGCTGGATAATTTTGATTTAGAAGTTCTCTATGCTTCTTATATGTTGTTATGTGATTTCTAAATTTCTCTGAATTCCACATATACACAAGAGAGCACTAAATGTGTGATAGTTAGAGAAATTGCATATCTCCAAAGCAAGTGGCTAGTGAAATTTCACATACACATGAACAAATATAAACTCAGATAAATTCCGTATTTCAAGAGGATTGTAATGTGTCCAGTGAAATTCAAATATATAATAGAGTACTAAGTGTAGATACCCCATTTTTGACCATCCTTAAGACTTGGACGTCATCGTTTGTACACTCGATGATTATGACTGCATGTGCTTGTTTTAGTGCCCGAAATCTTTGGCGGAATGCCCTGTTTTTGAGCCTTTAAACCCTATCTATTATATGCCTTGTTTTGGACCAAAACCCTTGTGCTTTAAACCTCAAGACCCTAGGACCTGTAGGCCTCCTCTGGTAGGTTACTGGCCACCTTTTGTGGGCTGTCGGCCACCCTTGTGCCTTGCCAACCAATGGTGTGGCTTGCCGGCCATCAGTGTCATTTTTTCAGATATTTTGTTGACAGTTGTGCCAGCTGTTGGTACAATTGGCTGCATCTCCTTACACGTGTATGGAGAGATATATCTCAACCAAATGCATGTTTTTCTATATATAGGGGGTTTCCTCCTCCATTTTTGAAGGTTGGAATTTTTGGAGCAAAAATTATCTCTTTCTCTCTCTCTCTACATTTCTCTCTCTCCTGCAAGTTTGTGCATATTTGCTTAGATATTCTACACTTTTGCCTACACCTCCTTAACCAAAGTGGTGCATCTTTGAGCTGAGATTCCTTGAGGCCTTCTTGGAGCTCTAGAAGGTGGTTTTGGCTTAAATTGTTGCCTAGAGTTGGTTTTCCCTTCAAGAGGTATAACACTTGCCTTTTTAACTTGCTTTGCATACTTGTTTTTCTATCTTTTTCCCACTGATTTTGGACTATTTTGGGCTATAAAAAACTCTATTTTTGTGGGCTTAAATTGGTGGTTTTAGGCCATTTAAAGTTAGGGGGTGGTCCACCACTCTTTTTTCCTTGTTTGTAAGGCCTTTCCACCTTTGTTTCCCACTTTCAAACCATCTTTTTCTGGCTTTTAAATACTAAATTTCAGAGTAATTTCAGTGGTGAAAATCATGTTTTGAAGTCTAAATTTGGAGGGATTAGTCTCCCGTTTTTGTGTCTTGTTTGCTAGCCTAGTTAGCTCTATGTGTTAACTTAATTTTTTAGCCTTTTGTAGCTTAATTCCAACATGTTTTAGCCTCTGTTTTGGACTTTCTTGCCTCTGTTTTTGGCTGGATGTTGCATTTAAGTCTTGTTTTGCATGGTTATAGTGTAAGTGTCCTCACAAGCTTTGTGTTTTAGGCATTTAGGCACAACTTGTTTGACTTGATTGCATATTTTAAGTGCTTTTCTTACTTAATTTCAGCACTCATTAATCTCTGCAACCTCTCTCATTTCTTGACTCTTTATTTGCTTTGAGAGTTATTTCAACCTTGGGATTATTTAAGCTCAGGATTGAGGTCCATGCTTAATGGTTTAATTTTCTTTTGGGGGTTCATTATCAGCGGCATGACACCTCTCTCTTCCCTTAAACTACCCATTGTTTGATACTTCCTTCTTTTTTAGAGGACTTAACTCACCAATGGACTTAATTGGTTAAAGAATGGAAGGGTAATTAAAATGAGTAACGAAAAGTTGAAACTAAAATTGTGCAAAGATAAGAATTTGGTTGTGTTTTGGTGTGTTCAATCGGATGTTATTTGAATACAAGGAAAATTGGGGGATTTCATACTCAAAGTGATGAAATGTGTCAATTTTCTAAGGTCACCATTGCCCTTGATCATGCATGATAGGGTGAAGGTTTTTGGTCTTGTTTGTGCATTGATTAAACTTATACACCTTGGCTCCTAAGCCATCATGCAATGAAATTGCTTAATTGATTTTTTTTTAACCAAGTGTATCACTCGTTTGAGATGTTTTGATGATAAGGAGGGATATATAGTACAAACAACCTGTGAGAATACCCTCTCTTTGCTCTGTTTGCTCTCTGTTGCAACAAGAAATGGTGCATCATCAATGGCCAGCCGGCCACTGTTTCTAGCCTGCAAGCCACCAATGTTGGACGACAACTCCTTACTGGTGGCCGGCCGACTACCACTTCTAGCTTGCCGGCCACCAGTGAATTTTGAGCAGAATGCTTGTGAAGTAGAGCAAAGTTGATCTGGAAAAGGAAAACCAGTGCAAAGGTTGTGTAATAGAGGCTTTTGGGAGCAAACAATGGACGTTCTTCGAGTAGAAACCGAGCATGCATGGGTGTAGACACCCCATTTTTGACCGACCTTAAGACTCAGACGTCACCGTTTGAGCACTCGGTGATGTTGCATGTTGTGCTCGTTCAGAAGTCCCAGAGTCACGGCTGTGCGCCCTGCCTCCGGACTTCCGAACTCTCTTCTGTGCCTTGCCTCGGTTTGCGAACCAGACTCGGTTTTCTCCGTTTTCTTTCCTGAGGGAAGGGAGTGGTCCTGTAGACTATCTCTCGGTGGCCGTGCGCTACTTTTTGTGGCCGTAGGCCATTTTGCCCATTTCGGAGCCCAGTTCCCGGTTTTCGGGACCGTCAGGCCGTGTGCCTCGGTTCGGGACCGCCCAACCATCTCCGATTTCTCCGGTTTTTGGCAGGTACCTCTGTTTTATCATTCCGAGGAACACTGGGGCCTCTGATACCCACTTCGTGGCTGAATGCCACTTTCGGTGCCTGCATCCCATTTTCGGGACCCCAAACTGCCCGGTTTTGGCCCCGAACTTTCATTTTGTATCGGTTTTTGTTCAATTTTGGCAGGTACCTCTATTTTAGCATCAAGAAGATTACTGGAGGGTGGGAGGCCAGCAATTGTTCCAGAAAACCAGCTTCGCTTCCCCGGCGCCCGTTTTGCTCACTTCCGGGCCAATGTTGAACACCCTAGGGATATTTTCTTCCAACCAAAGCTACATATTTGTGATGAGGGGACATGGGAGGACCCTAAAAGTGCATGGTCGGCCAGTAATTGTGAATTTCATTTTTGAGCCTCTCCTTCAAATGCAATGTTGTGACTCTTGTTTCAGTGTTGCCAGATTCCAACCCTGGGGCCTTATTCTACACACTTGGGAGGACCCTAAACACTGGTGGTCGGCCAGAATTTTTTGACTTCTTTTTTGGGCCATGACCGGCCGGCCAGGGTGAGTGGCTGGCCGACCAGTTGGGGTGGCCGGCCGGCCACCTTCCAGAAAGTTACTTGGCCGGCCAGCTTTCTGCTTTTCACTTCTTTACAGCTGTCCAGCTGCTTTTTGAAATATCTGTATCCTCCGGGGGATATTTTGGGAGGGAAAGCTTGGATGCATTTCCCTCCCCTTTTACACCCTTTCTTGCCTATTTAAGGGGCTGGACAGCTCCTTCCCTAGGGTTAGAAAATTTCATCTCATAAGCTCCTCTTCCAAAACCTCCATTTTCTATCTCCAAAACCCTAAAAACCTTGAAGCTTCTAGCTCAATCCTTCATCAACCCTAAGCACCACCATCACCAACTTCATTCCAGCAGCAAATGAGTGTTTTCTAGAGGTTAAGAAGCAGCAAATTGAAGCCAAGAAGCAACAAAAGTTAGATCTTCAAGGGTAAGCCTCTAATTCCCCTTTTTGAGCATAATTTTCCATCAATTCTTTACCCTATTTCCTTTTTGTTTTGGGCTCCGACCCCTACTGATTTTAGGCTTATTTTGAGCCCCTCTACAACTTTGTAGAAGGGCTCAACTCTGTTTGGTGTCTCCATGATGCACTTCTTTCAATATCACCCTTTATGCCAATTATTTGCATGCTTTGTTTGGCTTTTGAGTGATCTGATTTCGAGCTTGATATAAACTTTGAGTGGGCCTATTTTGAGCCCCTCTTCAACATTGAAGAAGGGATCGACCATGTTTGGCCCCTTTATCATGCACTTGCTTTGCAATTCCCCATATTTTCCGTAAAATTGCATGATTTATTTGGCCTATTTGTGATCTGATTTGGAGCATCTCATGAACTGATTTTGTGCTTATTTTGAGCCCCTCTTCAACATTTAAGAAGGGTTCAACCTGGTTTTCATGCTCTACATGCCACTGTCTTTGAATTCATGTTCTATCATTATTTTGCATGCTTTGTTAAACTTGCTTAGCTTCTGTTTTCAGCCTTCATCAGGCTTATAAAGAGCCTTATTTTGGTCCATTATTTGTGTTTTGTTAAGGGCCTTAAGCCATTTGATGAATGTTTTTGGTACTTTATGTAATATCCTCTTTAATTCCGTAAAATTGCATGCTTTGTTAGGCTTGCTTAGCTCCTGTATTCAGCCTTCATCAGGCTTAGAAAGTGTCTTATTTTTTCCCATTCTTCATTTTTTGTCAAGGGTCCAAAGTTGTTTGGTGTATGCTTATGGTACCTCATGTTATAGCCCTTGTTGGCTCATTATTTTGCATGCTTTGTTTCTCATATCTACATACGGATTTTGGAGTTTTCATTCACTGTAAATATGCATATTTTTGGCTCCTCTTAAAAGTTGTAGAAGGAAATTTTGTGGTTTGAATTTTCTATATACTACTTGCTTAATAAATCCCCTCTTTTCCCCCATTTTTACATGCCATTGTTGCCATATCTATGCTCACAATTTGGCCATATTTTGTACTGAAAAGATACTATTTTTGGGGCTTCCTTGCTACTGTTTTTGCTTTCATGTACCAATTTTGCATGTTTAGCATAGCCGTAGGCCATTTCGGGTACTTAAAATCACATTTCGGATGATTTCATGCATTGATTGTCATTTCGTATCATTTCGGGGCTGTTTTCCATTTCATTTAGCTGCTGAAATTTGGTTTGCATGCTTGCATATCATTTTCCATGTCATTTCATGCCTTAGTGCATTACCTCGGTTTGCGTGCCTGTAGGCACGCACTTCGAAGCACTCCGTTTTCATTCATTGGCTTCCTATGTGAGTAGGCTGAGGCTCTCTCATGTTGGTATAAGCCCATCATTGCATTTCTGTACCATTTTCATGCTTGTATATCATCGCCTCAGTTTGCGTGCCCGTGGGCACGCACTTTGAGGCACCTCTGTTTTATCCGACGGCAGCCTATGTGAGTATGGCTGAGGCTCTCTCACGTTGGCGTAAGCCCATCATTGCATTCCGTATGCCATTTCATACATTCCTCGGTTTGCGTGCCCGTGTGCACGCATTTCGAGGTGTATCTTTTTTATCCGACGGCAGCCTATGTGAGTACGGCTGAGGCTCTCTCACGTTGGCGTAAGCCCATCATTGCATTCCGTATGCCATTTCATATATTTCTCGGTTTGCGTGCCCGTGTGCACGCATTTCAAGGCGCATCTTTTTTTATCCGACGGCAGCCTATGTGAGTGTGGCTGAGGCCCTCTCACGTTGGCGTAAGCCCATCATTGCATTCCGTATGCCATTTCATTCCATTTCATCATCGCCTCGGTTTACGTGCCCGTGTGTACGCATTTCGAGACATTTCGGTTTTATCCGATTTGCATTCCATTTCGTCATCGCCTCGGTTTACGTGCCTATGGGCACGCATTTCGAGACACTTCGGTTTTATCCGATTTGCATTTCACATCATCACCTCGGTTTACGTGCCCGTGTGCACGCATTTCGAGGCACTTCGGCTTTATCCGATTTGCGTCTCACATCATGGCCTCGGTTTGCGTACCTGCGGGCACGCATTTCGAGGCATCTCATTTTCATAGCATTGTGTATATTAGGATTGCATATTAGCCGCATTTCATGCATATCATGCATATTGCATCGTGTTCGGGATAGGAGTTAGCCCGGGCACGGGAAACGAGGCACATTCCGTACTCTGAGTGACGGAATGGGTCTCAATTCCCAAGTCACCGACACTCCGGATTACCCATGATGGAGTTAGGTTTTGTTGTAGCATTCATATGCATTCATCCTATATTGAGTTATGCAATCCGACTCCTCGGCCATTATGCATCGATATGCGTGATTGGTGGCACGAGGATCGAGGCATGCATATATTTGTGAAAATACATTGCTATGCCCTTTTCCTGCTCTCTGTTACAGCAAAACTGAGGATCAATAACTTTTCGGAGTCCGGTGCGCATTTCGAGAAATACTGCAAACAGAGGCTAATTGGGGCATCCCAGTGGATTTCCGCCCAAGGCAGTCCAGCATACACTATTCATCAGAAGCAAGGCAGCCCCTAGCTCGCATGCCAGTTTACTGCTTTCTTAGTTAATTGTTAATTAATTAAGAATCTGTATTTATTCGTTCGGACTGTAATATTTCGATCTGTACTATTCTTTTATTCGGGTCTGTATTATTATTTATTCGGACCCTCTGCACGAGGGCATAATTGTAATAAGGGTGTGTGAGTGTGATGTATGTCTTCCAACCCCCATTTCTTTCTCCCTTTTATTTACCTGCTTACGATGGTTAGATATAGGGCATATTTCAATTAGCATACAGTATGACAGCATGTTTGCATCATTCATCTATTTTGCACGCACCGGGCTCGGCGCATCATACAAACTGCATTTGTATTTCAATTCCAAATTGAATACATGATAGTTGTAGCATTTCATATACCATGTTTAGAATAGCCGAGCCTGCTATAGTTGCATCTTTGCATGTGTTGCATTAGGCATTTCGGTATATGTAGGATCATGCATGATTTCTAATCGTTTTCCTGTTTTGGCTCGGAGTACTCGGTAAGTTTTATGCTTTAGCATCCTTGCATGCGTGCGAGTATTGCCATGATAGTATGCTTACCATGAGGCTAACTGCTTATGTGATATAACTGCCTTGAATGCCTGTGGGTGGAGGTTGAGTTATTTGAATTGGGACAATGCATTGACTGTTTGTTTTAAGCCCACTAGATAGTGGCAACATCATCATTTTTTCTAAGCCCACCGAGGGTGGCAAATCCATTTTAGCCTACCTCGGGTAGCACCATCACACCATTTTCAAACTAACAAACATGAAATGTTTTGTTCCAATTCGAGCACCAGTCTATACTTGTTTGTCATGAGCATCACATAGTAACCTAGGCTAATAACCGAATAAACGCACAAAGTTTTCAAAAAGCAGATATCATGGTTAGTAGAGGCGGTCTCGGCCAAGGCGAAGCGAGGGTGCTCACGATGTGACCTTCCCAATCGTACCCAAGTTCCCGAGCCAACTTTGGTGATGACGGACACGCGTGGCCTTTGGCACCGAGTTAGGGTTTCCTAAATTTCCCATTTAAAAAATATTTAGGTGGCGACTACATTATCCGCAAGCGATCCATGTTTGGTACTTCTTTTCAAAAAATCTGTTTTTTCTTCAAAACGATTTGCCAGAGTTGGACTCTTTGGTTCAGATTTAGAACCGCAACAAAATCGAGTCCGAACTGTAGCGAGGTCCCTCGCGGGCATGTTATAGTTTCTGGCGACTCTGCTGGGGATTTAGAGAACTTGACTCGAACTCATGATATCTGGTTTTGACTACACTTGTGTGTTTCTTTGCATTGCATTTGCATTGGTGCGCCTAGGACACCGTGTTTGCCATATGCCATTCGAACGATTCTTGGGAGGCTTGTCTTGTCAAGTCATGTCCGTAAAATTTGATCGGCTCTGAGCTCGACGACATGGGAACACATACCCGGGTCTTACAGGGCCACCCTTTTTGCCCATACGACCTAATGCATATTCGGATCCATAGTGACTATTCCAAACTAGGTCAGGTTGCTTACCCGTTTATAGGTTGTTTGAATCCGCTGCATGCGTAGTGAAATCCTAGTTCGACAAAATAGGGGCGAAACCCTACCCCAACATAGGGGTGTTTTGGCTCTCACTTATCGCTATGTGCTTGTTAGAGTGTGTCTCTCTGAGGAATGTATGTATCGATTAAGTTTGGGCATCGAACTGCGGGCATCCTTCAAAGATATCGAGAATCGGTTGTCTGCGGATATCGATTGATTTAGGGAAACGGATGTCTGAAACGATGATCGATGGTTGAGGCAGTGTATTTCCAGCTTATCCAAGCTGTGTTGTATGCCTTGTGTGTTGTGTGTATTTAAATTAATTTATTATCTTTGCCGTTTTTCTGGTCATTTATTTCCTTTTTGCTTTATTATCTTTTTGCTAGGGCAGGGTTTGTAGCACAATTGCTTCCGAGCCAGTCGATACTCCCCAAGCAATTTGGACACGAGGTCGCCGACTCAACCGATCCGAGGATCTAGTTGACGGACATCCAGTGTTCCACTCTTTACCCCCAGTCACTAGAAGAAGGTCGAGAAGGCACAGTGTGTCAGAGCACGGATCACCGATGATGCCAGAATAAAGCCCGCGAGGACCTCGCATGCTCGACTCGGTTTTGTTGCGGTTCCAAATCTTGAACCAAAGAGTCCAACTCTGGCAAATCGTTTTGAAGAAAAACAGATTTTTTGAAAGAAGTGCCAAACATGGACTGCTTTGCCAGATAACAGAGTCGCCACCTAAATATTTTTAAAATGGGAAATTTAGGAAACCCTAACTCGGTGCCAAAGGCCACGTGTCCGTCATCACCAAAGTTGGCTCGGGAACTTGGGTACGATTGGGGAAGGTCACATCGTGAGCACCCGCCGATCAAAGACCGGCCTCTACTAACCATGATATCTGTTTTTGAAAACTTTGTGCGTTCTTATTCCGGTTATTAGCCTAGGTTACTATGTGATGCGCACAGCATACAAGTATAGACTGAATCACCTGAATTGGAACTGAACATCTCATGTTTGTTTGTTTGAAAATGGTTTGATGGTGCTACCCGCAAGTAGGCTAAGACGCGGATTTGCCACCCTCAGGTGGGCTTAGTAAAAACATGATTTTGCCACTATCTAGTGGGCTTAAAACAAACATTTGATGAATTGTCCCAATTCAAATAACTCAACCTCCACCCACAGGCATTCAAGGCAGTTATATCATATAAGCACATAGCCTCATGGCAAGCATGCTATCATGGCAACACTCACACGCATGCAAGGATGCTAAAGCATAACCACTTACCGAGTACTCCAAGCCAAAACAGAAAACTGATTAGGAATCATGCGTGATCCTACATATACTGAAATGCCTAATGCAACACATGCAAAAATGCAAACTATAGCAGGCTCGGCTATTCTAAACATGGCATATGGAATGCTACAGCTAGCATGTATTCAATTTGGAATTGAAATACAAATGCAGTTTGTATGATCTTGTAGGCAGTGCGTGCAAAACAGATGAATGATGCAAACATCTTTGTCATCTTGTATGCTAATTGAAATATGCCCTATATCTGACCATCGTAAGCAGGTAAATAAAAGGGAGAAAGAAATGGGGGTTGGAAGACATACATCACACTCACACACCCTTATTACAACATTGCCCTCGCGCAGAGGGTCCGAATAAATATACAGTCCCGAATAAAAGAATATTACAGATTTCTAATTAATTAACAAATTAATTACAAAAAGAGTAACACTGGCATGCAAGCCAGGGACTGCCTTGCTACTGCTCCGGATGATGAAATGATGCATGCCCGGATGCCTTCGCGCGGAAATCCACGACGGTGCCCCGATTAGCCTCTGTTTGCATTTTTCTTGAAATGCGTGCCAAGTTCGAAGGTTCTTGATTCTTCATTTTGCTGCAACAGAGAGCAGGAAAGGGGCATAGCAATGTATTTCACAAATATATGCATGTCTCGATCCTCGTGCCACCAATCACGCATCTCGATGCATGATGGTCGAGGAATCGGATTGCACAACTCAATATAGGATGAATGTATATGAATGCTACAATAAAACCTAACTCCATCATGGGTAATCCGGAGTGTTGGTGACTTGGGAATTGAGACCCGTTCCGTCACTCAGAGTACGAAACGTGCCTCGTTTCCCGTGCCCGGGCTAACTCCTATCCCGAACACGATGCGATATGCATGATATGCATGAATGCAACTGAAATATATCCTAGCATGCACAATGCTATGCAAACGAGATACCTCGAAATGCGTGCCCACGGGTACGCAAACTGAGATGATAGCATAAAAACATGGAATGACATGAAAAATGATGTATAATGGGACTAAAATGAGATACCTCGAAATGCGTGCCCACGGGCACACAAACCGAGGCGGTGACAAACGAGCATGAAATGGCACACAGAATGCAACTTGGACTTACACTAACATGAGAGAGCCTCAGCCGCACTCACGTAAGAGGCCGTGAGATGAAAATGAGGTGCCTCGAAATGCGTGCCCACGGGCACGCAAACCGAGGAACGTATGGAAAGGAAATCGGATAAAACCGAAGTGCCTCGAAATGCGTGCCCATAGGCACGCAAGCTGAGGCGATGATGTGATATGCAAATCGGATAAAACTGAAGTGCCTCGAAATGCGTGCCTATAAGCACGCAAATCGAGGCGATGATGTGAGATGCAAATCGGATAAAACCGAAGTGCCTCGAAATGCGTGCCCACAGGCACGCAAACCGAGGCGATGATGAAATAGAAATCGAATAAAACCGAAGTGCCTCGAAATGCGTGCACACAGGCACGCAAACCGAGGCGATGATGAAATGGAAATGGCATGCAATGATGGGCTTACGCCTACATGAGAGAGCCTCAGCCGCACTCACATAAGGCGCGTCCGGATAAAGATCGCCTCGAAATCTGGCGCTGCAGACGCAAACCGAGGAATGTATGAAATGGCATATGGCATGCAATGATGGGCTTACGCCTACACGAGAGAGCCTCAGCCTACTCACATAGGAAGCCAATGAATGAAAATGGAGTGCCTCGAAGTGCGTGCCCACGGGCACGCAAACCGAGGTAATGCACTAAAGCATGAAATGACATGGAAAATGATATGCAAGCATGCAAACCAAATTTCAGCAGCTAAATGAAGGGGAAAACAGCCCCGAAATGATACGAAATGACGATCAATGCATGAAATCATCCCGAAATGTGATCTTAAGTACCCGAAATGGCCTACGGCTATGCTAAACATGCAAAATTGGTACATGAAAGCAAAAACAGTAGCAAGGCAGCCCCAAAAATAGCATCTTTTCAGTACAAAACAAGGCCAAATTGTGAGCATAGATATGGCAATAATGGCATGCAAAAATACGGGAAAAGAGGGGAATTACAAAGCAAGTGGCATTTAGAGTGCTCAAACCCAAAAAATCAGTTCTAAAAAACTAAAGAGGGACCAAAAATATGTACATTTACAATAGATGACAGCCTCCAATTCAGTGTGTAGATATACTAAATATAGCATGCAAAATTTGGGCCAAAAGAGGGCTATAAAGAGAGGTATCATAAGCAATGACCAAAAAACTTAAGACCTTTAATAAAACTTGAATAATGGACCAAAAAAAGACATTTTCTAAGCCTGATGAAGGCTGAAATCCGAAGCTAAGCAAGCCTAACAAAGCATGCAATTTTACGGAAAATATGGAGGATTACAAAAAAAGTACCAAAACCAATCATCAAATGGCCTGAGACCCTTAACAAAGCATGAACAAAGGACCAAAATAAGGCACTCTCTAGGCCTGATGAAGGCTGAAATCCGAAGCATGGTGAGCTTAAAAAAGCATGCAAAATGGGAGTGGAACAAGAATTCAAAGCAAGTGATATGTAGAGCAAGAAAGCCAGGTTGAGCCCTTCTTCAATGTTTAAGAGGGGCTCAAAATAAGAACAATATCAGTATGTTGCATGCTCCAAATCAGATTATAAATAGGCCAAAACAGTCATGCAATTTTATGGTAAAATGGAAGAATTTCAAAGGAAGTGCATGATAGAGAAGCCAAACATGATGGAGCCCTTCTTCAATGTTGAAGAGGGGCTCAATATAAGCCCACCAACAGTTTACATCAGTCTCGAAATCAGATTACTCCTAAGGCAAATAAAGCATGCAAAACAATGGCCTAAAGAGTGATATTGAAGGAAGTATATCATGGAGACACCAAATGAGGTTGAGCCCTCCTACAAAGTTGTAGAGGGGCTGAAAATAAGCCCAAAACAAGTAGGGGTCGGAGCCCAAAAACTGAAAGCAAATAGGGTAAAGAATTGATGGAAAATCATGCTAGAAAAAAGGGAATTGAGACTTACCCTTAAAGACAAGTCTTTTGCCTCTTCTTGCCTTGATGAAAGTTGCTTCTAAGCCTCTGAAGAACACTCCCTTGCTGCTGGAATGGAGGTGGTGATGGTGGAGCTTAGGGTTGATGAAGGAATTAGCTAGGAAGCTTGAAGGTTTTTTGAGTTTTTGGCTATGAAAATGGAGGTTAGGGAAGATGAAGCCTTGAGAGAAAATGTTCCAACCCTAGCAAAGGAGCTGCCCAACCCTTTAAGTAAGCAAGAAAAGGTGTAAAAGGAGGAAAAGCACCCAAGCTTTCCTCCCAAAATATCCCGGATGCGGGATATTTTGAAAAATATCGAACATTTGGAAAGAGGTGAAAAGCAGCTAGCCAGGCGGTAGGTTTCGGGAGGTGGCCGGGCCACCCCACCTGTCGACCAGCCACTCACCTGGCCATGGACCAAAAATGAAGGGCAAAAATTACGGCCGACCACCATGCAATGGTGTCCTCCCATGTGTGTAGAATAAGGCCCCAAGGTCGGAAATTGGCAACATCAAGGCGAGCCACAACATAGAGCTTGAAGGAGGGGCCCAAAAATGAAATCCACAACTTCTGGCCGACCACCAACTTTTAGGGTCCTCTTAGATGTGTGGAACAAGGTTCCAAGGTCGGAAATTGGCAACACTGAAACAGGAGTCACAACATAGGACTTGAAGGAGAGGCTCAAAAATGAAATCCACAATTGCTGGCCGACCAGTAGTTTTTAGGGTCCTCCCATGTCCCCTGATCATAGATATGTAGCTTTGGTTTGAAGAAAATATCCCCAGGGTGTTCAACATTGGCCCGGAAGTGAGCAAAACGGGCGCCGGAGGAGCAAAACTGGTTATCTGGAATAATTGCTGGCCTCCCACCCCCCAGTGATCTTCCTGGTGTTGAAATAGAGGTACCTGCCAAATTTTGAACAAAAACTAATGAGAAATGAACGCTCGGGGCCAAAACCGGGCAATTCGGGATCCCGAAAATGGGCTGCAGGTGCCGGAAGTGGTGTTCAGCAGTGAAGTGGGTATCTGCGACCCCAGTGTCCCTCGGAATGACAAAACAGAGGTTCCTGCCAAAAATCAGAGAAAACCGATGCGAAATGAATGCTCGGGGCCTAAACCGCGCGGTTCGGGGTCCCGAAAATGGGCTGTTGGCACCGGAAGTGGCATACGGCCGCGAAGTGGGCATCAGAGGCCCCAGTGTTCCTCAAAATGATAAAACAGAGGTACCAGCCAAGAACCGGAGAAATCGGAGATGGTTGGGCGGTCCCGAACCGAGGCACACGGCCTGACGGTCCCGAAAACCGGGAACCGGGCTCCGAAATGGGCAAAATGGCCTACGGCCACGAAATGTAGCACACGGCCACCGGGAGATAGTCTACAGGACCACTCCCTTCCCGCGGGAAAGAAAACAGAGAAAACCGAGCCTGGTTCGCAAACCGAGACAAGGCACAGAAGAGAGTTCGGAAGTCCGGAGGCAAGGCACACGGCCGCGACTCTGAGACCTCTGAACGAGCACAACATGCAACATCACCGAGCGCTCAATCGGTGACGTCTGAGTCTTAAGGTCGGTCAAAAATGGGGTGTCTACACAGTCTACTCTAGTGTCAGACAGTCGGGTTGAGATTCCTGTTTCTGCTATAGAGATACACTTGCCGGTTATTCAAATGGAACAACAGAATCCAACAATGGAGGCGATGATGCGCCAGATGAATGAGAGCATGAAACAAATGCAAGATGATGCTATCCGCCAGGCGGAATTTTCCAAACAAAGAGCTGTCATGGCCCAACGATCTGGTGATCACAGACATAACAATGAGAACGCATCTCCGCTTCACACCAGTCCCTCTCCACTAGGGGCACATCAGCTTCCTCCTCCACCCGGGGCTCCATTACCTGAGCAGATATCTACTGGCCAGAATGCTCCTCCAAATCCTCAGAATACCCAGAACACCCAGAATACCCTCCCAAATCCACAGAACGCTCTGCCAAACTTCCAAGACACCCAAGAGGACACAGGTCTTCCAACGGGGCTGGCTCCACCCCCGCTTCAGCCGCAACTGTCCAAAAATATTGCACCCAATCACCCGGACTCTCCATTCGAGTTCGAGGTAGACCAGACAGCTCTGAAATTGAGCAAGTTGGAAAAGCTCTTCAAGAAATCACAGGGGGTGAAGGCCATCCCAGATATTGAGGACGGCTACACTGATGTGGCCGTAACATTGCCGGATAGATTTAAGATGCCCCAGATTGATCGCTTTGATGGATCTGGGGACCCCATGGTTCATCTACGGCTGTTTTCAGACATCTTGCGACCGATGGGCCTAACTAGACTACAGAAACTCTCACTGTTTGGCCGAACCCTGTCAGGAGTGGCCGCCAACTGGTATGCAAAATTGGATAATGATGTCAAGAGGAATTGGGATGAAATGGCTGAAGCCTTCGTTGCACAATATTCATATAATACTCAGATCGAGATTACAATACGTGATCTCGAGACAACAAGGCAGGAACAGAAAGAGACTTTCTCTAATTTCGTCACTCGGTGGAGAGCAAAGGCATCGATGATGACCTTAAGGCCAACTGATAAAGATCAAATTCGGATGATTGTGCGCAATCTCCAACCAAGGCTTATGCAGAAAATGATTGTAGTTCCCTTCCCCACCTTCGCAGACTTACATGATATGGGGGTGGAAATTGAAGATGCTATGAAGCAAGGGTTGATTGACCAGGATCGGGAGCAGCCCCGAAGAACATTCAACCGTAACAACAATGCGGGCCCGAGCGGCTCTACCAATGCAAGAACTTCAGAGGTCGGAATGGTCACCACCAATCCCCCTCCCCAACCAAGGCCCGCAGCGGCCACACCTTTTTCTGATGCATCTGGGAGCAGTAACCAAGCTTCAAGATACCAATCCAGGGGTCAACGAACCTTCTCTCCACTGCATATGCCTTTGACCAAAGTCCTCGGGGTTCTAGTCAGAAAGGGGCATCTGAAACCCTTGGAACCGAGGCCCCCTCCAAATCCACTCCCTCCTTCCCATAACCCAGCCAAATATTGCAAATACCACCAGTAGCATGGTCATGATACCGACCAATGTTACAGGCTGCGTCATGAGGTTCAAGATCTCATTGACAAAAACATCATTCTGCCTCCCGAGCGACCCAATGTTACAACCAACCCACTCCCAGCACATAACCAAGATCCACCCAAAAGAATCAATCTCATCCAAACTGGGGGCGTGTCTTACGACCCTAGTATCTACATTACTCCTTCTCACTTACCCAAGCCGGAGGTGATCCTTCCTGATACACCTGACTTGTGCATGATGGACACCTCCACAACCCAACCTGAGCCAAAGGTGGTGACCACCGAAAATGTAACGGGGCAGGCTTCCAAGGAGAGCAAAACTGTTGAGTTTGGGGTGGAGCAGTCTGAGAATTTAGCTGGCAGAGCTTATGATCCGAGTGGATATATCATGTCGATGAGCTGACCTAAAATTGAGTGTGGGGCCGGGAAGAGGTCAATTGTGTATGATCCGGGGACAAACTTGAATCGGTGGGGATGATCGACAACGATGGAAGAGGACTTCCGACCTCCGGTTTTCAACGACCAAGGATCGGGGATGCATCAATCAACCGGTTCGAATATGAGAGTCGTGAAGTCGTCGGGTGGTTGGATGATCACCAGATATTGTACCATTTGTGGCGGAAGGGCGAGGGTCGAATTGAATTGCCGGAGAGCGCCGGTCTGAAGAATTTCGCTCGAGCAAGACATTTTGAAAAGAACAATTGACCTTTGGAGGAACAAGAAAAGAAATGGGATTACGAGAGGATCCGAAAAGCAAAGAACCATGAGGAGGTTGAGAATCCGTGAGCACAAAACCGAACATCTTTGTGAGCATGTGGGAGGAAAATCTTGAGGCGCAAACAAGCGGAACCAGACAGTGCTGCTAGATGCTAATGGAATGTGGTGGGAAGATGGCGACTTGTATCTCGCCCACCGCATGAGCGAAGATTGGACGGTGGCCAACCGTGACAAACTGGTACCTCGAAGAGGTAGACCATATGACTAGAAGTGGGCGGTATTTCAAGCCCCCACACCTTGATCAACCCGAGGCATCAGGAAAAGATAAAGAAGCGGAGAAGCAGAGGGAGAAGCAAGTTGAAGAAGAGGCTGTACTGAAGCAGTTAAAGAAAATACAAGCAGACATCTCCATCTGGGGACTGCTTATGGCTTCAAGGGTGCATAGGCAGGCTGTCCTCTCTGCTATGGACAAGGCCAAGCTCTCTATCGAAACTACGCCAGAACAACTAGTTGGGCTAGTCTTTCCGGGAGGAGGTTCCCCGGCATTGACCTTTTCAGATAAGGAACTGCCGCCTGAGGGCGTGGATCATAACAGACCCCTCTACATCTCTGTAGAATGCAGGGACAAATGGATTCCGGTAGTATTTGTTGATACTGGGTCCGCTATTAATGTCTGCCCGGCCAGAACGGCGTATGCAATTGGGTTAAAACCTGCGGACTTCACACCGACTACTCAAGTGATCAGAGCCTACGACAATACAAGTAGGGATGTCCTGGGGACAGTAAAAATCCAAACCAAGATTGGGCCTGGACAACACGAGGTATATTTTCATGTCTTGGAGGTCCCTGCATCCTTTAACATGCTTTTGGGGCGACCCTGGTTGCATCAGGTGAAGGCCGTCTCATCTACTCTACATCAAATGGTGAAATACCCCTATGGAAAGGGAGTAGCCATTGTTTTTGGGAATTCATCAATCCATCCTCCTCCGGAGGTATCTACGCCAGTCCTGGAGATCGAACACGGCATGGAAGACATGTTCGTATCGATTTACTTTGGTGAGGCAGGGTGGTGCAAAATATTATGGTGTGAAGGAGGGTGTGTATGTCAGCCCACAACCCGTATACCTCATGAATAAGCTACAACATATCCCGGGGATGGGATTGGGAAGAAGCGGCCGGAAAGGGGTTGCAGCGTTGGCCGAAGTGCCACATAATCCACATACCTTTGGATTGGGTTATCTGCCCACCAAAGAAGATTGGGCGAGGAAAGGAAAGGAAATGGCCGGCAGAGCGAGCGGCAGTGGGAAGCCTTTGATCTAATGCATAGGCCCATCCAGGTACCGAACGACGCTTTGTCCCGGAGGGAAGACTTTCCATTTTGCGGCTTCCCGAGCCATGGTTCAACGCGAGAGGAAGCGTGCCGTGTTTCAAATCTTCTTCGACCGCAACTATCCGGGATGACGTTGCACAGAGCGCATGCACCCAACAACCGAGGCCGAAAGAATAAGGCAGAGGATTCTGAGGGCACGGAATTGGAAATGGGGGTAGCACTGGCATGTCTCCTCTCTGATCCTCCGATCGACCAAGATTGCTTGGGGAATAACTTCATGGTTTCCATGATTGGGGATAAAACGGCTGTGAACCGACCAGCAGCTATCTTGGATGCATCAATCGCACCCTCTCTCACTTGGCAGTACGAGGAGGGATTTTTGTCCAGCAGTTCCGGGTCAGGTAGTGAGCCGGAATCTGATTCCATCGAGTCCTGTGAGTCGGAATCAGATTCCACTCGTAGTCCGAGTCTGGTACTCCTGGGGATGTTAACCCGATGCCACTTGTCTTGTGTCAGTCTTTTTCCTTTTCATTTGAGTCTGCGTAACCGATGAATTGGATGATTTGGATGTGCCTAATGAGAATGAACCGCGTGGTTTCGAGTACTTTTCTGTGCCCCTAATTTATTGCATTAATTCAGACTTTCAAAATTTTGATCAAAACGACGAGGACGAAGTTCCTCCGGTTTTACAACGTTTAATTGAGCAAGAGCAAGAGAGATTTGTTAAGCCATTAATGGATGAAATCATTTCCGTGAACATTGGTACTGAGGAGGACCCGCGGCTGGTCCAGATCGGGTCCACGTTGTCTTCAGAGGAACGCGAGCGCTTAGTCGCTTTATTAAAAGATTTCAAAGATGTTTTCGCGTGGTCCTACGAAGACATGCCTGGAATCGATCCTGAGATTGTACAGCATCGGATCCCCCTTGACCCCGAGGCCCGACCTGTCAAGCAGAAGCTCAGAAGGATCCGCCCGGACTGGGCTCTCAAGATTAAGGAAGAGGTCACCAAGCAAATCGACGCAGGCTTCCTGCTGGTATCTGAATATCCGACTTGGTTGGCCAACATTGTTCCGGTGCCGAAGAAAGATGGCAGGATTTAGGTGTGTGTAGACTTCAGGGATTTGAACAGAGCTAGTCCGAAGGACGACTTTCCCTTGCCACACATTGATGAGTTAGTGGACTTCACAGCAGGGCATGCATTGCTCTCATTCATGGATGGCTTCTCAGGGTACAACCAAATAGTGATGGCGCCAGAAGATAGAGAAAAGACTGCATTCACCACCCCGTGGGGAACATACTGTTACTGGGTAATGCCGTTTGGGTTGAAGAATGCTGGGGCTACTTATCAACGAGCCGCGACCACAATACTACATGATATGATCCACAAAGAGGTTGAGGTGTACGTGGACGACATGATTGTCAAGTCCAAGGAAAGAGAGGGCCACTACACCGCCTTGCATAAGTTTTTCCAAAGGATCAGGGAATTCCGGTTGCGGCTAAACCCTCAGAAATGTACATTTGGTGTTACAACGGGAAAAATCTTTGTTTCGATTACACAATAAAGGCATCGAGGTCGAATTCTTCCAAAATCAAGGCCATCTTAGAAATGCCACCACCAAAGACCGAAAAGGAGGTGCGAGGCTTTCGGGTAAAGTGCAATTCATAAGGCGGTTTATTTCAAAACTAACCTTGACTTGTGAACCACTTTTGGTCTTCGAAGAAAGGCAAGAAGTTCCAATGGGACGGCCGATGTCAAGTCGCATTTGAACAGATTAAAGAATATTTACGTAACCCACCCGCTTTATCACCAAAGAACTGTGGAAACCGTTGATTTTGTATCCACAAGAATCGAGACCACGATGGGTGCATGCTTGCACAAGAATCGAAGATAGGGTGGAGAAAGCCATCTACTATTTGAGCAAGAAGATCTTTGGAATATGAGACCGGTATACACCGCCGAAAAGGCTTGCTTAGCTCGTATGGGCTACCAGAAGTCTGCGGCACTACTGTTAGCTCACTCTGTAATGTTGGTTTTACGACTAGATCCCATCAAATATCTTTTTCGAGAAACCAACGCTACGGGTAGGCTAGCTCGTTGGTTCTTGTTGTTTCTAATTTGATCTCACGTATGTGACGCCGTAAGTCAATGAAAGGAAGAGCGATGGCGAGTTCCTGCCGACCACCGGTTGAGGGGATGAAGCGATTGAGTACCTATTCCGATGAATCAATTCGCATATCGACGAAGAAGCTCGGGCGATGTACTTTGACGGAGGCCAAATCAACATGGGTATGGGATAGGAGTGTTGCCGATAGCACCCGACAATTCCTCAGATCCTCTAGCCTTCAAACTCGGTTCAAAGTCTCAAACAATGAAGCGAGAATATGAAGGCGTGCATTCTTTGGTTTGGAAGCAGCCCTAGAACTAGGGGCAAGACGGCTGGATGTCATTGGGGATTCAAACCTTGTTGTGTCTCAAGCTAAAGGAGACTGGAAAGTAAAAGAGGAAAATATGATGATGTATCACCAAACCTTGGATTTGCTAATTCCTCGGTTTGAAAAGCTAAGTTTTACTCATTTACTAAGAGAGAACAACAAGTTCGCAGACGCTTTAGCAACTCTATCATCTATGATAGACATTCCGTGTGGAGTCCGAATGCGTCCAGTCATCATCGACCAGAAATTTGCACCTGCCTATGAGTCGATTGCAGCCATAGATGAAGTTCAGGACGAACACCCCTGGTATTACAACATCTGGAACTTTTTGGAGAAAGAAACATACCCGCCAGGGGTAAATGCCAAAGACAAGAGGGCAATCAGAAGAATGGCAGTTCAGTTCATCATCTGCGGAGGTAAACTGTACAAACGGGGTCATATGGGAATGCATAAACTGTGCGTTGATGCTGAAGAGTCCAAGCGTCTGATGGAAGCCATCCACGGGGGTGAATGTGGTGCACACATGAATGGGGTAATGTTGGCACGGAAGATTCTTAGACAAGGCTATTACTGGTCCACCATGGAGGAGGATTGTATTGGCTTCGTCCGGCGATGTTACAAGTGTCAAATTCATGCAAATCGCATGAACATCCCGCCGTCAAAGCTGTACAACATGACTTCGCCATGGCCGTTTTCTGTCTGGGGAATTGATGTGATCGGGGCTGTCACGCCAAAGGGATCGAATGGGCATGAGTTCATCCTTGTAGCGATAGATTATTTCACAAAGTGGGTTGAGGCCCAATCTTATGCGGTGTTGAAGGCTTCGCATGTTGCAAAATTCATCAGAAACAACATTATCTATCGCTACGGAGTCCCAAATGAAATCGTTTCAGACAATGGTTCCCACTTCAAGAAGGAGGTGATTGATTTGTTGGAGAAATACAATGTGGCTTTTCATAAGTCGTCTACTTACCGGCCGCAAACCAATGGAGCGGTTGAGGCCGCCAACAAGAATATCAAGCGCATACTACAGAAGATGGTGGAAACCTATCGGGACTGGCCAGATAAGCTGCCGTTTGCTCTGTGGGGCTACAGGACTTCGATCAGAACTTCTACTGGGGCGACTTCGTACTCATTGGTCTATGGGATGGAGGCCGTTCTGCCTATTGAGATTGAGGTCCCGTCATTACGAGTATTGGCCGAATGCCAGATAGCCGAAGCGGACTGGCAAAGAAAGCAATTTGAGGAACTCATGCTTTTCGATGAAAGAAGGTTGAAAGCACTGTACCACGTCCAAGGCTATCAACGCAGAATCGCCCGGGCTTTTAACAAGAAAGTTAAGTCCAGGAACTTGAAAGAAGGAGATTTGGTACTCAAGGACAACCGAGCTCCCATCCACGACCCAAGGGGCAAGTTCAGACCTAATTGGACTGGTCCTTACATCATCAAGTCAATCTGGTCAGGCGGAGCTGTGGTTCTGATGGATCTAGATGGCTTAGAGTTTTCCCAACCGATCAACATGGAAAAGTTGAAGAAATATTATCCCTGAGAGGCTCGCTAGGCCGAAAATCCGAAAGGGCGACCTAGGCAAAATTCAGAGCATAGAAAATTTGAAAATTATAAAACCGAGCCCAGGAAGGTTGAAAACCCGCAAAGGGCGGCCTTGGCAAAAGTTAGAGCGCAAAAGGAGAGCAAAAACACCCGAGCGAACCTAAGCCTGAACTACGTAAGACTTGATTCCCATCTTTGGGATACGTAGGCAGCTTCATCTTGAAGTTCAGTCACAATCTTTTCCCCGATCAACTTTGTCCATTTTGATCATCTCAGTCATCTCTATTCATCAGCATTTATCGTAATCTCCAGTGCAGTGCTATTCAGACTAGGGGCAACTTTCCGTTGCCATGAAGTGTTGCGGCACCTTCCGGACTAGGGGCAACTTTCCGTTGTTATGAATTGCCGAGGCACTTTTCAAACTAGGGGCAACTTTCCAGTTGCTAGGATTCGGCGTTGTACATTTCAGTGACAGATCTCAAGCGTGTCTAGTTCTGATTCACTTCGAAAATAGTTTTGGAAAGTTTTAATAAAAGTTGACTTTGTTCAAATTAATCTTTTCACAATTAAGACCATTTTTGGACCAAAGCGGAGAATTTTCAGTACCACAACCTTCAATTTCATTGATTTCAAAACAGAGTTCTCTTGCTCTTGCATACAATTGAAGTTGCTTTTTATTACATTCATAACGAAAACTTGAAAGTACTAATAAAGCAATAAATCTGGGGCATAGTCCAGTCAAGTGTCCCTGCGCCCCCTTCCAGAGCTAGTTGAAGCCTCTGATGCCAGCCTAGGCCCAACCTGTGCTTCCTCGTTGAGCCAATCCCAGCACTCGTCAGACAAAGTGCAACTGAAAGTAGGGGCGGGGGCCAGAAGCTCTCTAACTCTCCATCTTTGCGACCGCCGAGCTACCGGCGCTCGAATCGAATGTAGCCGGATACTCTATCCCCTCCGGTGGGCAAGTCTGATCGCGGCCAAACTGGCGCAGAATACGGAATGGGAAATAGAACACACAGTGAGTCAAGCCGATCAGTCGAATCCCGACCTGCCGGGACATGCTGTAGCTCATCGCCGGGTGATTAAGCCAAGGGCAGCGCCAAGCAATGCGTTCCGCTGACAAATTGCACATCCATTCGAACCACCAGCTCTCATCAGGGGCATTGACTAGGCGTTGCCGAAAGAAGTAGCCACGGGCTGAGTAAGCAGGGCAAGAGTCTACAACTTGCAATTTATCCATCAACCATATCTGGGGAGGGATGAAAAATGAGAGAATAAAGAATAGAGAGATGTGCGATGAGAGAAAAGTAAGATAACGGTTTTGTGAGAAAAACCGAGCCCGAGGGCCGAGTGATGTGAGCAAATATACATGTGAACTTGGGTGGGAAACACTACCTGTAGCAGTAGTGGACTCCCTGCAAACCTGGTTGTCTCCCGGCAGTAGAAGACATCCAGACCCATCAATGTCTCGGCTAGAGTCATGGCAAGGCAACTCTTCCCATCCCTCAAGCCTTGAGCAACTTCAATTAAACGGATGCTAGCTCCTCCGGAGCCCGAGACAAACAGAAAATGAGATAGTAGGCACAAGCAGAGGGCGTGCTGCCGGAAGCCTTGCCAATAGTGGTTGCTACGATCACCGGCATCAGAGAATCGGTAAATCAGGCTCGGGATATCCAACATGCCATCACCAATCAGAGATCTAGCATCATGCGCATTGAGACCGCACATCCGCCCTAAGGCTTGGGCATAGCTAAAATTGAGCTGGGGCAGAATTTCCTCGCCTCGCTCGGACTCCATCAAGACTTGAAAATCTTCAAAAGTCGGACATATTTCTTGCCCGCCAAAGCTAAAGACGTGCGTCACCGGGTTCCAAAACCTCGCCGCAGCACAGAGGAAAGGAAGATGTAGCGGAGTCCGGCCCAGCGTGAATAGTGCATTCAAGCCAAAACCCCGGAAATTCAACTTTTCCGAGCCATCCAAAGAAGAAATCCAAGATGTGAGATTTTCCACAAGAAACGCCTCCATTTTTGTGAGAAATGATGATGAAATGAACAAGTTCCAAAGCTGGGGCTTTTATAGAGGGGTAAAACGCTATTCAAGGAACACTTGTCAAAATTTTGGAGGTCACGGGAGAGGTGGCCGGCCGGCCACCTATTCTAGTAGGCCGGCCACCCTCTGTTTTCCAGATGCAAAATGTGTTTGGCCCCGCGTTGGTCCTGTTCCGCCCTCTGGAAGGAAATTTGAAGCATTTCTAGGCATCGAGAATGTCGAAGGCCTTCATTTCTATCAGTTTCGGATACATTCCATTATCCAGATTGTCCGTCTAAAGTATCGTTTAGTTGTGTTTTGCTTATCGAGTTGTTGTTTTGTTTATCGAGTTGTAAGTTTTGTCGAGCTGTCGCATTTTGTGTTTTGAATTGTTACTCTTTGATTATACAATTTTGTCAAGTCTTGTCTATTGAGTCGTTAACATTGTTGTACGTTGTTTATCGAGTTGTAAACTCGCTAAGATTCTGTTATTTCTTAGTGAGTCGAGTTGTTTTGATTTGTTGCGTCGGTTCATTACCTGACCCGGTAAATACATGAGGCACGTTTTCATTCAATTCCATTTTGTGCAAAATAAAATAATGCGATGCAATACTGAGAATTTCAAATACAACATATTTTCAAAAGCCGTTTCATTCCATCATATCTTACAACAAAATAAAGGTACAAGTTTTACAGAAAATAAAACTACCTAACAATGTGCAAAGTGCTACAAACTACTAGCCAAAAAGTAAAATAAAGCAGGAAATAGCATCAATATCCCCGAGAACGGGAATGAGGAGGCCTTCTCATCCTCTTCTGCGGGATAACCTCTGCACCATCATCACCATCCGGATCAGAGCTGTCATTTTCCGGATCTCCCTCAGCCTCGTCTCCACTCCCGGAACCAAGACCGGAACCTCCCTCCCCAGGAGATGTCTCTGACACACGGTCTGCGACCTCCTCCTCCTCATCCTCGACAATGGGTGCCTCAAGGCTCTGCGAGACGACCGCCCTCGAGCCTCCAGTAAGGCCCGGATGGCCCAGCCTCCTGGGGCCCAAGACTGAGTAGGTCTAACACCTCGACCTCTCCGAGAAAGCCCGGGTGGCCCACCTCGTGTCAAAGCATATACGGGAGGCATCTGAAAATGAAAAGTGCAATACATCAGAAAAGCAGGTGCAAGTACAGTATGTGAGTGGGGTGTGTGCCAGATGTGTTCTACACAACCTATCAGTACAGCAGAATGTTCAAAACCGGCATATTGACAGAAATATGATAAACGAAAGAAAGATGAAGGGTACCTGGAAGCCCATGATGGACATCTGTGCCTCTCTACGCAGGACCATCCCCTCAAGTGAGGCCACCACCCCGAGCATCTGATCTATGTACTCCCGAGGTGGCTGCAGATACAAGCTCAAGTCATCAATAAATAAGCAACTGCCAAAATGTCTGTGTGATAAATGAAAAATGGTAGAACATACCGGTGGTGAGTCAAGATCACTGACATATCTGTGACCAGGCATCGGAGGCTCCATAGGGATCGAAATCGGAGAAGTAGTCCCATACTGCCAACTCGTCAACTCAGTCGGCATATCTGGCCATCCAGGATGATCGAGAGTCGGAGGGATCGGAGGAATCGAACTGCCTCTACCTCTAGATGCACCAGCCCTGCTAGAAGAAGGGATGTCTGCAGCACGGGCACGACTCGAAGATGGTGCGCCGGTAGGCCTCAGTGGCGGGACCCGCACTCTCGTCAAGGGGGCATCAGATATATGCGGCGATAGGTGGCGTAGTTCCCCTCAATAAGATGTAATAAAGCATCACTGCCCTGCATGTCCCTAATGACCTCCTCAGCAGATAGCCTGTCGGCAGTCCGCATAGTGGGTGGAGGCACAGCAGGAGGGTCCTGAGACTCATACCCCCACACCTGACGCTGAAAGCGTTCCCCCAGGAACCAAGCCCTGCCGACTGGTCCCTCGGCAGAACCTATCTTTGAACTAGTCGACCCTCCGGGGTACTGATTCTCGAGATTGTCGCCAAACACTGCCCAGGGCTGCCAAGTGATTTGCGGATAACCAGTGCATGAATCAATCAGAAATCAAGAAATACAAGGCAGATCAAAGATGAAAATAAAAAGAACTGAGAGTTCTGAAATACCTCTGTCGCGCGCACGGTGTCGAAGTACTGTCGCAGAGAGAAGAGAGTCTCTCGAGGCCTCGATAAGTGCTCGCCCTCAAACATCAATGAAAATGGAGTCATAGGAGGTCCTACCACCTCCATCTCCGGAGCTAATGTGGGGAAATATGCATATACCCATAGCTGAGAAAAGCAGTGCAGGATGTGAATACAATGTGCTAAAAGGCAGAATATAGAGTGCAAAGTGCGCCGTGTGTGCAGTGAACAAGTAATGAGGAGCAAAAATGTAAATCAAGGGGACAGAATGTACCTCCCAAGCTCTCCAGTAGCCGCCAAGTAAGTCCCCTGCGAGGCTGCGCTCATGTAGCGATAAAGGGTAGCAGGCCGGCGCCTCAATCATCTTGACCGACTGTGATAGGTCTACCAGAGGCCAAGAGATAACCCGACCATGTTCCTCTATCGCAAGCAGTGGTGCCAAAGAGGAACATGAGGAAACCACGGGTATACTGCTCGACCTCCTCGGGAGACTCAGGCTCCATCTGTGGCCGCCGGAAATGGGAAGAGAACCAAGTATACCGAACCCTCCCGGTACCTCTGTCTACAGGCGGGCGGGCCCCCAATAGATGCATCCAAGCAGCCTCCCACTGACCCATATCCTCGTCGTAGGGAATAGGTCCACCGCCTAGGTCTAGGCCGGTGAGCATAGCGAAGTCCAGTGGGGTCATGGTCATATCCCCGGTCGCAGAAAAATGGAAAGAATTGGTGGTGTCCCACCATCTCTCCGCCAGAGCAGCAAATAATGTCCTACTGATAAGGCAGTGTGATAACCCCCTGCAGAATGGTCCGAATCCTGCGAAGTCAACCAAGTCCCGGACAGCTTCCGGAAGCTCAGCATACCACTCCCTCGCGGCAGTAGAGCCATATCCTCACACTGTGCGAGAGCCAGCCTGCATTTAGAATGAATGCGTGTATCAGCAAATGAGGTGAAAATGAACTGTGTGCAAATGAATTGTTTTGAGCTGTGTTCAAATTTCAGAAAATCAGTGGGCTGTGTGTTCACTTCAAATCTGGGCTGCGTGTTTAGTACATCTGAGTTTGGGACTGTGTGTTCTACTCTTAATCGATGAACGTGTGTTCACTTCAACTGGGTCATGCGTTCAGTACACCTGAGTTTGGGACTGTGTTCTACTCTTAATCAGTGGGCTGTGTGTTCACTTCAAATCTGGGCTGCGTGTTCAGTACATCTGAGTTTAGGGCTGTGTGTTCTACTCTTAATCAGTGGGCTGTGTGTTCACTTCAAATCTGGGCTGCGTGTTCAGTACATCTGAGTTTAGGGCTGTGTGTTCTACTCTTAATCAGTGGGCTGTGTGTTCACTTCAAATCTGGGCTGCGTGTTCAGTACATCAGAGTTTAGTCAGTGTGTTCTACTCTTAATCGATGTACGTGTGTTCACTTCAAATCTGGGTCATGTGTTCAAGACATCCGAGTTTGGGATCGTGTGTTCTACTCTTAATCAAATGTGTGTTCACTTCAACTGGGTCATGGTTCAAGACATCTGAGTTTGGGACTGTGTGTTCTACTTTTAATCAGTGGGCTGTGTGTTCACTTCAAATCTGGGCTGCGTGTTCAGTACATCTAAGTTTGGGACTGTGTGTTCTACTCTTAATCAGTGGGCTGCGTGTTCGCTTCAAATCTGGGCTGCGTGTTCAGTAAATCAGAGTTTAGGGCTGTGTGTTCTACTCTTAATCAGTGGGCTGTGTGTTCACTTCAAATCTGGGCTGCGTGTTCAGAAAATCTGAGTTTGGGACTGTGTGTTCTACTCTTAGTCAGTATGTGTTGTGGGCTCATGTTCAACTTCGGGCTGTGTGTTCGGTGAATCAATGTTTGAGCCGTGTGTTCAATTTCTAACTAATGCGTACTATACGTTCACAATCAGGCGATGTATTGTGTGTTCGTGAAATTCAAGTGGCTAAGTCACATGCTCGGGATGCGAGTAAAGTACTGTGTCGTGAGCTAAACTGTGTGTCTAAGCATGGCAAAGGTACAAAATGCGCGAAAGATATAGGAAATAAAGTAAAATACCTCTGCATCGTAGGAGAGGTGCTGCTCCGGTTCTCGCAGAAGGAGATCCCCTGGTACCCGATCGTTGAAATCGGTGAAATGACGAAAAACGGCTCGTGGAAGCCTATGTACCGCTGGGGCATATCGCTCGGGAACAAAAGGGCGAACCCTCGGGGGCAATGTCATAATGTCGAAATCATCTCCAGCACCTGGAAAACCTCCTCCGTGAGGGAAATGACCTGCCATGTCAAGAAATCTGCAAAGAGAAGCAAAAATGAGCAAAATGAGCCAAAATTGGAAAAAGTCAACAAAAAGTCAACTCTCGGGAAATGGAAAGTCAACAAAAGTCAACTCCCGGGAAAATTTTCCAAATATTGAGACAAACTTACCTCAAGCGGTGAAAATGAGAAGAGATGCCCCGGAATCAAAATTTAGTCGGCTCAAGGTGCTTAAATCTGAAGGATTTCGCAGGAACAACTTGCGTGGAAGACCGAGGGGCGCGTATAAAATGCAGATTTGAAAGAGCAAATGGCTTAGGAAGCAAGAGGAGAGAGTTTCACACTTGGGGGAGTGATTTCGGATGGAGTGGAGGTGCCTATATATAGAAATAGCTGAAAAAGACCAAAATGCCCCTGCTTTTGGGCAGTGGCCGGCCGGCCACCTAACCTGGCTGGCCGGCCCCCTTTACTTTTTGCCCTAGCCGATGGCCTCTCCTAGGGCAATGGGCTGGCTGACCATGATCCCCACCCTCTCCCCTACCTCTCTGCAAATTTTGAGGAAAATCGGAGTTCCCGGGACCTGAAAAAGTTTAAGAAAAGTGCACTTTCTGGCGCCGAATTGCTCCACCGGAACTTCAATTGCAATTTCTGACATGTGTCTCATCATTATTCATCAAAATCAGAGTGTATCCTTTTCGAACATGTTGTGACTCTCCGGGAGGTAAACCAGAGGCCGCGATCGAGTTGTCGTCGTCGGAATGCGCGTTTCCCAGCTCATTGTTGCGCAACAAACGGGCACCTTGATTTGTGCTCGTTTTGCATTATTTGGCTCATAATTTGCATCCTCATGAATGTTTTGCATTGTCATGCGTGATTTCTTGGTGTACAGTACTTCTATACTTGAGCATGCGTTGTCACGCATTATCTTTTCTCGCATTGTGATGCATCCACTCGTCGACACTGTGTGTGTCAAACTTTTCGAATCATAGGAATCGCATTGAATATATGTTGTTAGCGTATTGTTCTTGGTGAATTTCTCTATTTTGCAGGCACGATATTGTATGTACGGTTCATTTGAGGCTGGTGCGACCAAACGAATCGCGCAGGTATTGTATCTTCTCCGTGTGAGATGCGACGAGAATTGAATGATTCTCCGCATTCCTAACTGCATGAAATGTAGTTGTTTGCTTTGCATTCTTGCTTAAAACTGTTGCATCTATTTGTCAATACTTGCTTCAAGATGACTTCTTTGCACTTGCATGATCACCTGGCTCCGTGCCTATCATTTTGCATTTTGCCCCCTGCCTGCGGGCATGCCTGCGGGCGCATATCTCTGTTTATCTTGTATGATTGTCTAAGTCTTCGGCCTTGTCAAAAATGGGTCGTCTCTGGGCTTTGACATTCACTCTCGTCACTTCTTAACTTCCGAAGTTACATAAAGAGGGCAATCAGACACCCCATTTTTGACCGACCTTAAGACCCACACGCCACCGTTTGAGCACTCGGTGATGTTGCATGTTGTGCTCGTTCAGAAGTCCCAGAGTCACAGCTGTGCGCCCTGCCTCCGGACTTCCGAACTCTCTTCTGTGCCTTGCCTCGGTTTGCGAACCAGACTCGGTTTTCTCCGTTTTCTTTCCTGAGGGAAGGGAGTGGTCCTGTAGACTATCTCTCGGTGGCCGTGCGCTACTTTTTGTGGCCGTAGGCCATTTTGCCCATTTCGGAGCCCAGTTCCCGGTTTTCGGGACCGTCGGTAGTGCCTCGGTTCGGGACCGCCCAACCATCTCCGATTTCTCCGGTTTTTGGCAGGTACCTCTGTTTTATCATTCCGAGGAACACTGGGGCCTCTGATACCCACTTCGTGGCCGAATGCCACTTTCGGTGCCTGCAGCCCATTTTCGGGACCCCAAACTGCCCGGTTTTGGCCCCGAACTTTCATTTTGTATCGGTTTTTGTTCAATTTTGGCAGGTACCTCTATTTTAGCATCAAGAAGATCACTGGAGGGTGGGAGGCCAGCAATTGTTCCAGAAAACCAGCTTTGCTTCCCCGGCGCCCGTTTTGCTCACTTCCGGGCCAATGTTGAACACCCTAGGGATATTTTCTTCCAACCAAAGCTACATATTTGTGATGAGGGGACATGGGAGGACCCTAAAAGTGCATGGTCGGCCAGTAATTGTGAATTTCATTTTTGAGCCTCTCCTTCAAATGCAATGTTGTGACTCTTGTTTCAGTGTTGCCAGATTCCAACCCTGGGGTCTTATTCTACACACTTGGGAGGACCCTAAACACTGGTGGTCGGCCAGAATTTTTTGACTTCTTTTTTGGGCCATGACCGGCCGGCCAGGGTGAGTGGCTGGCCGACCAGTTGGGGTGGCCGGCCACCTTCGAAGTTACTGGCCACACACTTTTTACATCAAATGCTTTTTAAAATATCTGTATCCTCCGGGGGATATTTTGGGAGGGAAAGCTTGGATGCATTTCCCTCCCCTTTTACACCCTTTCTTGCCTATTTAAGGGGCTGGACAGCTCCTTCCCTAGGGTTAGAAAATTTCATCTCATAAGCTCCTCTTCCAAAACCTCCATTTTCTATCTCCAAAACCCTAAAAACCTTGAAGCCTCTAGCTCAATCCTTCATCAACCCTAAGCACCACCATCACCAACTTCATTCCAGCAGCAAAGGAGTGTTTTCCAGAGGTTAAGAAGCAGCAAATTGAAGCCAAGAAGCAACAAAAGTTAGATCTTCAAGGGTAAGCCTCTAATTCCCCTTTTTGAGCA
Organism: Camellia lanceoleosa; assembly: GCA_025200525.1. NCBI lineage: Eukaryota > Viridiplantae > Streptophyta > Magnoliopsida > Ericales > Theaceae > Camellia > Camellia lanceoleosa. The sequence goes on along the minus strand of CM045766.1, from coordinate 86,638,527 downwards.
TAATTTTTCATCAATTATTTACCCTATTTCCTTTTTGTTTTGGGCTCTGACCCCTACTGGTTTTAGGCTTATTTTGAGCCCTTCTACAACTTTGTAGAAGGGCTCAACTCTGTTTGGTGTCTCCATGATGCACTTCTTTCAATATCACCCTTTATGCCAATTATTTGCATGCTTTGTTTGGCTTTTGAGTGATCTGATTTCAAGCTTGATATAAACTGTGAGTGGGCCTATTTTGAGCCCCTCTTCAACATTGAAGAAGGGCTCGACCATGTTTGGCCCCTTTATCATGCACTTGCTTTGCAATTCCCCATATTTTCCGTAAAATTGCATGATTTATTTGGCCTATTTTTGATCTTATTTGGAGCATCTCATGAACTGATTTTGTGCTTATTTTGAGCCCCTCTTCAACATTGAAGAAGGGTTCAACCTGGTTTTCATGCTCTACATGCCACTGTCTTTGAATTCATGTTCTATCATTATTTTGCATGCTTTGTTAAACTTGCTTAGCTTCTGTTTTCAGCCTTCATCAGGCTTAGAAAGAGCCTTATTTTGGTCCATTATTTGTGTTTTGTTAAGGGCCTTAAGCCATTTGATGAATTCTTTTGGTACTTCATGTAATATCCTCTTTAATTCCGTAAAATTGCATGCTTTGTTAGGCTTGCTTAGCTCCTGTATTCAGCCTTCATCAGGCTTAGAAAGTGTCTTATTTTGGCCCATTCTTCATTTTTTGTCAAGGGTCCAAAGTTGTTTGGTGTATGCTTATGGTACCTCATGTTATAGCCCTTGTTGGCTCATTATTTTGCATGCTTTGTTTCTCATATCTACATATGGATTTTGGAGTTGTCATTCACTGTAAATATGCATATTTTTGGCTCCTCTTAAAAGTTGTAGAAGGAAATTTTGTGGTTTGAATTTTCTATATACTACTTGCTTAATAAATCCCCTCTTTTCCCCCATTTTTACATGCCATTGTTGCCATATCTATGCTCACAATTTGGCCATATTTTGTACTGAAAAGATGCTATTTTTGGGGCTTCCTTGCTACTGTTTTTGCTTTCATGTACCAATTTTGCATGTTTAGCATAGCCGTAGGCCATTTCGGGTACTTAAAATCACATTTCGGGATGATTTCATGCATTGATTGTCATTTCGTATCATTTCGGGGCTGTTTTCCCCTTCATTTAGCTGCTGAAATTTGGTTTGCATGCTTGCATATCATTTTCCATGTCATTTCATGCCTTAGTGCATTACCTCGGTTTGCCACGCACTTCGAAGCACTCCGTTTTCATTCATTGGCTTCCTATGTGAGTAGGCTGAGGCTCTCTCATGTTGGTATAAGCCCATCATTGCATTTCTGTACCATTTTCATGCTTGTATATCATCGCCTCGGTTTGCGTGCCCGTGGGCACGCACTTTAAGGCACCTCTGTTTTATCCGACGGCAGCCTATGTGAGTACGGCTGAGGCTCTCTCACGTTGGCGTAAGCCCATCATTGCATTCCGTATGCCATTTCATACATTCCTCGGTTTGCGTGCCCGTGTGCACGCATTTCGAGGCGCATCTTTTTTATCCGACGGCAGCCTATGTGAGTACGGCTGAGGCTCTCTCACGTTGGCGTAAGCCCATCATTGTATTCCGTATGCCATTTCATACATTCCTCGATTTGCGTGCCCGTGTGCACGCATTTCGAGGCGCATCTTTTTTTATCCGACGGCAGCCTATGTGAGTGTGGCTGAGGCCCTCTCACGTTGGCGTAAGCCCATCATTGCATTCCGTATGCCATTTCATTCCATTTCATCATCGCCTCAGTTTACGTGCCCGTGTGCACGCATTTCGAGACATTTTGATTTTATCCAATTTGCATTCCATTTCGTCATCGCCTCGGTTTACATGCCTATGGGCACGCATTTCGAGACACTTCAGTTTTATCCGATTTGCATTTCACATCATCGCCTCGGTTTACGTGCCCGTGTGCGCGCATTTCGAGGCACTTCGGCTTTATCCGATTTGCGTCTCACATCATGGCCTTGGTTTGCGTGCCTGAGGGCACGCATTTCGAGGCATCTCATTTTCATAGCATTGTGTATATTAGGATTGCATATTAGCCGCATTTCATGCATATCATGCATATTACATCGTGTTCGGGAGAGGAGTTAGCCCGGGCACGGGAAACGAGGCACATTCCGTACTCCGAGTGACGGAATGGGTCTCAATTCCCAAGTCACCGACACTCCGGATTACCCATGATGGAGTTAGGTTTTGTTGTAACATTCATATGCATTCATCCTATATTGAGTTATGCAATCCGACTCCTCGGCCATTATGCATCGATATGCGTGATTGGTGGCACGAGGATCGAGGCATGCATATATTTGTGAAAATACATTGCTATGCCCTTTTCCTGCTCTCTGTTACAGCAAAACTGAGGATCAATAACTTTTCGGAGTCCGGTGCGCATTTCGAGAAATCATAAGCAGAGGCTAATTGGGGCATCGATGATTTCCGCCCAAGCGATCCAAAGATACACTATTCATCGAAGCAAGACCTAGCTCGCATGCCGGTTCTTGCTTTCTTAGTTAATTGTTAATTAATTAAGAATCTGTATTTATTCGTTCGGACTGTAATATTTCGATCTGTACTATTCTTTTATTCGGGTCTGTATTATTATTTATTCGGACCCTCTGCACGAGGGCATAATTGTAATAAGGGTGTGTGAGTGTGATGTATATCTTCCAACTCCCATTTCTTTCTCCCTTTTATTTACCTGCTTACGATGGTTAGATATAGGGCATATTTCAATTAGCATACAGTATGACAGCATGTTTGCATCATTCATCTATTTTGCACGCACCGGGCTCGGCGCATCATACAAACTGCATTTGTATTTCAATTCCAAATTGAATACATGATAGTTGTAGCATTTCATATACCATGTTTAGAATAGCCGAGCCTGCTATAGTTGCATCTTTGCATGTGTTGCATTAGGCATTTCGGTATATGTAGGATCATGCATGATTTCTAATCGTTTTCCTGTTTTGGCTCGGAGTACTCGGTAAGTTTTATGCTTTAGCATCCTTGCATGCGTGCGAGTATTGCCATGATAGTATGCTTACCATGAGGCTAACTACTTATGTGATATAACTGCCTTGAATGCCTGTGGGTGGAGGTTGAGTTATTTGAATTGGGACAATGCATTGACTGTTTGTTTTAAGCCCACTAGATAGTGGCAACATCACTGTTTTCTAAGCCCACCTGAGGGTGGCAAATCCGCATTTTAGCCTACCTCCGGGTAGCACCATCACACCATTTTCAAACTAACAAACATGAAATGTTTTGTTCCAATTCAGACGGCCCAGTCTATACTTGTTTGCTGCGAGCATCACATAGTAACCTAGGCTAATAACCGGAATAAGAACGCACAAAGTTTTCAAAAACAGATATCATGATTAGTAGAGGCCGGTCTCTGACCGGGCGAGCGGGGGTGCTCACGATGTGACCTTCCCCAATCGTACCCAAGTTCCCGAGCCAACTTTGGTGATGACGGACACGTGGCCTTTGGCACCGAGTTAGGGTTTCCTAAATTTCCCATTTAAAAAATATTTAGGTGGCGACTCTGTTATCTGGCAAAGCAGTCCATGTTTGGTACTTCTTTTCAAAAAATCTGTTTTTTCTTCAAAACGATTTGCCAGAGTTGGACTCTTTGGTTCAGATTTAGAACCGCAACAAAATCGAGTCCGAACTGTAGCGAGGTCCCTCGCGGGCATGTTACAATGGGCCTCCTCGCTTCTCGGACTAGTTAATTAGTTTAAATTAGTCATTTGTTATTTAGTTAACTAGTTTAATAAGTGACTTTGTAATTAATTAATTAACGTAGTTAGCTAATTAGTTTTGCATTGTACTTATTTAGTTAGCTCAGATTGCTTAAATTATATTAGTTTGTGTTGTATTAACTTAGTTAGCTTAGGATAGTTAATTATTTAATTGTTGTAATATTTAATTATCTTAGAGGTAGTTAATTATTTATTCATCTGATTTGTAATAATTAGTTGAGTAGTGTAGCTTAGCTATTTTATTCATTCAGACCCTTCTTCGTATGGGTGTAATGTTGTAATAATGTGTCTATGTAACAAGCCCGCGGGGGAACTCGCTACAGTTCGGACTCCCCTTTTTTGTTTGCGGTTCTAAATCTGAACCAAAGAGTCCAACTTTGGCAAATCGTTTTGAGAAAAACAGATTTTTGAAAAGAAGTGCCAAACATGGACCGCTTTGCCAGATACAGAGTCGCCACCTAAATATTTTTTAATGGGGGAATTTAGGAAACCCTGACTCGGTGCCGAAGGCCACGTGTCCGTCATAACCAAAGTGTCTTGGCTCGGGAGCTTGGGTACGATTGGAGAAGGTCAGCTATGAGCACCCTCTTTCGCCCGGTCCGAAGACCGGCCTCTACTAACTGTGATATCCGATTTTGAAAACATTACATGCTCTTGTTCCGGTTATTAGCCTAGAATTACTATGTTGTGCGCACAGCAAACAAGTATAGACCAAATCGCCTAAATTGGAACAAAACATTTCACGTCTGTTTTGAAAACGGTTTGCTACTCATAAGTAGGCTAAAATGAGGATTTTGCCACTCTCAAGTGGGCTTTTAGAAAAGACGGTTTTGCCACTATCTAGTGGGCTCAAAACTCACAGTTTTCATGCATTGTTCCAATTTAAGTAATTTGACCTCCATCCACAGGCATTCAAGCAGTTATATCACATAAGCAGCTAGCCTCATGGTAATCATGCTATTATGGCAACATTCACACGCATGCGATATGCTAAAGCATAAAAGCTTACCTAGTACTCCGAGCCAAAACAAAAGCTAGTTAGTAATCAATGCATGATCCTAGCTGAATGTTAAGATGGCTAATGCAACACAGGCAAGATGCAACTAGGATAGGCTCGGGTAATCTAAGATGGCATATGAGATACTACAAATAACATGTATTCAACTTGGAATTGAAATACAATACAGTTTGTATGATGTGCCGAGCCCGATGCATGTGAGACAAATGTATGGATGCACGCATGCATAGCATAAGGTATGCTAATTTAAACATGCCCTAATCTACCATCATAAGCAGGTAAATAAAAGGGAAGAAATACATGGGGTTGGAAGACATGCACACACCCACGCACACTTATTACAAATACGCCCTCACTCGGAGGGACCAAATAAATATACAGACCGAATAAATAATACTAAATTACTTATTACAAAACTTCTAATCTGATTAAATTAAATGCAAAGATCAGATGGCCGCAGCCCCGCCTTGGAATGCGTGAATAATGCATGTCCGATCCAACTTGCCCGGAAACCCGCACCATGCCACTGCTGCCTCTGTTTATACTGCCCTGTCTCTCTGAAAATTTGCACAAGTCTCAAGGAGGCCTCTCTGAACACTGAGGAACACCACCGGTTGAAGAGAAACACCACCGGCCGAAGGATATGATCACTAGCTACATATTATGCTATCGGCCAGTCATTCTTTGCCGGTCGGCACTTAACAGTGCCGGTCGGCCAAAAATTGCTGCAGAACCTGCAATTGACAACAGCAGAGGGCAAGCAGTGTATGGCATGGAATTTCAAGCAAATGTGTGCATGGACACACTCCCTATCATGCAATGGACTCAAGGGAGCATGGCCCTTGACCCCCGGGCCATCAATGGCGCATTTAGACGCATGATGGCCTAAGAGGCCAAGTATGCACTTTGATTTCAAATGTCATGCAAACCAAACAAACACGTAAAGCCCAACCTCTATCACTTGATCAAGAGGCAAGGCATGCATGCCAATGTAATACAACCTAGGCATGGAGGCTAAGTATGCAACATGAACATACAAATGAGCAATGTATACTAGGCGCGCAACCTAAACATGTAAACAAACATGGCATGCAGCAACATGCAACGATGGACTTAAACTAATATGGGTAGCTCGCAAGCATGCCAAAATCAGCGGCCATTAAATGAAAATAAGACACTCGAAATGCGTGCACGCATGCACGCAAACCGAGGACCAAACCTAAGGCACGAATGCCACCCTAACAAGGCATGGCAAAGCATGGATCATGGTATGCAAACAATGCAAATTTCAGTAGCTAAAAGTGATGCAAAACAGCCCCGAAATACGCAAACATGACATCCGATGCAAGGAAATAGTCCCGAAATGCGATATTAAGCACATGAAATGACTTGTGGCTATATCAAACATGCATAATTTGAACATGAAGCATGAAGACAGAAGCTAGGCATCCCCAAAACAAGCATTTTTTTAGGACAAATCATGGCAAGACAGCAAACACAAGCAGGGCTAAAATGGCATACAAAAATGACTCCGCAAGGGAGGCAATGAAGCAAGTAGTATATGCAGTGCCCAAACAGAAAAAAAAACCTTCTACAACACTGAAGAGGGACCAAAAATATGCATATTTACAGTTTATGACAACCCCCAAATCAGTATGCAAACACGCTCAAAATGCCATGCAAGATTGAAGCCAACAAAGGCTATAATATGAGGTATACAAAACATGCATCAAACAGCAAAAGACCCTTCATGGGACATGGAGAGGGGGTCAAAATAAGACCCTTTCTAGTTCTGATGATGGCCCAAAAAACAGAAGCAAGATAGGTTAACAAAGCATGCAAAAATGGGGGGGGAAGAGGGGTATAATGGTAAGTACTACATGGAGACCCCCAACAGTGTTGAGCCCTTCTTCAATACTGAAGAGGGGCTCAAAATAAGCCTAACTTCAGTTCATTATATACTCCAAAACAATTTACATGTAGGCCAAACAAATCATGCAAAATTACGGTAAATAGAAGAGATTATGAAGCAAGTGCAAGATAGGTGTCCCAAAAAGGGTTGAGCCCTTCTTCAATGTTGAAGAAAGGCTCGAAATGAGCCTACTTACAGTTTACATTATGCCTCAACACAGATTATACACAAGCCAAAAATACTATGCAAGAAAAATGGAATAAGAGGGCTAATGAAGGAAGTGCTAGATGCTGCCCTCAAACAGCAAGAGGTCCTCAATCAAACATGAAGAGGACCTCAAAATAAGACTATTTGAAGTTAGGGTCGGAGCCCAAAGATGTAAGAAACTATGGCTTAGATATGATGCAAGAATAGGCTAGAAAAGGGAAGAGGAGGACTTACCCTTGAAGACCAGCAAACCAGCACCTCTTGGACCAAGTTTAGGTGCTCCTAAGCTCTGAAAATGACCTCCAATGCGCTGGAATGGATGTTGGAGGTGCTGTGTTATGAGTTGATGAAGAAATGGCCCAAGAACAAGGGGTTTAATAGTTGAAATGGAGAGATACAAAGGAGGAGAGTGTATGTCTCCTCTGGAATTTCATAACCCTAATTATGGAAGAGGAGGGCTTTCTTTATAGAGCCAAGGGAGTAAGACTTCTCTTAGAAGCTTCAAAACCAAGAGCCAAGGTCCTCCATACACGTGTATGGAGGATCCAGTCTGTGCCCTCCAGCTGGCACAGCTGGCATCCATTCAATTTGTAGAATACTCCGGATGGTCGTCGGCTAGCAAAAATGGTCGGTCGGCACTCTTTTTGGCCGGTCGGCACTCTATTTGGCCGGTCGGCAGAAAAAATCTGCTCTGCAGGTCCAACTTCAAACGGGCATAACTTCTTCATATGAACTCCTTTTTAGGTCATTCTTGTGTCAAAATTGAAGCCCCGGAAGTAAGCTTTCCAATTCTGAAAACCTTGCATTAAAATTCCTCCTGTGGAGAAAGTTATGTTTGTTTTGGTGAAGGTTGCTCAGTTTCGGTCCAACCGGGATGATGCCCAACTTCAACCAATCATATCTCCGCCATCCGGACTCGGGTTTAAGAGATTCTTGTATGAAAAATGAAGCCCCGGAAGTTTTCTTTCCAATGGTGGTAACCTCATAACTTAACTCCAAGTGTATAGACAAATAAGCTCGATTTAGCGAGGACTGCTCATCCCTCTCTTAGCGATTCTTGCCTATCTTCTTCTCCAACTTGGTTTCTTCCCTCTTCTCCTCTTTTCTTCAACTTCAAACCCCTAAGTAAGGTGTTTTGAAAGATTTTTCAAAGATTTCATCTCTCTTTCATTCATTTCCACTTTGTCCTTGCTCGGTTTACTGAAAAGCGCAACATTTACCGAAATGCTAGCGTCGGAACATCGTGGGAATTTTATTTCAAAAAAAATGTTTTGAAAGAGAGGTTTTTAAAGTCTAAAAACCATCCAAAATAATTGTGGTCCAAAACGGGGTGTGAAGTTGAGATTTACCTCTCTCCTTGCCAAAGAAATTGAACCTGTGCCCTGCACATCTCTCAACACCGAGCAAACCATCAGTAATGCCCAAGTCTTGAAGGCGGTCAAAAATGGGGTGTCTACAGTCTGTCTTCCAACCCCATGTCTTTCTACTTTTTATTTATCCGCTTTCAATGTTTAGATTAGGGTCATCACGTTTCAATTAGCATATCGCATGTTTGCATCCATTCATTTGTCTTGCGTACACTGAGGCTCGATTCATCATTCAAACCTATATTGTCGTTTATTACTTTGTTGAAAATGTGTTTAAAATGCATGCTCTGCAATTGTTGCAAATAACGTGTTATGTAGCCGAGCCTATTTTAGCTGCATTATTACATGTGTTACATTAGCCATCTTGTATAGTTAGGAATCATGCATATTTTTTCAAACTCTTTTGTTTTATCTTAGCTTGGAGTACTGGGTGAGTTTTTAGTGCTTTAGCATATTTGCATGAGTGTAAGTGATTACCATGACTAGCATGCTTGCCATGAGGCTAAATGCTTACTTATTAAAATGTTTGAATGTTTGTGGATAAAGGCTTGTTGCTTGAATTGGAATGATTCGATAAATGTACGTTTAAGCTCACTTTTTTAAGTGGTAAATTTGTAAACTTTAAGCCCACTTTATTAAGTGGCAAATTCACAAGCTTTAAGCTCACTTTGTCAAGTGGCAAATTCAAACCCTTTTCGAAAAACAAACATGAAATTGAATTGTTCTAATTTGAGCAAACTAGTCTATACCTTGTGTGTGCATCACATAGTAAAAATATTTAATGAACGAAACAAGAAGCATATAATGTAGATAAGAATCACAATCATGATTAGTAGAGGCCAATCTTTAATCGGGCGAGCAGAGGGTACTCAATTCATGACCTTTATTTCTCGTACCGAAGTTTCCGAACCGAGACAATCTTGGTGATGACGGACACATGGTCTTTGGCACAAGTCATGGGTTTTCTAAATTTTCCCGAATTAAAATATTTAGGTGGCAACTCTGTATCTAACAAAGCAGTTCATTTTTGACAATTTGATTCAAAATTGATTTTTCAAAAGATTTGTCGGATTTGGACTCTTTGGTATTTATCTGTTTCATATTGCACTTGTGATATCAGATTCAAAACCACGGGAGTCCGAATTGTAGGGTTTATTCGACTCCTGAGAGGGGGCACAAAAAAGTTGAGCTACACTAAGTAAGAGCGTGATGGCCAAAGAAAATGAACATGACAATGAAATTTAATCCAGATTTTTAGTCAGAGAAAATCAGCTGAATACAAATTTCTCTAGCCATCACACGAAGAGAAATTTAGCCTAGGCTTTTAGGCAAAGAAAATCAACTGAACAATGGGTAATGCTGTTATAAATTTCACTACATTGACAAAGAAATTTAGCTCAAATTTTTTGCTAGAGAAATCAATTGAACAAGGGGTGATGCTTTCACAACTTTCTCTAAAATGACAAAGAAATTTCAGTTTTACAAATTTCTTTAGCCATCACACAAAGAAATTTAGCCTATATTTTCTTTTCTCTGTATTTTGAAATCTCTTAAGAACAAAATTTCTCTAGATTGAAATTTCTCTGGAAAAATACTGAGGGACCCCAACCACTATGAAAATATTGCTTGTCCTTTATCCTATAAAATCTTAATATCAGAAACCTTAAAAATAAAAATAAAAATAAAAATAAAAAATCCCCTTTATAGTTTGACTCAATTTTCTTTATTATTCTCTGCTACTATAATTTGAACAATTTGATCATTATACTTTAAATTTAATTTTAATTTAGTCATTCCGTTTAAATTGTTATTAATTTTTCCTACGCATATATCTTAAAAAAATTGACAAGTATCTCAAAATTGTTAATTTTAACTTTCAATTTGGACATAATGACCAAATTAAAACTATACTTAAAATATAAAAAACAAATTATTCAATTTAAAACTATAGAAAGTAAAGTAAATTTTGAATCAAATTACATGGGTGAAAAGCATAATTAACCCTAGAAAACATTACAACTCTAGGGATTAGTTGGGATGAAAATGGTAGAAAGTGAAGAAAATGAAAAAATAATAATAATAATTTTTTTCTATGTTTGTTTAGAATAAAAGTGGTGGAAGTTACAAGAAAATTAAATTTTTTTTACAACTCATAATAACATGGTAACTAAACTTCTAGTTTTTTGCAAAAAATACAGAAAAATATAAATAAAAAAAAATTAAAATTTGTTATAAAAGTAATAACTTATAATTGAAATTCTTATTTTCTAGTAAAATTTGCATCCTAATCAAATTTATATAAGAAAATATACTTTCTTTTTCATTTTTACTTAACTTTTTACTATTTTAACTTTTCATAATTTATTTATTTCTAATTAAAGGGAGCCCAGGGGATAAAATGATGAAAAAAAATATTTAAAGGATCAAAATGTAAATAACCCAATTTTGAGTGGGGGGAAAGCAAAGCAAAGCAAGCATTCATGTGGGCGTGGCAATCGCGCCATCCATATCGTTTTTCATTCCAATTAGGTGCCGAATAAATCTAGTGTGATTTTGAAAATGAAATGAAACTATTTACATATACATAGGGGTGAGAGAGAGAGATGAGTGTATAGTTGGTGGCAAAGATGATGGGTGAAGATCTGGGCATCGAAGCCAAAGAGGCTGCTGTTCGCGAGGTCGCAAAGCTCTTGCCTCTTCCCGAACTCTTGCAATCCATTTCGTCAATCAAGGCCGACTACATTACTCGTCAACAGGTTTTTTTTTTTTTTTTTAAAAGCTTTTCTGGGTTCGTCATTGTTTTGATCATTCTTTGAGGGTTGAATTAGTTCTTCTGTCTGTTCAGATTTGGAATAGATCGATTTTTAGTGGTTGAATTGGATTTGATTCGGTGCAATTTTATATGTTGGGCTGAATTAATATCAATCATGATTAACATAATATATTTTATTTTGAAAAAAATTACAATCTTCGGATTTGGAATAGATCGATTTTTAGTGGTTGAATTGGATTTGATTTGGTGCAATTTTATATGTTGGGCTGAATTAATATCAATCATGATTAACATAATATATTTTATTTTGAAAAAAATTACATAACACTTAGCTCATTTTTCATCGGTAATTTAATAGTTATATGAATAGAAAAATATATTATCATTTAGTTTGTTTATTTCAATGTCTATCCACCATTGACATCAGTTTCGATCACTTCAATCGTACTAAAAGGAAGATTAGTGTAATTATTTCAGTAGTGTGAAGCTAGCTGTATTCTTTTTCCAAATCTTAAGGGAGGTGAGTGTAATTTACCCATTTTCTTTTGTATGTGCTCTGTTACTTGTGGATATCTTTTGCTCAATTGACTGGGGGACATGGTCTTGGTACTAGAAATGTGAGTGTTATCAAGTATAGTAAGTGATAAAGCAAAATGACAAAAAAAGATTTATGTAGTCGATCTCACCTCATTGGGACACGACTTAGTTTGGTTTGATTCTTCAAAATAGAGTAATAGGATTATTGCAACCGTTTTTACCAAAAAAATAGGCTAATACTAGTGATTTACGTTTTGAAACAACATACACTATTATTCCAAAATGAGGAGTACCGGCTGGTAGCCTGCCTAGCTCAGCCCACTTTTTTGAGGGGTTGAAATTGATTTTTAAACCCATAGGGTTGTGCTAGGATGAATTTTTACGCCAGTCTATTAATGGATCAGGTTTGGGAGTATTCCTTGCTGTCCAGCCCGATTATTGATATATTATATTAATTAGATGTATATATATTACATGTACATATATTAGTTTGTATATGCATTATAATTTATTTAGTTTTGTTTTTGTTTACATACAAAAATGCACTTAAGATGGAAAATGCACCCATCTAAGTTTGTACTTAGGATGTTATGGCTAAATATGAAGTTTTTGTGTCAACTTGATTATAAAGTTATTAGTTTTTAATTTCATAATATTTATTTTTATTTAATAGATGCACCCATCTAGTTTTTTTTCTTTTTCTTTTTTTGGGTATTTTCTAGCATAGGCCCGGCCTAAGTGAATGCCCACCCCATTTATATCGACCCAAGGTGATCCCACAAATAGGAGGAAAGAAATCAAGTATAAATGAACTAAAATATAGAGAGAATGAATTTTTGGTTGGACAAAATTAAAAAAATAAAGGCTCACAATGCTTTTAGAAATGTGTTATTACATGATTAATTTGAAGAGTAGTAGACTATTTATAGGATATCTAATTGTTGAAATCAAATTGCTCTCATGTTTAGAAGTACCTTAAATTCTAAGAGTGTGATTTGTATAAGCCTATCCCTAGATGTAGTGTACTACGTTCTTATTCCCGTTCCTTGTGTTGGGCATGGTTCACATTCTAAGTAACTTAGCTTGCTCCTACATTTGTTTTTGTACTGCATACTGGTATTTTTTATAGTAATCTCCTGGAACACCTCTCTTAGATAATGTTCCTCAGCTCAGTTTGCCCTTCATTTTCTCAGTAAATGTCTATTCCTTATCAATTAATTACCTTTACTTGTCAAAAAAATCTCCATGCACATCATGAAGTATACGCAAGAAAAAAAAATATATTTTTGTTCTTTAGAATTTGTTATTTGTCTTAAAGTCGGTTCAAGAGTTTGTCATGATTAATTAGCCAAAATGTGATCTTGTAATATTTAAACCGGTGTGTGCTGAATCATATTACGGACATGAATGTTACATTGTAGATTTTTTGGTAACTTGGTATAATGGTCTTGGGTCATCTTGAGGTTGGACTTGATCTATTAGTTTTTACATGCTTAGAACTTGAAGGCCCTTAAATATTTGTCAAATCAAGTGTGTGTGGTTCACTTAAGGCATGTGCCTTGGGTTGTAAGTTTTGCATACAAGGCAATTGATTTATTATTTTAACATATTGAGGCTACCTTTTTTGGGGGTAAATTACACTTTGTACCCCTACACTATACATCAAATCTCATTTGTGTCTCTCATTTTTCAATTGTAACAGTCAACCCCTTAAACTTTTGGTCAAGTTGCAATATAGTCCTTCCATTAGTTTGGTATTAAATTGTCTAATGAAAATTGTCATGTGGCCATCACATGAGGTATCTTTAAGGGGGAAAATGTAATTTTCTTCTCTTTTCTATTTCTTCTATATTTTTTTTAACAATATTTTCTCTTTGTAAAATATTTTCTAAACCCACTAGGGAAGGGGTTGTTGGCGGTGGTGACTTTAGAAAATATGGTAGATTGAGAAAAAAATGTGGGAAAATATAGAATAGAATAAGTAGAAAAGAGAAGAAAATCACAAATTTTCCCTCAAAGTGCCTTATGTGAGGGTCACCTGACAAATTTTGTTAGGAAATTTAACACCAAACTAATGGAAGGACCACATTGCAACTTGACCAAAATTGCTAGGGTTGATTGTTACAATTGAAAATTAAGCGACCAAAAGTAGGATTTTATATAAAGTGCAGGGGTGCAAAGTGTAAATTACCATCTATGGCTACTTTCCACACTCCACACCTTCCCCAAACCTCTTGGTGTGGCGCTGGTATGCAAGGGGTGGGGGTGGTGACATTGTATCAGATGTGTTATATTTACATTCTACAAGAACTTTTGGGCTGGCTACTGAATTTTGGCCATGTGCGCTCTAATGTCAGGCAAATGATGCACAACTCAGTACAATGGTTGCAGAACAGGTACTCTCAGTTCTATCTTACAATTCAGAAAAATGGTATGCATATTGTCAGTTTGTGGGCCGTGTTTTTCCTCTTGGGTTCTCCATCTCTTGGAAGGTTTATAGTGCTTATGAAGCTTTAACATGATTATACTTCCATAATCTTATGTTTTACTGAAATTATATCTGGGGCTGCAGGTTGAGCAGGCACAAGCTGGGCTAGAATCACTTTCCTTGTCTCAAAAGACAATAAACCTTATTCGTGAGAACTTCATTTCTATTGAAAAGTATGTTTTTGTCAAGGCAATCCAAGACAATAAAATAACTTTCTAGAGGATTTTATCTTTTTAACTGCTTTCTTATAATTGTTTGGCGCTCATGCAATATGACATAGTTAGTTTGATGCTCATCTGAGTGCTTGTTGTGTGGACCAGGCTGTGTCAAGAATGCCAGACATTAATTGAAAATCATGATCAGATAAAGCTCCTTAGCAATGCAAGGAATAACTTGAACACAACTTTGAAGGTAAAATTGTTTTCTTACTTTTAATATATAAGATTTCTAGTCATAATTATTGCGTACGATTATGTATGTTGGATGTGTACATGCATTTTAGGGTAGATCTATAAATTGCATGCTTAAGTGTTGCCAATGGGGTAATACCTATGAAGTACGGACGCAGACACTAGACACGGTGATTTCAAAAAAATGGGGACACAAACACGTTGGGAGACATGGCAAATTATTATTATTTTTATTATTTATGTAGATTAATATTATTCTACCAAATAATCAAAATTAATAAAAACTAACATTAATTCAAAATATATATAAACCATTATATTTAAACATATTAATAGATTATCCATATTTGAACACACGTGTCCCCGTCGTGTCCCCTGGAAAAAAATAAAATAAAATAAAATAATTTAATGCCATGTCTCCACCGTGTCGCCTTCAAAAAATAAAAAAATAAAAAATAATAATAATAATAAAATTAAGGGGATCCCGTACGTGTCCCCGTGTCCGACACCGCTACGACACCTATTTTGAAGTGTCCGTGCTTCATAGGGTAATACCAATTATTCAATTGACTGGTTGATGTGGTATACTCTTACAGAGGGAATGGGAGGCATTGGATTCACATGCTGTTGGTGGTTATATTGTCAAACCTTTTCAAGTGAAAATGGCTTCCATAAACTGTACATCAAGAGGCGTGAACTTTTGTGACTTCCTTTTAGCTGAGTAGTGGTGTTCTATCTTCTTGCTTTCTTGTAGGATGTGGAGGGGATGATGTCAATTTCTGTTGAAGCATCTGAGGCACAGGATTCTTTGAGTGATGATAAGGAACTCACTAACACATATGAGGTAGAGCTACTCTTATCACAATTGGTCTGGAGTTGAGAAAATCCATCATTATCACATATGGAGTAATAGTTCCTTGTTCTTTAATGTTTAATCCTGAATTTTTCATAGAGGTTAACAGCTCTTGATGGAAAGCGGAGGTTTGCATTAGCAGCTGCAGCTTCTCACAAAGAAGAGGTTGGCAGACTAAGGTCAGAATATGCTCCTTTAAGTTCATTATGGTTCTCATAGTTCTTAAAGTAAATTCAATATGAGCAACAAGTTTTTATTAGTTGAGAAGCTCCCTTGATACACTATGCAAATTTTAACTATTCAGAAATAGTTTTATTAGGATCAGGAGCAAACTTGGTTTTGCATTCTTGTGCCGCTGTTCTCTCAGCGGCTCATCCATTTTGTACCACCTGGTTTGGAAATAGGTATCTGGTGGTGAACAATGGCTCATTTTTATTTTGGTTAGTGTCTGTGAACCTACTCATCTATCCTTAAGTGTCAATAGGAAGTAAAAGGTGATTGCTATCTTTTTGCTACGTAGCGGACCCCAAAATGTTGGATTTAAAATGTGGAATGTTTCTCAGAGAATATTTTGAGGATGTGGATCGCACTTGGGAAACATTTGAGAAGACATTGTGGGGTCATGTTTCCAACTTCTTCAAACTTGCCAAAGAAAGGTAGGTATACTCATCTTTATCTGGGGAATTTTTAAATTTTGGTCTTCACTTCTTGCATCGGAAGAATGTTCTTCATCTCATGCAACTGGATTTTATTAAGATGCTTTTACAAATTTTCATTTTATGGTCAAGATATCTGTTTGTCTTTTGAATACAATTTTGATTACCTGAGATTAAACTTGTCATCTGCTCATTGTGCTGACCTAGAACAGTATTTGGCTGAAGTCTTTTTCTCTTTTAAGTACAGAAACAGAGGCATAAAAACTTGCACACACAAAAATGTGAATAGGTAATAATTAATGTTTCATTGAAGCATAGGCAACCTAACCTCTGCATGATATCATCGAGGAATTTGTGGTTCTGTAAGTACTTGCATCGTTAATTAGCCACTTTGTAGCATACTCTAGGTACTGTCATCTATGGACAATTCAGATTAATTGCCAGGTGTGTTTCCTTTACTTATTTCTGATATGGTGACTGTTGGTCAATATGTTCATTTTTTTTTTGTACGTTGGATGCTCAAGTACTCATCAGAAGGCTGGCACTAAAAAGGGATTCTTATCAGCATCTTGGTCATTATTCATTAACGTTTCATAAGTGTTTTTAAATGCAAAATCTGAGATGAGTCCGTTCCAAGCCGCACATGATGTAAGACAAGTGTGGGGTACACTCTTTGCTAAGTAGTGAGCCCAAAGTTAATAAGCTGCAGCAACAAACAGATCTAGTTCTAGGGCTGATTTTAATTGGTTTGTGGAGGCTAGAAAGTTGATAAAATATGGGGATGCAATGGTTTCAAAAGGTGTAACGAAGGGGTGGATTTAAGAGTTTATTGATGGAAGAAGAGAATTTTGGGACTGTTCTGGGGCTGTGAATAACACCCTTGAACATTAACTAGGATAGTATGTGTTCTTTTAGGTATTAGGGTTGAGTGGTCATAATGGGCAAGAGATTGAAGTTGTGAAATAGAATTTGTAGGGAAATTGCTTAAAATAGGTCTGGTTCTAGAGTTGTATATGTTTAAAAAAGTGAAGAAAAATAAAGAAGAGAAGAAGGAAAAAATTGAAGGCATTGAACCTAGATCCCACATGCATCACTCTATCCCAATGGATCCTTAAAATGCTTCACAAATTCTCTAAAGCATGTTCTCTCTCTTTAATTGGAAGCATTGCATAGCTTTAGATATCCTTTTAAGAACTCCCATTTCTAATAGAGTTCTAACTTTCAAAACCTGTCTAAAACCAGATAATACCTTTATGAAAGCCCAATAACATAGCTCAATCCATATGAACACTCATGGGCAATCCCTACAATCAATATCTTGAGAATTTTAAAATCACCAAAATACCCTTGACATGTGAAACATAAAAACCAAATTAATTCTCTACTAAAGCTAAAACCATGACTATGAATAATTCCAGCCTTAAAATCATGCCAGTTTTCAAAGTTGTGTTCTCCTTGATTTTACTTTTTCTTGTTCTTCTTTTGGACTACATAAGCACACTACTGTACATGTAATGTGTCCCTAGGAAAAAAATTTGTGATTTTAAGTAAACTAATATGATAAATGTTAAAATCTACTAATCTCACAGTCTTTCTAATTTATTTATTGTGCCACATCTTTCTTAATATGGTTCAATTAATAGTTTTCTGGCACATTTTCGTGATCGAAACTTAGGAAATTTCATTAAAATCAATAGAACCAATTCTAACATTGTCTTGGCAATGTGTATGACTGTAAACAAAGGGGACTATTCACTTTGGTGTACATTATGCTTTTAAACTAATATAGCTTTCCTGCTCATTCTGCATTTCAACTGCCAAAGTTTAAGCATGCAGACACTTTTCCATATATGAAAGTAATATAAATGTTAAGGAAAAAGTTTGGCAAGACAGAGCACAAAGAAAAAGCTTAAAAAGACAATGCAAGATAAAAATTTAACAAGGCAATGGTAGTGGTACATTGAAAAGTGTCTCAATAATTTGTTTTCCTTACATTTGTATTATTCTTACCAAAATTATAACTTATAAATGAAGAAAATGTTAAAAGGAAAAGTATATATTTTGTGTCTGGGAGGGAGGCTGAGGAAGCGCTGATGCTTCATCTGTGGAACATCTTCAATTGGAAAAGTATGTTGGAATTGAGAATGTAGAGTTGCAGTTGGGGCATAGGAGGTAGTCGACACAATTGGGACTTGAAACAAATGGTCAATATGTAGTATTAAAAGGCATTTTTTTGTTCCTCATAATAGAATGCAACAGCCACTTTAATAGTAGTTTGCTTTTTGCTAGTTAATGTACTGGTGTAACTTTACATAATTTATTGCAAAATAATTATGCTACATGGTCTGTCAACATCAATTGTTAACTATATCCTGCACCCGTAACCTCCTTACTAATCTCCTTTATGTCCCTCACGATGCTCATGTGTGCTAATTTCTCATTATATGCCTTATTTTGCAGCCCACAAACTCTGGTTCGTGCTTTGAGGTACGTTTGAATCAAATGAACTGTTTAATTTACTGTGCAATGTGGAGTAGTTTTGATTCTATTGCATAAGGGATACTATGCTTACATAGAATTGTGGACTGAAATATCCCAAGGAAAATGATTCATGAACAGAATTTTTTATATAAAAAACCCATCAAGAATGATGTGGCATTGGTCTTTTTGAAATTTTGAACTACAATGGTGGGTGTTTTGATTTGAAATGAAAGAAACAAAAAAAAGCCACATCATTCTATATGAACGTTTTGTACAAATATTCTGTTTGCGGAGAATTACTCATATCTTAATTCCAAAATTATTGCATAAGAGGATGACTTAATCAGGCACACGTCATATGATATGGTTTTGCACTATACATAGAATATGTTCTATCTTACTTTTGTTCGGGAACTTTCAAGATATGGGTTCCATTCTTCCAAACTTGAATGTATTATGCAATATTCTGCTGTATATTGTAATTGATTATGTGCTTAATTTTAGTCCACTCTTACCTGATTATTTAAATTTTCTTTCTCCTGTTGTTTCCATTAGGGTTGTTGAAATGCAAGAAGTCTTTGATCAGCAACTTGCAGAGGAAGCAGCTGAGGCTGAGGGAGCTGGAGCAATGGCAACAGTTGCAAATCCTCGTAGAAATGCCAAGTATCTGCCTTGATCGCTTTTGTGCATTGGTTCTCTACTTGATAATGTCTTGTCTTCCCATTAAATATCTTCATTTTTTTATTCTGGAAACTATTCCAGATGTATTTCAAAATGTTTTGTGCTTTTTTTTTACTCAAAGAGGTTTCATTTTGTCATGTTGGTGCTCGTTCCCTTCTGGCCTGCAGAAAATCTACCACTGCAATGGTATCTTCTAGGAACCTTATACAGCAGAAAGTGAAATCCCAAGGAAAAGGGTACAAGGATAAATGCTATGAGCAAATAAGCAAGACTGTTGAAGTCCGTTTTAACAAACTGCTGTCAGAGGTACATCTTACAGAATTTCTTTATTGTGCAACAATGGAATAGAAATGTTCTGAATTATATTCTTGATTATTCTCGTTCTAACAGTAATTTGTGCATCAGCTTGTATTTGAGGACCTAAAAGCAGCTTTAGAGGAAGCTCGAACGGTATGCACATCTTTGTTTTTTTATTTTTCGTTTGTTCTAATAGCTGAGGGGTTGCCTTCAAAGAAACGTATTTTTTCTACCTATATGATCAAATTCATATAGAAGAATCAGACAAAGTAACAGAAAGCTTCAGAAAGCACGCATTTGGATTTTAATGATTCACTTGGATATTGGAATGTAATGTTTCCTTAAAGGGAGAAAAGAAAAAATTGTGCAAAATTGTGAAATGTTAATAGCCGTATGGATATCTAGGATATTGGCTTGCCTTGCATATAGTTTTGATTTGAATATATGGTTTGACTTTAGTAAATATATAATCTAAACCAGTATTAAGGTTGAAAATGATTTAAAAGCAAGCCCCATTAAAGTTTGAGATCCTGTCAGTATGACACAAGTTAGTATCTTTTTAAAGCAATATTTGCTTTATATTGTTTCTTCTGTGAAGGTTAAATCCTGAGATTTCTTGTCAGGGCAAATTACATGAACCTTCCCTGGATATTACCAAAATTGCAGCTGGCCCTACTAGTATGGACATATTAAATGCACCTCCCCTAATGGGCCTCAAAAGTTAACTCTGTTAACCGAATACGTAAAAAGACAAAAATACCCTCAATTGTAAAATAGACAAAACAAAAATCTAACTTCTCTGTTGCCCCCTCTCTTCCCCACGACCAATCACCACTCCCTTCCACTCCTCCACCATCACTATACAACCACCATTTCCTTCTCCTTCTCCCTGCTTTGCATAGTGAGCCTTTATTCCCACCGCACAGCCATCTTGTCTCTACCACTATGTCTTTGCCCAACCGAACGGACACTATGTTGTTGCGACCGTTGTCTCTGCCCACCACCACTGCCCTCAACACACAACCACCCTACCACCACTCTTATCTCCCCTCACCCTACCACCACAATCATAAAACAATAAATCAAAACAAAAAACAAATAAATCAAACCCCATAAAAAACTAAGAAATCAAACTCAAACCCTAACTCTAACTCTCCCCCCACCACACGCACACACACAAAAAATATGGATTTGGATCTAGAGAGGTTCACTGGGGATCACAGTTGGAGAAGTTCACAGGGAGGATAGTGGCTTGGCAGTGGAGGGATCATCTTACCGGAGGATGGTACTTGGTGGTAGTGGTTCCCTATCTCTCTCATTTTCTCCCTCCATTTGCCTTCTTTCTCTACCTTGCACTGACATCTCTACAGTGGCATCCCAACATGTCCTATGGATTGAGTTAGAGAAAAAAATAAAGAAAAAAGAAAAAAATTTAAAATATTTACAGCCATACAGAAGAAATTGAAAATAAATAAAAAATAATATATAATAAAAAAATAATATAAAACCTAAAGTAAAAATATAAAAAAAAACATAATAGAAAAAAAAAACGAAACTAAAATAATTTTTAAATAGATAGAAAATAACTCATTAACAACATGCATAGAAAATAAGCATATCTAGAACAAGCGAAGAAGGTAGAGAGAATATCACAAAGAGAATAAGAGATTAAGAAAATAACATACCAGCGTTCATGGTCGTGTATGATAAAACAAAAAAGCTCATACACGCTTAAAAGAAAATCAAAGAAGAGAAGAGAAGATGCATTGCAAAACAATATCATAGAAAATCATGAAAAAGAGATAAGAAGGAAATGAAAGAAAAAGAGAAGGAAGGTGAAACATGCTTTGCCAGAATGACCAATAACAAAAGAACAAGATAGCGAGAAGATAAGGCCCGAACACGACGATACTCGGCACAGCATGAAAGCGAACAAAGATAATAAGAGCGAAGGAATAAGGGCGCAGCCGACGAAGCATACCAGCAAAGATCAATAACCAACAAGGGCAACAATTACCACCAACAAATGAAGATGAAAACCGGTTGGCGGGTCATTGCTATAGAGCAATCGAACTAACCCAAAAGTTGAAAGATGGAAGAAGAGAAGCGCGACAACGAGCGGGATCCAAATTAATCGTACCGATATAGATATAAAGACCCAAAGGGGGGCGTGGGTAAATGCGATAAAACACGGAAAATATCATCGAGCAGGAGCAAAGTGAGATATTGCAAGAGCGTCAAGATAGAAACAACCGAAAGAACCGGAATATGAGGCGAAAGAGGGAAAAGTACATTCAGAAACTTATCAGATCAAGAACAGCCGACGACGAAGATGTTGAAGAGCTTCCATGAAAAGAGAAAGATCCAAAAAGAAACAAATCAAGAATACCAATGAGTCATGAAAAAGAAAAGTCCCCCTAACCACAAAGGAATCAAGAACATAAAATAGTCGAAGAAAGTAAGAGTCTTTGAAGTGAAATTGTTGAAAAAAAATGAATGCCATAGTCAAGCAAAACCAACAAAGATCAAAAGGTGTGAAAGGCAAAGCCATTGATCAGGCAAACACAAAACAGTGAGCTGAAAGCGTACAAACAACCAAGAGATCCAAAAGTGGAAAGGTGAAAGAGAGGCTGGCAACAAGAAGAAAGACCCGGGGCCAAGCGAAAAACAAATCCGCTGAAATGTGATCAGAAGGCAAGAGATCATAAGGCACAAAATATAGCCTGGGGGGTAGACAAAGAGGGTGATCGATATCGACAGAATAAATGAAGATCACCATAGAAGAGCATTCAAGATAAGGTGAAAAGGTTTCCATTAGAGCGCCTAAATACCAAGAAGTATCCAGAAAAGTTTCCAGTAAAGACCCTTAATAGAAAAGTTTAATAAAGAGCGCAATACCAGGTAGAAGAGCGAGACCGTTTAGATTCTGGAGCGAAACTTTCCAAACAAAGGAATAATATTCACAGAGGATTACTTTAATCAAGAGAAAGAGCAGATCAATGAGAGATAGGTAAAGTCAGTGCGATTTTGAATGGACACATGATAGGATGAGATAAGCAAAAGAAAAAAAAGAGGAAAGGGAAAGGAGAGAAGGAGAGAGTGCGAGGAATGAATGGAGACAAAAATAGAACAAAAGAGTGGGAAGGGGGAGGAGATCATAGAAATGATGGCAGTCATAGAGATAGTAGGAGTGGCGGTGGAGGCGAGACTCAAGTAGCAATAAAAGAGAGGCGGGAGAGATGAAGCGAGGAGAGGATAGAGGAGGAAGGAGAGAAGGAGATAGAGGTTGAGGAGAGGGAACACAGGGGGAGATATGGAGGAGGAGAGAGGAGAAGAGAGGGGCAGAGAGAAGGAGAGGGAGAGGAGAGAGAAGATAGAGGATAGAAGAGCAAGAGAGAAGAGAGAAGGAGGGAAGAGAGAGGAGGAGAATCTAAGAAAAAAATAGGAGAGACGAATAAAAAAAAGGCGATGAGACTCAAAAGAAAGGAAAGTTAGAACGTCACCACAAAAAATGATGAGACTTCGAGGAAATGGCGAAAGTACCCTTTAAGAGTAGAGGAACAGGGGAACACACAAACACACACAGAGAAAGAACCGGAGACAAGGACAAAGAAAGGAGAGGACCAAGGGAAGACAAAGGAGAGGGAGGAAAAGGAAAAGAGGTGGGAGATGGGATCATAACTAGTGGGGAAAATTGTTGCGAGGCTGAGAATAGGGCATCACGGGAGACAGAACAAACCGTTGGTTGAATGAAAAATTTGAAATCATGCATGTTTCACGTAATGCAAACCACACATATTTATTAGGATTAATGACAGAACAACAGTTTGATAATGTAACCACATGAGCATCATGAACACATTTACAGAGATGATGAATATTCGAATATTACAAAAGATTAATGAAATATAGGCATTATTAAAAGATATAAAAAGATGAATAATTAAATAAAGAGAAAGAATAGTGAAATAAATTGAAATAAAGATTAATTAAAACAGTGAGAGAAAGAAGATTAAAAAACAAAGATGAATAATAAAGAATCCCAACCAAAAATAATTAAAAAAGACCAAAAAAGAATAAAAAAAACTGAACAAACAGAAGGACGGAGGGACAAAGACAAAACAAAAGGACAAAAAGAAGGACAAAGAATGCTTCAGAAAAATTTGAAGACACTCTGTGCGAAACAGGTTAACCCAGCCACGAAACTAAAACAAACTTCAGGCTTCTAGGAAAAACTAAGGCTTAAAAAGGAGGACAAAGAAGCCAAGCTTCTCAGGAAAGCAGAGAGAGGGAATGACCCACCGAGAAGAAGAGAAAAGAGAAGGAGAAGAGGCCAAGTATAATGGAGGAGAGCCTGGTTGGGAGAAGCGGATGCAACAATCGAAAAAAACAGGAGAAAGGAGAAAAAAGGTTATCGAGAAGGTAGAAAAAGGACATGAAAGAGGGTCGAAATTAAAAAAAGGGTAAATGGATGAGAAAGACCATTGAGAAAGGATGAAGAAAAATTGGAAGACATAAAGTGGAAAGATGAGGAAATGGAAGATGAGGGATGGAGAAAAGAGTATTGAAAGAATAATGGAAGAGATCCAGAACAGAAAAGACAAGGAGACAGAGACATGAGAACTAGAGAAAAAAGACCGAAAAGAGAGATGAAGACCAAAGCCAGGCATGCTAAAAACAAGACGAACTAGACATGACACGGCACCATAGACTAGGAGCATACTGGGCGGAGGCTGGGAGAGGAAGAGAAGGGAGCGGATTTGACTAGAGGCGATAAGCTCATAATTTGGAGAGGTAGTGTCTCTGAGCTGAAGGATCGATGGGACCGGAAATTTGGAGGATGGACACAGGAGGATGATGGGAAGGGATGGATATGACAACATGATACCTTAGGTTACAATAAACACACACAATGGTAATGATGACATGGGGAACCACGATATAGTACACTTGCACTCTCCACGTGTACCAGAACCCACCACCACTACCCACGTGAACCAACCACTGCAGAGAACCACGAGTGAAGAACCACCCAAGAAGAAGCCGTGAACGGAAGAAGGAACAGAATAACTATGAAAATGAAACCAAACCAGACACATAGAACCACTACTAGAACTAGAAAAGAAGATGAGAAGAAGATGATAGAGAGAGGAAGGAAGTTTTGAGAAGCCAATGAAGATGAAAATAGGAGGTGCGGCTAGCGTAGAAGATGAATTCTAAGTCTAATCTTTTGAACAATCTACATTCTAAAGTAAAAAAGAAAAAAAAAAAAAAAGCCAAAAAATAAGCTCCTCTTGTTACATCAAATTTGATCAATAATAAAGGTCGATGCCGAAAAGAAAAATCTTCTTGAGTCTTGAATAATCTCAATAAGTGATAAGACGGACAGCATAATGGAAATGAAGCATAGCAAAATTGCTCAATAAACTCAGAACACCGAGAAGTTGAAAAGAAAATTGAAAAAAAAGTCAAATGGAGGGCCTTAAACGGGGCCTTAGAGGTATCACAATTATTCCATTCCAGTACTCACGGGTCCACTTCAATCATGGTCCATCACAGAATAAATCAATCGCACACATGACATCATCAATCAGAAGGAGAGAGTTCAATAATAAGGAGAGAGAGTTAACTAATCAACGACTAAATTAAGACTTAAAGAAAAAATTTAATAATAAATTGAGCAAATAATTAGCACCATTCACTTTTCAATTTCTTTGTAGTAGTACATTCTTACATGTAGTTATAGCCTTAGCTTAGATCTCATCTTCTCAAAAATAATTCTCAAAATCAACCCGTCAACAAACAAAAAAACAAACACCAAAAAAAACAAAAAAGACACCCACAATCCCAAACACAACCAACCAAAAAAAAAACAAAAAAAAAAAAAAAAAAACCAAAAAAAAAGAAAAAAATAAAGGAGAATCACAAAACCCAAACACAGCTCATATCAAAAGGACATAGCCCAAATCGATACAGAGATCAAAATAATAGTATCAAAAGGCTTTAGATAGGATATATAGATACCTAGAACCAAAAGAATAAAAAACAGAAAAACCAAAACAAAGGAAATTGGACGAAAAATGTCAAAAATGAACAAAAAATCAACCCAAAAAAACACAAAAAACAACAAAGAACCCTCAGGTGGGTGATTTTTTGATTTTCCTAAAAAAGAGGAAAGAAAAAAAAAAAAAAAAAAAAAAAAAAAAAAAAAAAAAAAAAAAAAAAAAAAAAAAAAAAAATACTTTAAAAAAATAAAAACTCATCACAAAAATCAAAAAAAAATTCAAAAAAAAAATAAAAATAAAGGAGCAATTTCGAGAGGGTAGGGTGAAGGACACGTACGTACAATACTTACGTCATCGTGGGGTCATCTCATGATGACATGTGACATCTCGACCACCTCACAAATCGATCTTTAGAAGAGAATCTTAGAAACCTTTTCTAATGAAGAAGATTGCAACGATACCAAGAATGTAAAAAAAAAAAAGAGAAAAAGTTAGGAGGAAAGAAGAAAAAGAAGGAGAGAGAGGAGAGTTTATGTGTATAAAATAAAATCATCATCCTCCTCACTTTACATCACCAAATATATATAAAAAAAAAAAAAGCAATAATATGACCATCGTACCCTCAACTTAAGTAAATATTAACAAGAGAACAAAAATAACGAAAATAACTATTCTAACATATTGCAATTTGAAGATGTTAGATCTAGGGCTTGGTGGCGATGATGACGATGAAGGCTGCAATCGAGGAGAGATATAGGTTCTCCATAGAGGCCATTCATGGTAGATCTGGAGGTTGACTGTGTTGGGGGGTCAAATATGAAATTGGTGGTGTTGGGGGTTGCGGATGGAGGCCACTGGTGGTACATCTGGAGGTGTCAGTGTTGAGGGTGCGAAAGGAGGTGTCATCACTACGGGGATCATGGTTGGAGGCATCGGTATTGGTGTCGGCATTGGAGGCAGTGCAAAGGATGAGTGGTGGGGATGAGAGAGAAAGGAACACGTCTGAGAGAGAAGGCCAAGAAAGAAAGACTGTGAAGATGGTTAACAGCTTGGCCCATTCTTGGATCCAACATGTTAAGGGCAAAGTAGGAAATTTAACCATAAAATTGCTTACATTATACTATTCCATTAGGGTCTTTAACGGATTTCTAACAGTGAGAGGTTTTGTGAGATGTGATTCAAATGTCAAGGGAGATCGATGTAATTTTGCCATACCGGTGAGTTGTAATTTTGGTAATGTCCACCCTTGTTAATATATGATGGGAAATATCACTAGCTCACTGATTGGGACACAAGGCTTAGTTTGGTTTGGTTTGGATTAGTAGATTTATAATCTTGCTTCTATAGGGGTAATCAAACACATTTGATTGATTTCGGTTGTGTTTTGCTTCTTATGTGTAAAAAAATTCCTCAACCTTTCTCTATTTTAAGTTTCATGCCCACTCTATTTTGGTTGTGTTTTGTTTCTTATGTGTAAAAAACTCTTCAACCCTTCTCTAGAATCAATTGTTTCTTAGCCAACAAAAAAAAAAACAAAGAGTAAATCTCTCTCATTGTGAGTGTGTGGTTGTGCGGTAAATATAACAGTTAATGCTTGGTTGCAAGTCATTTGATCTTTCTAATTCCAACTGCTACGCATAAACCTTATATCTACTTAAATGTCCATTGTAATTCCATGTCTCTATTGTTGTGGAATGTTAGGAAGTAAATTTGTGCTTTCATTCATGATGAATTCAGTTATCTTTTTTGACTTTTAGATTGGAGAAGAGCTTGGAGATATATATGACTACGTGGCTCCTTGTTTTCCTCCAAGGTTTGTCCTGTGTTAACTCTACATCTGCTTTCTTTCATCTTGTAGTCAGCTTGTGTCTGAAATAGACAAATTTCTCTTTGATTAAAATCTGCTCATTTCTCTTCACTTTTAGCTTATTATTTATTTGTTTTTTTATTATTTTTTAAAATTTTTGTTACTGCATATGAAGGTGTTTACCCTGAATTACTTAATTTTATCACTTTTTTATGTTCATTGAGAAATATGAGTGAAAGACTCCAAGCTAGATAATAAGCAATAAGCAATAAGCAATCAAATTCCAAATTACAGGCTGGTGTGGTGGCTGTTGAGAAAAAACATTATTCAGAAGGGAGTGAAATTGTAATCTTGCTTTTATAAGTAATGGTATGGCTAGAAGTGACTCGAGAGCATTCCCAGTGACTAAAGTGCAAATTGGAAAAGGCTCTCTTGTGTACTATTATTTTAGTACACATTGTAAGGCCCACTTCCTTATAGCTAGAAAAGGCTCTCTTGTGTACTATTATTTTAGTACACATTGTAAGGCCCACTTCCTTACTGGTTCAGCTTTTGGTTATCTGACAGTGACTAAAGTGCAAATTGGAAAACTTAGGCTCTCTTATCTGCTTCTTTGTTAGTTGGATTGCTCAAAAGTCTCAATTGTTTGAGTCTTTCCCCCTTCGAAGCTCAAAATAGTTCCCAAATCAAGTAAACTCTAAACAGTTTAAAAGAACATTAATAACAAATTCACAATACTAAAAACATTGCAGGTTCTAGTGTCCAGCAATTCAACTTGGGAGAACGTAATATATATTTTTTGTTCTTTATTGTCTTTTTGGATTTAAATTTGTTGCTGTTTCTCGTAGATTTGAGCATGTGTGCACACACATGCATGTGCACATATGTGTTCTTGTGAATATGTCAAGATGTGTTCCCGAAGACATGTTTTGTTTGCCTTTCTTTCCCGTCCTTTTGTTTTTCTTAAATGAATTCGAATTTTGTACTCGCAGATATGAAATATTCCAGTTCTTGGTAAATCTTTACACTGAGAGGTTCACTCAGTGGCTGAGACTGCTTAGTGACAGGGGAAATGATCTTACAAACATTGAAATTCTGAAGGTATCGTTGGATATTGAATATTCTAATCTTCAAATGTTGTCATTTTAAGGATATCAATAGTGCATACGTATTGTACTGCATAGTTGTGATATCCCACATCGATAGAATATGAAATGTTGGTATGGTATATATTGAACCAAGTGGACTACTTCCAACAATTTGGGTTTAAGCTTTTGGATCATGTTGGTAGACCCACTCATTTCAAGTTGTTGGGCTAGTAGGTTACTTGGGACATGACATGACAAATGGTTATCAGAACTTAACTCGACCAGAAGTGTGGGCTCCACACAGGAGGACATGTGTGCCCTTGTGAGGGGGTATAACAACCTTGCAAAGTGTGCTAGCTTATGAGTCTTTTTGAAGTCCTGGAATCATGTCGCTCGGAGAGGTAGGGCGCAATGAGGACATTGCATACTTTAGTGGGGGAGATTGTGATATCCCATATTAATAGAATATGAAATGTTAGTATGTTATATAATGAATTAAGTGACTACTGCTAACCAGCTTATGCTTTTGGGTCATGTTGGTAGAACCACTCCATTCAAGTTGCTGGCCAGTAGGCTACTTGGAGTGTGACAATAGTAGTGACACCACTTTTTTCCGTGTCTCAACTTGTACTTCATAACCATGTATACATCACAATTATGGATATCCTAGTGGGAGGGATGCACAATGTACCCTTGTTACATCATTTCTTGATTAGATTCACATGTTTTTACTGACTACTATGGAAATTTGTTACGTTTTTTTAATGTGCATGAAATTATAAATCAACATTTAGTTTCCATGAATACTAGATTTTTTGATATGTCCATTTATTCTGATTTGCATATCACCAAAAAAACTCCATAACTTGTGGCATTGTAGTTGAAAAAGCTACTAAAAAGCAAATTGTGGAATGGAAAACAATTTTAATTACTCATTGGATAGCAATTCTTTTTAAGCAAGGATTAAGTATTCCTTGTTTAAAAGTTTCCATTTTACTATGCGTTTGTGGTGTCATGAATTTTAAGTTATTTAATGATCCTTTGTTTCATCTTATCTGATTAATGATTTATCTTCTTTATCATCCTATGTAATGTGTTTTTTCTTCTATAACGGTTCATTATTTTGTGGTGTTGTAAGCTTCATTTCACTATGTTATTGTCTTTTCTAGTTGTAATTTCATTACATTGGTTGTTCTTATCTATTTCAATTAGGTGACTGGTTGGGTGGTTGAATACCAAGATAATCTGGTAAGCCTTGGTGTTGATGAGTCATTAGCTCAAGTTTGTTCCGAGAGTGGTGCAATGGATCCCCTTATGAATGCATATGTTGAAAGAATGCAAGCTACAACAAGGGTAATCATAATTTTTCTGATAGCTTTATTGGTTTGTTACTTGGTTTTATAACATTGCTCAGATCACATGTCTTTCCTTTGCCATTTGCTGTCACTATTTTCTAGAAATGGTACTTGAATATCCTTGAGGCTGATAAGGTACAGCCACCAAAGAAAACAGAAGATGGGAAGCTATATACACCTGCTGCTGTTGATTTGTTTAGGATCCTTGGCGAGCAAGTGCAAATTGTTCGTGAAAATAGCACCGATGTCATGCTGTACAGAATTGCTTTGTCCATTATTCAGGTAAGTTCAGCTTTACAAGTTTTACTTAAATTATATACCTTATTCAATGGGAGGCCATGTTCTATTTTTAATTGGGGGCAGTTGTTTCATTATTGTCTTATTTTTGCATAATGTATAGAGTAATAGTATCTTTTAGAGTAATCTTATTACAAAAAATTAGGACGCTGACAGGGAACTTTCTTCATATGGAGTCACCACCCTATTTGAATGTCAACTTAGATCTTCCCCATCAGATTCTTGTTTATGTTTGTCTTTTTTTCCTACCACATCCCATGTTAACTTAGGTCTTCCTCTCCCCCTAGCAGCTCCACTTAGAGTAATCCAATCACTCTTTCTTACTGTTTCACCTATAGGTCTTTGTAGGAACAAAAGGCTTAGTTTGGTTTGGTTTATTTTTATTTATAGTTTAATGACAATCTTAGTATAATTAGTGTCTTTTTTTATTAGAGATCAAGCTTCCCAATAATGTTATGATTTAGCTTCCTATTTTAAATTAGGGTTTCAAGCCTATGAATATTAGGTCTTTATGTAGAATATGTGCTAATAATATCCTTGTACATGGTGCATTTCTTTAGGTAATGATTGATTTTCAAGCAGCTGAAAGGAAGACACTTGAAGAACCGGCTTCTGAAATTGGTCTAGAACCTTTATGTGCATTGGTGTGTGAATTTTGTAGATCGGTAGCATATGGCTATATCATTTAACTTTTTTAATTCAAATTATAATACCATTTATATCTTGATGTTAATTTTTACACATTAACAGGTTAACAACAATCTGCGTTGTTATGATCTTGCAATGGAGTTGAGTAACAGCACTTTAGAAGCTCTTCCACAGAACTATGCTGAACAGGTTTGCTATTTTAGTTACTTGATACACTTTTTTTCTCACATTCTTTCCTTTGATCTCTTGCTAGTTCACTTCTGGGCCTTCTGTCCATATTACTTGCTGCCAAATTTGGCTGTACTTTTCTTGGCATTATTGTGAAAGGATGACTTGTGTTCCCCAATCCCCATAGAATATGCATGAAAATGAGTAATCGGTGTAATGAGAGTTTCCCAAGGGCTGTCTTTAACAACACTAATTCTTCAAGAGTCTTATACTTGTAGATTACCAAGTGAATTTGATATATTACTTTAGTGAATAAATTTTGTGCATTGAAGATTGTGGAACATATATTTTTTTTTTTAAATTTGTTTTTTATCACTTCCACAGGTTAATTTTGAAGACACTTGCAAAGGTTTCCTGGAGGTTGCAAAGGTATGTTGAGGGTTATATCCTCAAATTTTCAAACTGTGGGAGTATAATATGCTTCATGCTGTCTTTTTTTTTTTTTTACCTGTATATTCTGTAACCATCTAATTATGGGCCCAAGGTTATATTGTGGCTTCCCTGTCAATTATTTGGTAGTGACGCTGAGCCTTTAAAAATATATAGTTAATCTTCTTCTATATTGCTTTCTATTTACATTTTCTTGGTTTCTTTTCATTTTTTGGAGAAAATAATATTTACAAACTTAGATCCTGATTTATTTGTTTTCTTAGACTTTGTTGATGATCTAGGTCCCCGGTTTTAGGGGTTAGTTTTTTTTTCTCTTAGCATCTTCTTGATGCTTTGGTAATAAAATTTTATTTATCAAAAAAAAAAACAAAAGAAGTTTAGAAAAAGAAAATCAAGAGCCTTTAATCAGCTTAAATTCAAGTGTAATGGTGAAGGATGAAGAGATTAAGGACAAATCAAAAGGTTATTTTGAGAAACTGTTGAAGGAATAACAATTACAAAGCTTAAGAGGAGAGGAAAATGGTAGTCTTGATGGAACTAGAGAATACATTTTATAATAAAATAATAAAGTGTGAGGTGAAAATTGTACTGAAATCAAGTAAGACTTTAAGATCAGATGGTATCTCTATTGAGGCTTAGAAATGTTAGGTGAGAAGGGTTTGTTAAAGAAAAAATTTAATAAGATTGTAATGACTAGGAAAATGCTGAATGAGTGGGAAAAAAAAAAAATAGTTTAATACTTATATTATATCTAAAATAGAGGAGAAATCCAAAATTATAAGCATAGAGGTATTAAGTTGATGAGTCATTGACGGGGAAGGAAAAGCAGTTGGTTGAAGAATAATTGATTGGAAAGTTTAGTTTATTTCATAATTTTCATTTATTTAGGAGTTTGGATTTCATCAGGATTTTTGTTTCTTTTTTTTTTTCTTTTTTTTTTTTATGGTTTCCTTACCCAATGATGTTGATTCGGCGTAGTTGAATAGTGATTGGCTGATCCTTACCCAACTCGACCCGGCCCTTACCCAAGGGCAATCCATGGACTTTTTCTTTTAAATATATATATGCTTTTTTTTTTGTAAAATCATTTTAAGTAAAACATTCAATAAAAATCTTTATGTAAAATCATTTCAGTGAAACATCCCCTCTCCCTCCCCATGACCTCTCCCACCGACCCCCTACAACTCACCCCACATTGGGAAAAACCAAATAGTTTAGTGACCAAGTAGGGAAAATGTAAGCTTTAAGTACCAAAGTGACAAAAAGGTCATACTTTAAGGGGGGGCAAGTGTAATTTACCCCTTTTTCACAAGAACTTGAATTTTTGTGTCAGTATGCTACTGAGCGCAATAAAATGTACTGCTGATAAATAATTTAGTTTGATAATCACATGATAATATATGCTCATTACTTGTCTCTTTTAGTTTCATTATTGAAAAGAATCGTCTTTGTTTTCTTTACTGAATTTCAGCTAGCTCTTTTTATTGAATCCTGGTAGTGTTAAAATTTCTTGCTGTACTGCTTTATGATGGGAGACGTCTACCCATATGGCAGAATTGAGTAGATGCAGAGAAGGGATTGCTAAAAATTATTTCTCTGTTTGGCCTGGTCGCAAGGCCTTGGGTCTTGGGGATGTGCTCCTTCCAAGGTTCAGGATCGAAACCTCTTAGGTGCTGACATTTTCTTGGGGCCGTCGGACTGGGGAAAAATCCTTGAATTAACCATGATGCACTTGTGGAAAACTTCTTGCCGGGGGCCTATGCATTGGGGATTAGTTGGGCTTTGATCCGGACACTCCGGTGCCAATCCAAAAAAAATATATTGTTCTGTTTTTGTGATTTTTCCCCATCTCATTCCAGTCAATCTTCTAATTTCATGTTTAGTCACGATTTTATTTAAGTGCTAGAGCTAGTGAACCATTGGTGATATTTTATTTGGCAAACATCATATATCTTTCAGGAAAATTTGTTTTTTTTCTAGAAAGGTTACTGCCCTTGTGGTTATTCTACCTAGTTTCCCCGTGATGGTAGGAAGCTGTGCATATGACTGTTAGTGTCGTCATTGAAGATCCTGGAGTGCTGGAATTAATAGTCAAGCTTTACCAAAAAGGTAAATAAATTATTATCACTATGGTTTTTTTTCTTGAGTTATTTATAATTTGTATCACAAAATATTTGCAATCTGCTAATGGAAACTCCATATGATCAGATATTCTTCGTCATTGTTGTGAATTAGCTTCAATTTGTGGTTGTTTTGCATTGTCAATGCATAAACTTGTCCAAATGCATTTAGGAGTAGCAGACTATGGATTTTGTGAATAGTAGGAAGATGTTGTTGGTACATCTTCTATTATGTTCCATGATGGTTGTGGTCAAAAGGATTAACTTAGCCTTGTAATTTGTCCACACTATCTTCATGTTGAGCAACTAATTGATAGATATATCATCTTTTTAGTTTCTATCTTTATATTCCCTAATTTGTAAGTGATATTTTAAAGGGTAGAGTAGAGGCATATAATAGTTTAATAGTTTCTGAATGTTTGATGTTTAAGCCTCAAGGCATTAAGCTAAGTCCTCATACATTGTCGTGTTGTTTTGAGTAATTATATTTTTGGTAACTTAACTAATTTTTAATGGTAAAATCATATTAGTGACTACAATTATAGAATGAATATCGTTGATTTTGGTTTAACAAACAATGTAAGAACTCATATCAACTAACACTAGATCTTGTGGCCCAATACCCCCTTGCTTCCACATGAGAATTATATTGTCAACTTGTCATTGAATTGAGTAGTCATAAAGACTTCAATTATGCTAAGGTAAGAAGATATAATATTTGAGGAACTCAAAGACAAGAACTTGGAAAACATAATTAGTTTCAATTTCATTGGAATATTCTATCTTCCACTCATTGAATATGAAATGCAGGTGTAAAACATATAATATGAATTATGATTGAGTTATAGTCCTCATTTTGTTATCATAAATCTGAGGCATGGACTTTAAGGTTGAGGCTAATGACCTATAGACGCTTTCTAAAGAATGATATATGAGTGTTGGTTTTATTAGTTCTTTGTGTCTTATGTATGACATCTATGCCTATTTTTGTATGGCTTTGTGTTAGGATCTTTTTGCACTCTGCTTCCACCATCTCTCCTAAAACCAATTGGTGTTAGGGAGGGCTTCAGCTTTGGTTTTATGGCCATGCAATCGATAGGTCAATGTTTCCTAAGCCTTGGAGCCCCTGTGCAGGTCTTACTTGCACAAGGATTGATTGCTTGGTCCCCAAGTATCAAATTCTTATTTTGGTCTGTTGTTTCGATTAGCAAAAAAACCAGAAACCTTTCAGCAATGTTTTAGGAGACAAAAGGAATTTGATAATACATAGAAATGTTTGGAACCATGGTTATCAGAATCCCGATCCGGATCTTACGATCCTACGATCTTACGATTCATTTGGGCATAATCGATCCGGATCGTGTAAAAAATCCCTTATAAGTAGGATCTTTCGATCCTGGTAATGGGATCTTATAGGATCGTGGAATCTTGATCCGAATCCGATCCTATCCAATCCAATTTGTAAGCCTTGTTTTATGTTGTGTAATCTATTTTATTGTAAATTTTATGTTTGTCATCTAAATATCAATTTATGTACTCCAAATTAATATTTTAAAAAAAAAAGCTTGAATTTAATAAACAAATTAGGAAACAAACATTTAATATAATGGCCCTGTTTGTTACTGCTTATTTTCAGCTTTCAGCTTAATTTAAGCTGTTTTGATATGTTTGGTTTAGCTTATGCTTATAGCTTATAGCTTTGTGGAAGTCAGAAATCAGCTTATTCTTTAAGTGGAGCATGAGATGCTTTAAGAATAAGCTGGAAATCAGCTTAAGCTGAAAGTTATAAGCTATAAGCTGTTTGGACATAAGCTATAAGCAGTTTCCCATAGCTCTACCAAACAGGGCCAATACCAATTTTATTCACCCAAAAAAATATAATACCAATTTAAGAAAACTAAGTAGTCGAGAAAACAAACTTAGCTTTAGTGGGGTTTAAGGAGGGTAAAATGATTGCAATTTTACCCTAATTTTTGGAGACACGATTTTCGTGACTTGAACCCGCTCCATAAGGAATGCTAATGACAAACTTTGTCATTCAGTTAAGCCGCTCTTTTAACTTCTCAATTTATTTTCATATCCGACTCTGTTAAATATTGTTTCTTCACTTTTTATGCATATTGTAAGTATTATGTTATAAAATTCTTCTTCACCTTCTTTTTTAATGAAATGCAAAACTTTTACCATCAAGTTTTCTATTATGTAATATTATATTTACATTTTATATGGAGTATTATATGTTTCATAATATCTTCACTTTTTTTTAGTAGAATATAGGCTTATTTTGTGTATACCTTTTAATAAATGTTTATTTAAATTAAATTATTACGTAATTTGCCTTTTCCAGTAGGATCTTACGATCCTCGATCCGATTCTACGATCCGATCCTATAAACACCTCTAACGATCCAATGTAGGATCCCGATTTTGACAACCTTGTTTGGAACATAAATTGAAATCTATCTAATAATTAATTAAGATTTATGTAGTTATTCACATAAAAGAACAAGTGTAAAATTAAAAACAACAAAAAACCAATTTATCAAAAAAACAAGAAGAAGAAGAAGAAGAAGAAGAAGAAGAAGAAACCAATGTTGATATAAACCAAAACTGTTAAGTAATAACTCAAAGTTTGTTAAATACAAGCCATGTTACATGGACATGGTATGGCTGTCAAGTGCAGGGATGTAACTAAGGGTTGGACTTTTTTGATAAATTAACTTTATTAAAAAAGTATCAAGGCGATGCAAAGAATACAAAAACAAGGCCAAATAGGCCTAACTAATCAAGTCCTCAACAAAATTGACAAACGCTAACACATCTGGACCTACCAAAACCGTAACCTAACTATGTAACACAGTGAGCAACCGACATTCCAAACACGGAACTGAATCAGACACCCCCTGAAAAATGTGTCTATTCCGCTCTAACCAAACCAACCACATCAAACAATGACCTGCAAGCACCCACGCCTTTTTGCGCCTCCTCTCAACCCGTCCCCAGCCTAACTTTGCAACACCGCCAACGCCAAAGCTTGTTGAACCCACACCAAACCAAAAATAGCAACAATGAGCATCCAAAGATGACAAGCTACTGGACAATAAATAAGCAAATGATTCACCGATTCCGCATCCCAACAACACATGCAACACCAATGAACTAAGATATGACGACACATAATCAAGTTATCAATAGTCAAAATACGCCCTAAGGCCACTGTCCACACAAAGAAAGCAAGTTTAGACGGGCACCCCACCACCCAAACACACTTCCAAGGAAAAGAAACCTCCACCCCATCCTCCATACTATGATAAAACAAGGAAACTGAAAACACTCCGTCGGAGCTAGGACAGATCCACACCATGCGATCAACCCCAAAACGCACCCCATACAAGAAACCCAACAAATACTCCAATTGATCCATCTCCCAATCATGTACCTCTCACCACAACTAGACATTCCACACCACTGTCTGACCCTGTACAGAGCCATAAGATGCAACTGCCGCCTCCTGATCCTTCGCAATGCCAAAAATCAATGGAAACCTTTCCTCCAAAGGCACCTCTCCACAGTACCTATCCCTCCAAAACCTCACTCTATCCCCCACCTCCACCCAATAACAAACTCTTTTCCAAAACTCCTCCCTCCCTAGCCAGATCCTGTCCACAAACTCCTCCCATGAGTTTGCCTGACTCCATCAAAACACCAATCCCCCCATCCCACATCATACGTTGCCACCACCACCACCTTTCTTCACAATTGATCATTTTCTTGTACAAACCGCCACAATCATTTACCCAACAAAGCTAGATTAAACGTTACCAAACTCCAAATCCCCAAACCCCCTCTTTCCTTAGGATCACAAATCCAATCCCAAGCTACTAAGTGATGATGAAAAACCTCTTCACCCCCACCCCAAAAGAACTCCCGCTGCAGCCACTCTAGCCACCTCTAATTGAAGGATACAAGGACTCAGCAAAAAATAATCCAAAAATAAGGTTTTTGCCACATTGTACTTTGAGCTCTCTATGTTTGCCTACCACATTATGAGGTTTAGACTGTAGATACTTGCATTTCATATTCTTGAGTTACACTTTTAAATATAAAAAAGCCCCTTGGAAAAGAAATAAAAATAAAATAAAAAGCTAGAATGTCATATTTTCTTCTAGACTATGTTGTAAATTGTAATCATTTGCTGTCCATTTTTCAGAAAATTTCAACTTTTATATTGCAATAGTTTAAACTAACATATTAAAAACAACATACCTGAGTTAATTTTATGAATCTAAGTTTTTATCGGTCCTAGAAAAATTATGTTGATTTTCTCTGCTGTATCTCTCAGAATGGTCTGAAGGGCAGGTTACAGAGTACCTAGTTGCAACATTTGGTGATTATTTTACAGATGTAAAAATGTAAGTTTGCTTCAGAATTCTTGGTTCCATTTGTTGCTCCACATACCAAATTTTTTTTTTCTTCTAAATTTCTTGTGCTCTCTTCAGGTACATTGAAGAAAGATCATTTAGGAGATTTGTTGAAGCTTGTCTGGAAGAAACTGTAGTTGTTTATGTCGATCATCTAATTGCCCAGGTTTTGTTAAAGAAAATCTATATTATGATTCAATTTTATTTTTTAAGCAATACGTTTCATTTTTTGGATATCCTTTAGCATGTATTCTCATGTAGCCAGCCTTTTTTATTATCCAAATGGTGCTTCTTCTTCTTTTTTTCTGTAGAAAAATTACATCAAGGAAGAAACTATTGAACGAATGAGGTTGGATGAAGAAGTCCTCATGGATTTCTTCAGAGAGTATATTAATATTTCTGTAAGTTCTGACCCATGTTTATCGAAATTCTTAAATTGTAGAGCCTTGAGTTATATGTGTGATGTATGATTCAAGTTAATAATATCCTTTCTACAAACAATCTTTGGATATATCGTGATTCTTTGATATGTTTCTTTTATCTATTTGTTTGTGCTGCTTCTTAATACAGAATACCATGGTTTATGCTACAGAAAGTTGAAAACAGAGTGAGGATTCTAAGTGACTTGAGAGAGCTTGCTTCTGCTGAGAGTTTGGATACTTTCACACTCATTTACACAAATATCCTTGAGCATCACCCTGACTGCCCGGTAAGTTCTAGAACAATATTTTGTGATTGGAACACACGAACGAAATTGCTTGTGCCTGAAGGCACTTCATTAGTGGGGAAACAACACTAACCGTTGTATTTATTCAATTTAACCCTCAAAAATGCCACATAGGACATTTTTCAAAGACGGATCTGTTTTATGGTTACACATTCCAAGGTGTCAAGCTACAAATTACTGCATTAGCCCCTTGCTATTTGAGTACTAGTAAAACTGCATTGAATCATCGATACACTACTTTGCATTTAGTTTATTATGACTTGATTTCATGTCTTGAACCTGGGAAAGAATTAGACTATTGTCTCTTCTGAATCCCTTTGCATGGAAAATTCTGATTAAACTTCCCGTTTTTTTCTTGGGAATACAGCCCGAGGTCGTTGAAAAACTTGTGGGACTGCGAGAAGGCATACCACGGAAGGATGCAAAGGAGGTATGTATATTCTTAATAATTGGATCCTCAATACCGAAGTCTGAGGAAACTCGAACCGCCAATAGAGGGTTTTAGGACAGTTCTCTGGAATTAGATAGCATGATATCAAAAAACACGTTGTTAATCTAATTGTGAGAGACCATTTAGTGGAATCACAGAAGGATGTAGTTTTTCTGAAGTATTGAAAGAAAAAATAAATTTAATTAAATGATAGAATAAACAGTAACATATGGTGCATGCCAATTTTGATTTCTTGATATGCTACCTTGCTAATTCATTTATAGGAAATCCATAAACTCCTTGTTTTTTTTATTTCTCCCCACCGATTATAAGCCTCAAACTTTTCTAAAACTTTTGATGATAGGAGTAGCAACAAAAAATCCTATCTAGTTTTAAAATTAAATTTTTGTAAAAAATTTGCTTTCTTTTTGAAGGATAAGATTCTCTCTTTGTCAAACAGGTTGTACAAGAGTGTAAGGAGATATACGAGCATTCAATGGAAAATGGAAACCCCCCAAAGGCTGGTTTTGTTTTTCCGAGGGTGAAGTGCCTGAATCAATCCAAAGGATCTCTGTGGCGAAAATTGACTTAGTTCTGTTTCAAATTTCTATCCTGGGATAAATAGCAGCATGAGTCATTGACCTCACGCAATTTTGGCGTCCCAAATTTATGAATCGAAGTAATATTCTTTCATTTTTTTCTTTCGTTTATTTTTTATTGCCTATTTTGACTATAATTCTTACTTCTGCAACATTCGATTTTGACAATTTTGCATTTCATTTGAAAATTTCAAATGATGTAGTGTGAACTTGTCTACCCCGCTGTTTAAATTAGCTGTCATACCAAAACATAAATGCAGATTGCCTTGTGTTTGCTTTACAGTAGCGAGCCATGTAACTGTGTGGCATACATGATGTTGTGTTTGGGTCTTGAATGTTATGAGATCATCAAGTTCACAGAGTAACTAGAGTGTAAAATTAAAAAGGAAAGAAAAAGGAAGCTAACCAATATGTTGATTCACTTCAACAATGGAGATAATAATACAGCTAACCAAATTTCACTTCTTTTTTTTTTTGAAATAAAACAAATCTATTGCCATTGAATCACATGGTATTGACGAGCAATTAAGTTCACTATATGGTATCGACAAGCAATTTAGTTCACTATATCTAAAAAGCATACAACAAGAACGAGGGTCGAACTTGCCATCTCTTGCTTAGATTGCAAATATTCTACCACCATCAACATGAAAGCACATTCCTTAACTTATTTATGTGATCCTTCTAATTTTATTCTTTTAGAAAAGTGTCTCTACTTTTTCGTCATATAGACTTGTACCGAATGCTGACTGAGTATCAATAAAAATAATGTTATGTATAAATAGTTTTCTTATCTTATTTTAAATAAGTCTCACTTGTATTTATTAATAAATACAAATCTCATTACTTATATAGTATTTTTCTAGCAGCAAACCTAGGTTGTCTCAATGGGACTTCTTTGCTATTTTTTGTGTGGAGTACACGTGCATATATTGCTCTCAAGGTATTATTGAATTATAAAATAGGGCTTCTTCACAACCCATAGAGCATGTGTTTGTGGCTTTCTGAGTTGGATTTAGAGAGAGAGAGAGAGAGAGAGAGAGAGAGAGAGAACATTTGGAACAATTACATGATGGTGTGTAGTGATTTAAGCATTATGCTCACCCCAAGAGTTGTCATGAGTGAGGAAAATAAGGAAATGAGGCACAAAAGCAAGCCACATAGAGAAACAAAACAAAGCAACCCATAATATATGCACCCACTAATTAAAGTCTATAGTGGGTTTATACCTACCCCACTTTTGACCATTATATATATATCTAAAAGTGACCTCCTACATTTGGAATTTTATGGCCTTAAATTTCTAATGGGTTTATTTTGTGAAAAATACTATAAACATGATATAATAGAGTACCCTGACGGGCGTGTTTTTTTTTTTTTTTTTTTTTTTTTTTTGTGGGTGAAATGGTAAGACAAAAATCAGCTACATCATTTTATATAATTTTATTATTTATATTACTCTTATTTTATTGGCAAAATTAATTTGTCAAAAAATAAAATTTATGAACCAGATTCATTTAACCAACTCAGCTAGCTGAGTCTGCCACTTCTGTCAATCCTCATCAAAAAAAAAAAAAAAAAAAAAAAATGACTCCCTCGTTAAAGAGTCTGTAGTTTGATATAATCCTCTTTATATATATAAATTAGTCCATTGACCCTTAATTGTCTAAAAGCCTTATTTATAAATATTATAATAGCTTAGGTTCTATTTAAAAAAATTTAAATTAATAAATTTTATTTAGTAAAATTGAGAATATTAGTAATTTTTTTTAATTTTTTAAACTAAGAATATTATCAATATTTAAATAGTAATATTTCAAATAATTATTTCACTAACTGATGAAAAAAAACAGAGTATGAGATTAAATATTTTTGCCCTTCTACTTATTAGTTTGATTCAACTATTCAATAAAACTGAGAATATTATCCCCTTTTTTTCTAATTTTAAAACTGAAAGCATTATCATTTTTTTCAATTTTTATTTTTTTTTTTAATTTTGCACATCAATGTTCCATCATCATGCTCTTTTATAGACACAATTTTTAGTTTTGTACGAAATAATAATTCAATTTTTTCAACAAAAAAAAAAAACATAATTATTTTTATTTTATTTTTTTCAATTTAAAAGTTGATATTTTAAAGTTTTGAAAATCAAAATAAATTTTAAATCACCATGTTCTTTTATAGATAATCATAAATTATGAACAATCATTATTTGAAAGACAATTCTGACTATTAAAAATTAATGAGACTTGAAGATCCAAAAATTTTTAATTAGGACTTAATAGAGTATAAGGGTTGGTGGCTTGTGCGTAAATGTCCAAAAAAAAAATATTCTCATTATGAATTATTTATGTTGAGTGATTTTAATTTGATATAATTCTCCTCATATTTATAAATTATATTGATAAAAGAAATTTAAATTAATTAAACATAACTGACATCATGTTAAATTTGGATTTAGGTCACATTATTTTTTCGATGTTTTTTTTTGAACTCCCTAACTCTTTCCATGTTTATAAGCCTAGTTATGAACCGCCATAAAGCTCTCCAAAGCAACCAACATGGAAAATCTTCCCCATTTGCTCACCAGAAACCCCAAGAGAAGAAGAAGCTCCAGACACTCCAGTGGATACCTCGGAGTTCGCCAGAGGCCATGGGGCCGTTACGCCGCCGAGATAAGAAATCCATACACAAAGGAGAGGCATTGGCTTGGCACCTTTGACACTGCTGAGGAAGCTGCATTGGCTTATGATCTCTCTTCCATCTCCTTCAGCGGCATTGAAAGAGCTCGGACTAATTTTCATTACCCATTTTCGGCTTTTCCCTCTCCTCCACCACCACCGCCGCCACCGCCACCACCGCCACCAAGTCCAGATATAGAAGAAAGTGATGAGTCACTTTTTATTGCCTCCATTTTACAGAGTTTTAGCCAACCTATCAACTTCTCCTTTTCTCCTTGAGTTCTCTCTACTACAAGGTTTTTGTTTTGCATGTGACAAAAATGCTTGCTTCTTTTGCTTTACATCTAATTTTTTTTTGATGATTTGATAAGTTGAAAAGACGGGTTGAATTTGATACTTCTAGCAGTACTTTTTTGAAGTAGTTAACCATACGAGTATTATTTAAAAGAAGCAACAAAAAAAAAAAAGGAAAAAAGAGTTACAAAATTTCACAAATTTTCTGAATTGTGTTCTATGTGCACATTTTGAATTGGGGGAGAGGAATAGAAAGAATGGAAACAGTGATCAGGTTTTTTGCATGCTGGAGTGAAAAATGGATTAGATTGTCAAGTATGATATATACAAAATATAAGGTATAATTACAAATAAGAAATGGGTTTTTTTTGGTGAACACGGTTCTGTTTGATTTAGTTTAGTAAAAAATTAAAGATCAAATATTACTTATGATTTTATAAAATTTGAAACTAAAACAAATCATAAAAATTATAAAATCAAATCAGAAAGAACTATATATTGAGACTCAATACATCAAATATCAAACAAAATGCATCATGGTTCAAACATTAAGCAACATGCAATCATTGACATTTTTTTATTAGAGAAAATGCAACCTGCTATCATTTTTCAGATAAGAAGGAACATGTCATCATTTTTTAAAGGAAAAAAAAAAAAAACCCTAACTACTTTTCCAAACATCAATTAAACAACCAAATTGTTCCTGCTCATTAACAAAAGAGTATTGTCAAGCAACTATTGTTCAATGCAATACTCCAAACAATTATATTGTTCAACAATTAACACCAAGTACTGTAATGACACACACACACACACACACAAAAAAAACACTAAAATTCTTCAATTAATTAAAAAAAATCAAGAGCAGATTCTACAAAATAATCAGCAGACAACAACATGAAGTACTGGTCATATACTTATGGTGTGTTTGGTTGAGGGATTTGGAAAGGGAAAGGGAAAAGGTGTGTGAAACTATGTGAAATATATACATATTTTATTCACATTTCACACACCTTTTTCCTTTCCCTTTCCAAATCCCTCTCCAAATCCCCCAACCAAACACACCATTAAGGTGTATGGTAAAAATAAGTTATGTATGTGTGTATATAAAAATGGTGCGGTTTGACTCTAAATCGAAACCAAGACTAGACATTCGTGAACTGAATTCCAGATTACGGTTAACCTATTTTGTGAACTAGGGTAGAATCGAATATTAAAAAAATCAGATTAAACTAGGGTGAGCAAATAATTATTGAAATTCGTAATCCGATCCAGTCTAGTCTAATTTGGTAGGTTTAGATTGGTTTTTTGAATCCGTGGTTCGGTTCCGGATTGAAGAATTAAAAATCCGTAGTCCACGGATTGGTTCCAGATTGAACCCCACGGTTCCGGATTGGAACCGATCCGGACCGTATATAAATAGTCTATATTTTTATTATACATCATCGCCCATAATATCTTCTCTTACTCCATATAAAACCTAAACTCAAACTTAAACCTGCATAATATCTTCTTTTATTACTTTTGTTTGT
This sequence comes from Camellia lanceoleosa, assembly GCA_025200525.1. Taxonomy (NCBI): domain Eukaryota; kingdom Viridiplantae; phylum Streptophyta; class Magnoliopsida; order Ericales; family Theaceae; genus Camellia; species Camellia lanceoleosa. The sequence goes on along the minus strand of CM045766.1, from coordinate 86,594,393 downwards.
TAGTTTTTAGTTAATTTGTAATGGTCTAAATACTTATGGTGAAACTAGTTTTCTTATGGTTGTTTAAATTCTAAAACAGTATATCGCTATTATAGAAAAACATGTTGCTATTGTTGAACAAATATAGCGCTATGTTTATGTTTTTATGAAATTAAAGTGTTCTATATATTTATTTTTTTTGTTATTTAATTATGTAAATCTGTGATCCTAAACCGATTCAATCCGTGTTTAAATGGATTGGTTTGGATTGGTTCCATGATTTAAACGGATTGGATTGGTTCCAATTTTTCAGAAACCGTAGATAACGAATTGATCTTGATTTTATCCCAATTCGATCTAATCCGGACCATGCTCATCCTTAGATTAAACCATACGATTTGTTTTGAATTAGACTAATTTGCGATTATTTTCACTTCTTGCTCAACCCTATTTTTGGTTAGCCTTCATCAACGAGGTGTTCGGCTAAGTGTGGACATTGACGGGATTGGGTTGGGTTTGGACTAGACTCGCATTATATAATAAGGGTATGTATTATCTCAATGTCAGGCCAATCTTGTCTCGGCCTGACATTGACCCTAAATAGCTATTCACAACCCAGTCCTAATAAATTTATAAATTTTAAGTTTGCCCACTTCACTCTGTATATTTAAACTACTAAATTTTGGGTTGTAAATAAATTTAGTTAAGTTTGGATTATTATCCAATAGTAGATGATTTTGAATCTTTAACAAATGTTTTAATTAGATGGATATATATATTCCTTATCTTTGGTTTTTTTTTTAAAATTTATTATGTTACTAAATAATATATAAATAAAAAATAAAATTTTTATAAAATAGGTAAACCGAACTAAAATTTCTTATCTCAAATCAACCCCAACTCAAAAATTAAACAATTTTAAAAGTCTTAGTATAAATTTTAACAACAATGATAGAGACTATTAATTTTGGAGCTCTAAAAAGATCACTAATGACATGACACTCAATAAAAAAATAAAAAAAATACAACACCAAGGCCAAAACATCAAATCATTTATAGTGGGACTTACTGCCACATCATTAGTGGCAGCACTAATTAGTGCTCTCACTCATTTTTCAAATTTTAAGGATGAAACTATTTACGAGAAAGAAGAAAATGAACTTTTTAATTTGGGTAAATTACAATGACACCTCTTGAGGTTTATATTTATTACAATTTCCCCCTCACCTTTTGGAAATTACATCTCCCCTGAGGTTGAAAGTTTCATTACAGATTCCCCTCTCAGTAATTTAATTTTTTTAAATACCAATTTTGCCCTCACTAGGTAAATTACATTGACACCCCTCACATTTTAGAAATTACAATCCACTCCCTAAGGTTTAAAGTAGCATTACCAATTGCCCTATCGATTAGTATTAGTTGGAAAAAAAATTCATTAAAAAAAAAATTGTTAATAAAATTTTTAAATTTCCATTTAAAAACTAACGTAAGCTCATTTTTTAAATTTACGTTTTTTCCTCAAATTCAAAAAAATTATCAAACAAGTTTTTATGGCAGTTTTTTAAATTTTTGTAAATATAAATTGAAAATTGAAAACAAATTAGTTACCAAATAAGTTTCAGATGGTAAAAATGTCATAAAATTAACAAATAATTAAATAAGTTACTAACGTAAGAAATGAATTATCAAAAGATTCTTAGGCTATATATAGTTTGATTTTTAGAAAAAAAAAATAAAAAAATTAAAAATTAATTTGGTTAAGAAATAAAAAATAAAAAAATAATTATCACTTTTATATAATTTTTATCTTTCGAGTGGTTAGAAATAATTTTTTACAAATTAAATTGAAGCAATTATACGTATGTATATAACTTGTCCAAAAGTTAAAATGATAATTATTTTTTATCCTTAAATGATGATTATCTTTTATTTTTTATTTCTTCACCAAATTAATTTTTAATTTTTAAAAGAAAAAATTTCTAAAAATCAAACTATGCATAGCCTAAGAATCTTTTGATAAGTCATTTCTTACGTTGGTAACTTATTTAACTATTTGTTAATTTTACAACATTTTTACCATCTGAGACCTGTTTGGTAACCATTTCGTTTTCAGTTTTTAATTTATGTTTACAAAAATTTTAAAAATTGCCATAAAAACTTGTTTGATAATTTTTTTGGTTTATAAATGGTTGTCTCAATTTGTAAATTTAAAGAAAAAATATAAATTCAAAATGAGCTTACGTTAATTTTTAAACAGAAATTTAAAAATTTTACTAACAAAATTTTTTTCCAATCAATTTTTTTCCAACTAATACTAACCGAGGGTGGCAATTGGTAATGTTACTTTAAACCTTAGAGAGAGGATTGTAATTTCTAAAATGTGAGGGGTGTCAATGTAATTTACCTAGTGAGGGTAAAATTGGTATTTAAAAAAATAAAATTGCTGAGGGAGAATCTGTAATGAAACTTTAAACCTTAGGGGAGAGATGTAATTTTCAAAAGGTAAGGAGGGAACTGTAACAAACTAACAAACATAAACCTCGTGAAGTGTCCGTGTAATTTACCCTTTTAATTTTACAACAGAAACTCCATTGTGACCCAAAAAAAGAGTAAGGAAAATTACCATGAAAGAAGGTCTGTGGTTGAGATTTAATTAATGTATTATGGGATTTATATATGAAATAAAGGGAGTTCAGTCCATAGGTTCATTTTATAAAATTGCATGGCAATAGTTCTAGGCACTAAAATATTGTGTCCATAAGAATATGGTTCGACAAAATGATCAACTATCCATATATATTTATACACTTCTCTCTCTCTTCAATGTCCATTTCCCAAAACCTTCTCTCTCTCTCTCTCATCTGTGTCTTTTTCATCACCGCTGTTGTTAGAGCTCTACCGCCCTCCTCCGCAATGACATCATCTCTCACCAATAACCTGTATTTAGGAAATCTCTCTTCTCTTCTCTCATCCGACTAAGTTGTCACTGTCAATCTCACTGTTTAAAACTACGATTGGCATCAAGGGTTCCATAGGGACGATCGTCGGATCAAAGCCATTCGACAACAGATCAACCTTGCCGTTGAAGATCAATCGACAAGCGGTCAATAAATCAAAGCCGTTCGGCAACACATCGAAGCCACCCCGCGATGTCTCACTCTCCTGACCGTTCCACCACTAGCACCGGCAATATTGTCGTCATTTTCTCCAATCCCGAGATCGAGATCTCTAATTACCAACTATCCATCTGTCTCTTCTCTTTTTTGTTCTTTCTCTCTTCAAAACTCTCGCTTTGTGTGAGCACCTAGGGTGGCGGCACCACCTTCCACGGTGGTCGGAGAAGACAACGGATCTAGATCAAAGATCCATAGAAAAAAACTAGGGTTTGGCTTAATATTTTAATATTGGAACAGATAGAAAAAAATATATATAACAGATAAGAAAAAATAGGCTTTCAAAAAATAGGTGAAAATAAGGATTGGTGAATTTCAGTAGACGAAAATTTCAGAGAGATAGAATTTCAACAAATAGAATTTCAACAGATAGAAAATTCACACAGATAGAATAAAAAATTTAATAGATAAATAAAAATTGAAAGGGCACAACTAAGAATAAATAGTCTTTCAAAATAGCAAAATGTATTTCTCACCACAATATTTTACAAATAGTGTATTTCTTACCCCTCCCCACCCCAAAAAAAAAAAAAAAAAAGCAAACCTAACTCTTTATTTCCTCTTTAAATTAGACTTTTCATCAGTTAACCTTAAATAAATACATTGTTGTTTCTGAATAAAATTTTGAGCAAATTTTATGAATTAAGAATATTTTGGAAAATAGATTAAAAGTCAATTTTTTAATTTTTTATAAAAAATATATATAATTTTTTTTAAAAAAAGTAATATAATCTAAAAAAAATTAAAAAATTAAAAAACTGAGTTTTAACTACTTTCTCAAAATAGACCTTTATCGTCTAACTGTTACAAAAATTATAGACACAGTGGATACCACCATGTTGTGCCCATGATCTTACAAATGTAAGGATGATAGAGAGCATATACCACCAGTCATGCCATGGTCTGGTCCCACAAATTGTTGGTAGGAATCACTAATCCAACGGTTGTGACATATTGTATGACTTGAGAGTATACTCAATCATTTTATAATTGAATAAATTGCGTTAGAAAATTCTACAACTTTAACATATTTGTGCAAAACTCCCCTCTAATAATGGCATAATATATATGAAATTATTTTGCCCACATATTAAAATGACAATTTTCCCCATATCTTTAGTTTTTTTATTTTAGAAAAATTTCATCTATTTGTAATTTTTTGAAAATGGGTGATGTTTCTTTTAAGTTCAAATCTTAATTTGAGAGAACTTGAAAAACTTGTGAGACCCGCAAGGAGTCTTGTTTTGATAATTTTAAACATTTATTTTGTAGAGTTCTCAATATATATCATTCATAGATAAAATTACGTCAATTTGATAACATTTTCGTTTATAGTCTACAAAAAAAATTGGATGATAAGTATATTTTTAAAAAATAAACTATCATTTTTTTAGAAACAAACCTAATAAAATAAAAAATATTGCGATAATCAAATCGACTTAATTTTTGTCATTAATGATATACACGAAATGGTTCGAATCATCGAAACGAAGCCCGTGGTAGTCTCCACATGCCCATCAAGTTATCTCAAATTCATATTTAAATTTATAAATATAAAAATAAAAAATAAAAACCAACACTTTAAAAATTATTGGAGAAATTACCAAAAAAAAAAAAAAAGAAGAAGATAAAAGATAAAAGAAAAAAAGAAACTCAAACAGTTATATAAAACAAATCCTTAATTTTTTATTTTGTTAATTTAAGAGAAAATTGTTGAAAAGTTCAACCCAATGAAGGTATAAGGCATTAGGTCCAGTAGATATTTTTTTATTGGTGAGAGGTTCATCTTTTGTAAAATAGCTTGGTGAGAATATTTTTATTTGTTTTGAATAACATTTTATTTTCAATTTTACCCTTTAACTTATTTGTTGACTTTTTTTTATGTGTTTGATTTTTTTGACTATCTGTTCAAATTTTTATATATCTCTTCAAATTTTTTGACTATTTATTCAATTTTCCCCCTTATCTTTTCAAATATCTGTCCAAATTGTATTATCTGTTTAATTTTTTTCCATCTGTCCAAATTTTATTATCTATTCAATTTTTTTTCCTGAATTATATTTTAAATTTTTTATCTGTTCAAAATTTTATATATTTGTTTTTTATCACAACAACTATAATAAAAATAAAAATAAAAAACCCACTCTACAACACATTTATCCTTTTTTTTTGGTGTCCATCATAAATACAGAGATAAAGTGCCCTATTTGGTCTTCGGAGGTGGCGATGGTCGAAAATCGAGCTCGTTTGTAGTGAAAAAAGATAGATCTAGTTCTGGATGTGTCAAAACGATTGTCAACTCTCAAATGCAAGCAAAAAAAAAAAACAAAACAAAAAAAAAAAAAAAAAATCAAATTTGAACAATAATACAAACAAAAATACGAAATTAGCATTTGCCTAATCATTTAGTCAATGAAACAACCCTAACTTCAATCAACAACTCAACATAAATAGACTCATAATAAAATTCACATATTTCGTTCAATTCGACACCTCAATAATAGATTTAGAAAATGAATTAAAATGAGAGAAAAGAGTGAGAGACTACTACCTTGTCGGGACTAGTCATGGCGATGACATCTCTATAACCTTTTTATGAAGAGGAAAATACGGAGATGAGAATCGAGGATTGGAAAGAACAAGAGAGAGAGAGAGAAAAGAGATAGAGATGTGGACGCTACCACCATTGAAGATAAGCTCTCATATTCCTCAACAACTACCGACTCGTTGGTGATGGAATCGATAGGAAGAACCCTGACTGTAACAACCCCGATCCGTAATTAATTATTAATCCGTTTAAGACTGTTAATTAAGTGATTAAAATAAATTATGTATTTATTGTGTATTTTGTATGCTATTTGGTTTTTTATCTGTTACTCGTAAAAATATTTGTTTGGAATTCTACTTTGATCTGAAAATTGAAAGCCTTATCAGAATCTAAAATTGAAATTAGTTACATCAATATGTTATTTGGAATTTTTAGAATCATATGAAAAATTTTATTAAAAATTGATTTAGTCTACTTAATTAAGTTGTGTTTGGTTGACCAAATGTTCTAATTATTGTAATAAGCCATTATATCTATATAAATGTGATTTGTTTGTGTCTTGAACTCATTTGTGAGCTCAACTTCACCATTTTGAGAGCAAAATCTGAGATTTGCATCTTAGAGATAGAGAGAGAGAGAGAGAGAGAGAGAGAGAGTCAAATTCTCGAGTGAGAAAAGAAGATAATGAAGGAAATGTGAAAGAAGATTTGAAGATTATTATTTGGAAGCTCAAGATTGTGCAAGAACAAGAGAATTTGGAGACTCTAGGTAAGAATTCAACTCCAAAATTGTGAACCTAGGTCTTCAAACATGAGAATACATGAAGAATAAGAGTTGAATGCATATTTTGAGCTTTGAGTGAAAAATTGAGTTGTAATTCATACATGCATGCATATATGAGTATTAAATTATCATTTTGATCATGAGCTTTATCATTTATGTTGAGTTTAGACCATGAAATTAACATGCGTACATATTAGATCAAGTTTTGTAAGCAAATTCCATGTTTGAAAAGTTTTGAATAGAATTTTACATACATGTTGAACCTTGCCATGTTAAGTTTGATTTTAAGCATCTAAATTGTTATTATAAGTTATATGGTACATGCATGTTTCATTCATCATGTTTACCTCTTGAATACATGTTTTGGAAAGGAGATTTTGTACATGCATAGAGCTTTTGAGCTCAAATTTGATAAATTCATGAGTTTAGAGAAAAAGATTTGAAAATCTTGCATACATGAGCTGTTACGTTCAATTTTGGTAAATTCATGAGATTTCAAAGCAAATGATTTTTAATAGGTCGTGTATATTTGTTTTCTAAAGTAATTTTGTGTTTTTGACCAAGCCATGCACGACCCTAAGCTTTAAATTGCATGTTTGGAATTCAAAACTCTGTTCTGAAAACCCAAAAAATTCACAGACCACTCGAGTGAAAAATGTAAGCTCTCAAAAGTTTTGCAGACGACACAACTTGCGCTCAAGTGGCCACCCTTGTTTTTGATCCTCAACTCGAGTAACCAAAGTTGCACTCAAGCGTAAAATGAGAACTCCAAGAAGTTTTACAGAATTTTGCAAACTACTTGAGCAACCAAAATTGCACTTGAGCGAGGACCCTATTTTTAGAAATTTGACTAAGTATTTCAAAGTGCATTTTGGTATCCTCATTGCATCTTAGGCATTCTTAGGCCTTAATTAAGCCATAATAATGAGGATATGAATTAGAAACACACTAAGAAAAGAATATACTAAGTTAAGAGATTATAAGTGTGTGTTTTGAGCAATGTGATAAGAAATAATAAGAATCCATGTAAAGAATGCTAAGCCGTGATGGCCATGTGAAAGTTTAATTATAAAATGTGTTTTGTGCTATGTACGATTTGATTATAGGTCGAGAATTGGAGACTGACCAACCATTTATAGAACCCACTGTGAGTAACGTTATTGTAAATATATGTTTATATAAATTATGTTCCAATGTGATATGATAAGTTATGATTTCTGAAATGCAATTTGTTTACGTGAACAAATGTCCTATGTTTGGAATCTATTATGGCATTCATGGATAGTCCCAAGTCATGGGGGACAACATGTTAATGCGGGTCTATGACGTATATGTGATTATGAGATCTCGTTAGTCACTTAATTGTGGTGATATGTGTTTAATTGGTATCCAAAACCGATTACTCTAGTCGAAAGACAATGTGATATGTTTTATGGGATGTACAATTATTATGTTCTGATATGAAAATTGGTTCTGTTATGATCTATTTAATGAATATGATATGTTCAAAATTCGTTCACTAACTCCTTTACATTAATGTTATTCATTAGGTTTTAGCTCACTGTTTGTATATATGTATATGTAGGTGAGCATATGTAAGACCAGGCCTAAGGGCTTCTATCTAACTTCCGTTTTGTCAAGGCAACCATTGTACCTCACGTGGAGATTCCTGAAGTATCCCATGTTATAAGCTCCGATTATTTCTGTACATAAGACTTGATTTGTTTTCGTTAGCTGTACTTAAGATGCTATAGTTAAGTGTGTGGGTACAATGTGAGAATGAATTTTAGATATGTATATATAAAGTTTTAAATATTCTGTTTCATATAAGTCTGTATGACTCAAAGGATTATGTATGTTTTATATATTTACTTCCGCAACCCTTTTTTATATGATAATCTATTCAGAGGCCTTTGGCAATCCAAGGATTACTGGCCGGTTATGACGCTAAACCTATAGGGGGCAGGTTTGGGTCATGACATCGACGAACATATTAGATCAACTTCGTTGCCTTCTCCTACCAAGACCCCTACGATGGCTCCATCTTCAACGTTGGTGGTGAGATCGTTGGTGTTAAATCAATTAATAGATTGTCATCTTTCAATGGACAACGACGGAGTTCTCTATGAAGTCGGCGGTTTATGATCTGGTTCAGATTAGCAGTTCATGGTTGGAGATGAAGAGAGAGATATGAGAGAGAGGGAGCGCATACGACAACTCTAGTGAGAAAAATAGTGAAGTTAGGGAAAGAGAGCGATGGTAAGCGGTGGTAGAGTAGCGACGACAGATGGGGTCTTGCTAATCTCTCTCTCTCTCTCTCTTTTTCTCATTTGCTCCGTGTGTTTGGTATGATATAGATATAATAGGGGTAGTTTGGTCATTTTGATATGTCCCTATGGACATAATGTTTTAACTTGTGGGCTTTTGGACAAATAAAGTTTGAGTGCCCTTAATTTAAATCATAATTTTTTGATTTATTTTCAATTTAAATAATTCACCTATTGTCATTAAGTAAAACTAATGAAATAATAATATTTTAGTCATTAAACTTCGGCCTTGTTTGTCATTCCTTAAAAAAGTCAAAAAGTCACTATTCTATTTAAGTCACGTCATCTTATTTAAGTCACATCACCTTTCTACTACATCACTTCAAACCCAACCTATACCTAACCCATATTTCATAAAAAGTCAAAAAGTGCACTTATTTAGGCCTCATTTGAGGACTAGCTGATTTAGCTAAAAAGTCAAAAAGTTACTAAAAAAGTCAAAAAGCCAACAACCCATACCAAAAAGTCAAAGATTCTCTTTTCTCTCTACTATTTGCACATCTTTTCGTAAAAATTCAAAAAGTCATCCTAAACATACTAGTTTTTTTTTAGCTCGTATTTTAGCTAAATAGCCAAAAAATTACAAATTAGCTTGTTTTCAAACGAGACTCCCCTTAATATATATGAACATAAAATATTGTCATTAAGTAAAACTGAAGAAAATAATATTATTTTAGTCATTAAATTCAATATATATACATAGAATATTTTTAAAAAATATTTTAAATATTATTTTTCCATCAATTTTACTTATAAATAGATAGATAATTTATATTAAAAATAAATCAAAATATTATAATTTAAAATGATAAAATAAAAAATAAAAAATTTATTTTATTATAAGAATTAAATCTTGATACTTTTTTTTATTTTTTATATATCATTCTTCCAAAAATATTCTATCTTTATTGTAATTTAAAAGATGTGTCATTTAATTGTACTCTGCATGTTTTTTTTTTAATTGTACTCTCATCTTTCACCTGCTTTGTAATTACTCCAAAATTAAACACGAGGCCATTGTCAAAATAAGAAAGCAACGAGCACAATTGGACAAAGAGGTCTCAAATCTCAAAGTGGTCTTTAATTAGTTGACTCTTTTGTTATTACTATATACTTTTGGTGTACATTAAAATTGGACAAAAGTGTGGCAGTTTCGTAATTTTTCACAAAAACGGGAATACCGATTGGGATATGGCCTCTCCGAGACACCGTGGATCCCACGTTGTCCTCAAACCGGGGTTATACACACTCCTGTCGCTTTCTACTCTATGCATACTTACATACATAACATGTATCTATGTGTATATTATATTTCATAATAATTTTAAACTTTATTTATTTATTTATTTATATTTTTTTGCTCTTGTTGTGCATGACTATTATCAATCCCACGGGTTTTATATAAAAAGTAAAATAAAAAATTGGATAAATTAAACTAACTTCTTCTAAAGTTTGAAAAAAAAATATAATTAGTTATATATTTTTAACATAATTACATTAAATTTTTTAGTACAATTAGATTGACCAAAATTAATGTAGCTATTAAATCGGTATTGAAATAAATAAATAAAATTATATTCTTGACATTAAATTATAAATTTAATTCTTCTATCTAGCCAGACCAAAGCCTCATTTAAATTGGCCGTTTAAGACATTGAAATTTTTTTGTAAGACATAAGAGCATCTCTAACGGTACATTAATTTTTTCATCAAATTTAAGTAAAAGTTTCATTTGATATCAAATGTTTCAATAGAGGATTTTGGAGTTTCATCCGAACAACGATCGACCGGCCAATGTAAATTTTTTTTTTCTGCCTTGAGGTGGTCGAAGGCGTCGACCGACCAATGCAATTTTTCACAAATTTTTATCTTGAGATGGTCATCCGAGAGGACATCTAAGGAGACATTCAAGATACAATCAGCGGTGATTTGATGAAATACACATTTACCCTCAGTTTGATGAAAGAAAAGTGAAATTCTCAATTTGATACCTATTTAATGCAACTATTGGAGAAGGAAAAGAGCTCATTTTTCATCAAATTTAAATTTGATAAAATGTTTGAGCAATCATTAGAGATGGTCTAATATATTTTGATGATGTTTTTTTTATATATATATATTTTTGGAAACTAGCTATTTTAATTAATTTCTTGACTTCATATACAAAAGCATGGAGAAAAGTTGACTTTTTGATAGTGATTTTTTTACTTTTAACTAGTTTATTGCCAAAACAAATGAAGTTTTTTCGATTTATAAGTTTTATTACTCCTTGTGTTAAATAAAAATAATAACAAAATCAAATATAGCATATGCTCAATTTCAAATTTGCAATTAACATAATTGAAGAGCTCGATTGGTCCCATTTAGAAAGTAATTTTTTTAGTGATTGTTTAACTTTTTGATTAAAATATGAGGTGAAAAAATATCATATATGTTTTTTTAAAAAATCACTTCTTACAAAAAAAAAATGTGCAAAAAGTAAATTGAAATGAAAGAAATATTCGATTTTTTTTTTTTTGTGTAATAGTGAAAAATTTGTTGACTTTTTATATTTTTTAAAATTTTTAACTAAAATATTGAGGTTCTATTTGGCTACAACTTTTTTAGTTACATTTTAGCTATTAATTTTTTATAGTGATTTTGTAACTTTTAACTAGTTTATTGCCAAAACAAATTAAGTTTTTTTCGATTTATAAGTTTTATTACTCCTTGTGTTAAATAAAAATAATAATAAAATCAAATACAGTATATGCTCAATTCCAATTTTTCAATTAACATAATTGAAGAGTTCAATTGGTCCCATTTGGAAAGTAATTTTTTTAGTAACTATTTAACTTTTTAATTAAAATATGAGGTGAAAAAATATCATATATGTTTTGAAAAAAAAAATCACTTCTTACAAAAAAAAAAAAAAAAAAAGTGCAAAGAGTAAATTGAAATGAAAGAAATATTTGATTTTTTTTGTAATAGTGAAAAATTTGTTGACTTTTTTATATTTCTTAAAAAAATTTAACTAAAATATTGAGGTTCTATTTGACTACAACTTTTTTTAGTTACAATTTAGCTATTAAGCCAAAAAAAAAATTTAGCCAATTGATTAGGTTATTTTAGTTAACAATTGAATTTTTTTTTCCGCAACATGTCTTATCTTTATTGGACAACAATTAAAAAATATATATTTTATTTTTTTATCTTTAATAAATTCTTTTACTTTTTAGAAAGATATAAGATGTATAATATTTTAATAAAAATTAATGTAGGAAGTAAATATCGAACTACAAATCTCAAGAGTCTGAATAGGATTAGAGTTCAGTCTCCTGATCGAGTTAGAAAAGAGTTAGTCATAGTGATTCAACTAGAAGTAGTACTTAGAGTAGAATGGAAAGTCGACTCGAAAGATCGAGCTGGTTTATAGGCACGAACGTTAGTTCGAATAACTAAAAAAAACCTAGCGCGTGATCCTACAAACAAGAACCAATCACTATTAAAAATTGCAAGAACCAATCACTATTAGAAATTACAAATGTGGAATACAATCCTACTAATAGTGAGACAGACACGAGGAGTAGCATGAGAAGCTTAGGCCTATTTTGGGAAGTAGGTTATAATTCACTTCTCAGATTATAACCCACTTTCTCTCTCACAAAAAATTGCTTATAAACTACTTTTTATAAAAAAGTTGATTATAACCATCTTTCCAAAATAGCCCTTCACTACCTCTAACAATTACTTGGAAGGAATAAATACTTGATTCCAATTGTAAAAAAGTTATGCAACAATTTTACACTCAAATTCTCTCGTTCTATTTCTTTCAAGCTTCTTGACTTAAATATTGAAAATTCTCTTAATTGACCACTAGTCAGAATGCTTTCTTAAGCATTTCAGACAATATTCATTTAAACAGTCACCGGAGCGCCGTGGCAACAAATATGGTCAAGTTTTTCTCCACACAAATCATTAAAAAAAAATAATCAACGTATTTAACACTTTTCAATACTGGTAAAGTTTAAACTTTTTGTTGTTTTTTTAAAACATTTACAAACGCTTGAATTTTTAAGCAATAATTTTTATTTTAAAAAAATATTTTATTTTTTTTTTTAAATGTAAAATTTATCAAATCCAACTTTTAATTTAAGGAGTTATTTAGAAAGTGGTAGATTAGCATTTTTTTAAATTTTTCATTAAAAAATATAAGTATAAGTTGGGACTGAAATAATGTAGTAAAAGAGTGATAGGACACAAATGGTATAATTATAATTTAAATAAAATAATGTGCTAAAATAATATAAGCTAAACAAAACCTTAGTAAAAAAAAAAGGTAGCAAGCGAATCGAGCCAAAGGGCAATTTGGAAAGCTAGTAAAAAATTAGTTTTTAGCTTTTAACTCATTTTGAATCACATCACTTCTTACATTTCTTATACCTAAAAAGACAAAAAAAAGTTAAAAATCTAAGAGTAATGTTAGAAACTCTAAATAATTTACGAAACCTTTCACATGGGTGTGGAATCCGCACACATGTGGGTTTGTGTGGGTTTCACACGTGAGAGATTTGATAAAATATTTGGTAGATTATTTAGGGTTCATAGTATTTCCCAAAAACTAAGGTAACGTTTGGTAAAGTTTCTAAATATGATTTGATAATAGAGTTGTATTTTGAGTTTATGAGTTTTAGAATTATGATTTGAGCGTGAAAAATTTGTTTAGTTATGAATTTTGAAAAGAGTTTTGAATTGAGTTTTGGAGGGAGTTTTGAGTTTTTGAAATTAGAAAAATTATTTGATTAAAAAATTTACAACTCATAACTAAACATATAATCCAAAATTTTATTCAAAACTCATATAAAAATTTAAAAAATTCTAAAAATATTTTTTATTTATAATATAAAAATAACAGGTGCCCAAGGGAAAAAAAAAAAAAAAATCAAATACTGTTATGGTCAATCGGCCGGTCGGACGTTCGGGAGATGTCCAGGAGGACGACCGAGTTAGTCAAATTTTCTCGCCTTAAGAAGTTTTCAAAAGTAAATATAGAATTATAATTTAAAAGTTCAAAATAAATACAACATTCAAATAAGTGGGTGAAAATATATTTGAAACATATAACCAAACACAGTCTGACTTTGAACTAACTTTCTAAATCATCCCAAGTAATAAAAATGCTTGAGAGTTCTAATAAAGAACGTTTAGGAGCTCTAATTAATGGTGGACCCTACTGTGATAGTAATTTTTGTATCTTATATATATATTTTTTAAAAATATTTCATGCGACTAATTTAATATTATTAATGTATCACACATGACGTGATATCATGTAACTCTATTATTGACGTGATAGTTTGATTTTTATTTTATTTTATTTTTTCTCTTTCGTGTACTTACCCATTTATTAATGGTGCTTTTAGAGCGGCTGATTTAGCACTCTAAATCAGAACTATTTTTTTATTATTTTGTTTTTCTATATTAGTAGAGTTTATTAGATCATTTTTATTTACGTTTAGGGAGATGTATCATTGTTATCTCAAGTATATATCGGCGAAGGCCGTTTTTGACCGAGTTGGGGCAGTCCGGGCAGCCCGTCCACCGTTCGGGCAACTCTCAAAGCAGTGCACGCAAAAAGATATAATACTAGCGCACACACGCACATTATACCACTCTGCCACACAACTGAGTGGAGAGAGAAACCCAAGCAAAACACCAGAGAGAGAAAGAGTTCTAGAGAGAGAAAAAGGAGATACAGATGTGAAAAGGTTTCTTACAATCAGAGAGAGAGAGAGAGAGAGTGATAAAAAAGTTGAAGCAAAAGGGTCTTGTGTGCAGAGGAACAATTGCAGATTTTTTTTAAAAAAAAATTATTTATTGCTTCATTTGCTGTTGTGTAATGAGATCGGCTTTCGATTCTGGTTTTTCCGACTGTTTTTGGGTAAAAAATGGTGGAGATTTAGCTACTCCAGAGCTAGGGTTTTGTGGGAATTGTGGGTTTCGTAATGCTGTTTCTGGGTGTTGAGTATTTTGGATCTGGGAAAAGATTACTGACAGGGTGGTGATAGTGTGATACATATTATTCATTTCGATATGTCTCTACTTGTCCATCTTTGTATGATTTAGGTATATATATACATATATAATTAGGTAGTGATGGAGAGAGAGTTGGTTGTGAAATCATGTTTTTTGTGGTTGATCGTGGTGGTTCATCCACTGAGGTCCATTTTTGCTAATATGGAAGGTGTGTTGATGTTCATGCTTTGATTTTTAGCTCCTTTTTTATTCATTCAAATGCTAATCTTTATTTGTTTGCTTCCACAAATGGGCATTTTTAGTTTGCTATACTTGAACATGCGAAATAAAAGTTTCCGTAGATTGGAAATAATTGAATTTCTCTTTTCATCTGACATTGATTAATGTGATTTGTTGACTTGTTGCAAATTTGGTACATTTAATAATTATGGTGGGTGATCTTCTTGTAGTACAATTGGATTCTTGCATTTATCTCTAGATAATGCTATTCATTGTATGTTGATGAACAATACATGAATCAAACACAAAATAAATGAATGGATAGGATTTTGAGAAATAAATCTTGTCCATTCGTGCAATTTGTGTCCAATTAACATTGTTGTTTCTTTAATGTGCTCCTGTATAACTAGTCCAATGCACACAGAATGGATGATACTCAGATGTGTTACACATTTGGAAGATGTTCTAATCTGTTTCCTAATTAATTAAGTCCCTTTTAAGATCTCCTGATATTGCCTTGTATTTAATAAGCTATTTTTTCCAACATTATCCAACTACCAAGTTAAAATTGTTTCCACCAATTCTGCATAATCCTATATTGAAACTTAAGTCTGCCATCTTAATTGGATTTGCTGCTGTTTGTGGCAATTGGAATGTTCTTTTGATCTACCTAGTCCAAAATTTTGATAACATATCTTTATTTATGTATTGTTATAGCTGGCATCTAATTGCTTTTTCTTGCATCTATAAACAGGTGATGCATTGCATGGCTTAAGAACCAACTTGGAAGATCCTAACAATGTGCTACAGAGTTGGGATCCTACCCTTGTCAACCCCTGCACATGGTTTCATGTTACATGTAACAATGATAATAGTGTTATAAGAGTGTAAGTAACCCGACATAATAGCTTTGGAAGAGTGACTTAATGAGTTACTTTGCACATGGTACTGTATATGATTTATCCTTTCTTCCTATCTTTTTGCTAGTGATCTTGGCAATGCAGCTTTATCTGGTCAGTTGGTTCCACAGCTTGGCCAGCTGAAAAATTACAGTACCTGTAAGTATTGATCTCATGCTATGGTTTTTGTTCTGCTATATTAGTTTGTTATTTTATGATTGTTAGGACAACAATAGGTAGTTGGTTTCGCCGCCCCCGTCTTGTTTCCAACTAGACCATGGTAATCAAGTAGTCACATGTCCCAAAATAACAAGTGAATAACATTATCCAGTATTACACTGGCTACTAGTTTCATATTCTCTCTTGCATATACTGACAGCAATTATGTTCTATGTAATAGGATTTACTAATGAATTAAGGAGTTGGATTTGGTTAAGAAAAGGTGGAATTATCTAGATTGAGGATTTTTTTCCATCACAGTATACTTAAACACTTTTTATTACCAAATATCGTAGTTATTAACTTATTATTTTTGGTAAGTGGGAAGGACCAGCATTGCAAAGGATAGTATAAGGAGAAAGAGTTTGCTAACACTAGTAGGGAAGAGTGGAAACTATTTAATTTGCAAATGGCCCTGATGTAATGAATGCAGTAAAAGCCAAGGTCGGTGAGTTTCAAATGAGTTAGGTTGATCCAGTGTTATTAAAGGTGTGCCTAGGCCCAAGGCGCAGTCAATGCGCTTCAGAACATCTCTGGCCAGGCGATATAAAATGGCCCCATAAAGGTGCATGAAGTGTGCAGTTTAGACTTAAGCTCAAGGCGCACGACTTGTGCGCTTCTTTTAAAATCTTTGTTTATTACAATTACAACCCTTGATTTCACTGAATCTCATTTTTTTGTTTACATACGGCTACAAAGGATTAAATCCCTAAACATACATTGCAACCGAACACTTTTTGAGCCCTAATTCTATAAAGGTGTACTAGACTAACAGTTGTCGTTATTCTTCTTCTTCTTCTTCTTCTTCATCATCTCCTCAATCTCCTTCTCTATGCTTATCTTGTTCGATACTTAGATTTTGTTGCTATTTTCAAATATTTATGAGTTGGATAGATGTTTGTGCTTATGTGAACCTTAAATTATTTGTCTATAATAAAATATTGTTGTTTGCTAGTATCTATGTTTTAAAATATTTAATATTTCATTTTGCTTATGTTGAGCTATGAATTATTTGCTTATATTAAATTATCTATTTTCTATCGTGAAAATGAGCATGGCTTCAATGAAGCCTACGCCTCGCCTTGTGCTTTGCGCCTAGGCCCTAGGAAACCTTGGTGTTTCAGTGCGCCTATCGCCTTTAATAACACTAGGTTGATCTCTAGCTATTGAAAATCGATAGATTTAAAAGTGAAAATTTGGTTGATTTTTGAATTAGTTTGAAGGGATATCACAATTTAAATGAATAAATTTTAGGGCTTAGTAAATCTTGAGAAATCTTCTCTATGGTTCTCACCAAACCAACTATTAACTAAGTTATTAAGGCCAAGTTTGGCATTCCAAAATAAGTCCATACTTTTTATCGTTTTATCTTTTTTGGGTCACATCAATCAGCATCTCCTCTCTACTTTTTCTACACATAATTCAATAAAAGTCAAAAAGTACACTTATTTAAGCCTTGTTTGGCATCTACTATATAATTCATCTTTTTATCTTTTTATCTTTTTTCTATCACATCACCTCTCTACTTTTCTGCACATCTTTTCGTAAAAAGATAAAAAGTGCACTTTTTTAGGACACCCCAAACCAACCCTAAGTCTTCCCAAACTTGGCCTAATTCAAAACTTGAGGTGAAAATAGAATCTTGACTGAAAAAAAATGAAGATATGTAAGTACTAATGTAGCGAATTTTTTTTTTTATTTTAATTGGTGAATTTGATTTTAGAGTAAGAAAAATATTTATAATGAACTCTTCATATGCTTCTGAAGAAAAATATTTTCCAAAAAACGTCTACAACAGAAAACATTTTCCTGTGTTTGGTTGTGACCCTGAAAATGATGATACTAGTGGTTGTGGTTGAGTGGTGTGGACTGGCAGCGATGGTGGTAGGGTGGTGTGGTATGGCTGTGGTGTGATGGTGGCGGTGATGGAAGTTGTGGTGTGATGTTGGTGGCAGGGGGTGATGGGGATACTAGTGTTTGTGTTGGTAAGACTCTGGCCTAGCTTGTTAGGTCCAAAGTAGGTTATCTGCTTTTAGTTTTTCACCCAAGTCAATTCATTTTTTGTTGACCACAAAAAATATTTTTTGTTCACTTTCATTTTTCATTGTACAAAACACAAGAAAAAGCAGAAAACATATTCTGCTGAGAAAATTATAAAAATTTCCTAGCAATTTCTGATAAATTTAGCGATTCAAAAAATTTCTTCCTTTAATTTTGTTCTTTTAAGAAATACCCCCAAAATAAAAAATAAAAGCATGATGAGGATGAATTGTAATACAAGAACTAACAAAGTATTTTGGGTGTAGGACTGTAGCACCTAAGATAGATGTTGGCATGAATTTGCATCCTATAAACATATAACTACATATTGAGATGTTGTTTTGTAAGATCCGTCTTTGGGTTTGCTTATTCCAGCTAAATTCCAGCCAAAGAAAAAGAATGGATTGTTTGATTTGAATGTTCCCCTAACTTCCAGCTAGATGTTGAGTTTCATTCCTGTCCTGATTAGTTTTGCTTTGAACTGGCTTTGGAGTTTGGACTACCCTTTGAGTGCTTAAAGGAGAAAACACTTTTATAATAGATGGCTTCATGCATGTATTTATGATTTGTTTGTAATCTTTAACTTGTATGTATATGCTATTGTGAATTTTCATATGCAAATCATTGATTCACTTTGTTATTGACAGGGAACTCTACAGTAATAATATAAGTGGACCAATTCCTAGTGACCTTGGAAATCTGACTGACTTGGTGAGCTTGGATCTCTACTTGAACGGTTTTACTGGTCCCATTCCAGACACTTTGGGCAAACTGTCGAAACTGCGCTTCCTGTGTGTATTCTTATCTCTTACTCGATTTTATTTACTGTTAATCTTATAGTTATTCTTGCTTTTTCTTTACTAGTTGGTGAGGCGCATGACAAGTGTCTAACACCGTAATGGTGCTGGCAATTTTGAGGAATTGGTTGGTTTTGACTGGTGTTTGTGTTGTTGAAGTCAGAAATCCGTTAATGATCTGGAAATCATGGGGTTTTCTGAGAATTTAAACAGATGGCTTTGCAATTTTAATGGAAAGTGACAGTTGGAGGGATGAGGGTAAGAAGGATAGACGAAAGTATTTTTATCAGAAAATAAAAAATAAAGATTCAATTAGAGAAAATAAGTAAGTAAAAGTAAAATCCCCGTCATCAATTAGATCTCCTATCCAAATGTTTTATCCAATTAGAATTGGACCCAGAGTTTTCCTGTGCGTCCTAGCAAATACACCTTGCAAACAACATTTAAAAAAAAAAGAAAAAGAAAAAAAAAAAAAGGCATTTATTTTTAATTATTGGTCTCATGTATAATAATTTGGAAGCAAAAGATTCATGTTATTTTTTGCCCAAACAATATTGTAAATATGCATTTGAGCCATGATTATTATACTAATGAAAACAAGAGTCTCTGACAAGGGAAAATTTCAAAAAATGGATGGAGTTGTTACCTTGTTTTAAAATGTATATTAAATATTTATCCATTAGGCAAAACAAGTTATGGGATCTTGACATATATATAGCCAGCAAATGGACTTGGCATTCAGCTTCAACATTCTTATAATATTCCTTGTGTTTCTTTACATGATTCCACACTGAGAGACTTTGTATTCTAACATATTCCAACTTTTCTCCTGTTTATGCTTACAATTTCGATTAGTGTGATAACATCTCTCTGCTTATCATGGATATTAACATACTCTTCCAATGCCATGTAAGGATAGCCGGCTCAACAACAACAGCTTGACTGGTCCCATTCCTATGTCATTGACTAATATCTCATCACTGCAAGTATTGTGAGTACCAAGTTGTCTCATTATTTCTTGATGTGGAACTTCCCCGCTGCCCCCTCTCTCTCACATGTGATGTTCTTGTATTGCATTGTTATGCAGGGATCTATCAAACAACCGTCTCGCAGGAACAGTTCCAGATAATGGTTCCTTTTCACTATTTACACCCATCAGGTTTGTTGCTGTTTAATTGATCCGCTTTCATCAAGACTGATTTCAAGGGTAATGATGAATGGTTGATTTTCCAATTACAGTTTTGCTAATAACCTGGACCTCTGTGGTCCGGTTACCGGACACCTTGCCGGGATCTCCTCCATTTTCTCCGCCACCTCCATTTGTACCGCTGCCACCAATTTCAACTCCAGGTGATTGTTCTATAATTGTTTAAATTTCTCTCATTATATGATGTTGGGTAGGTCAAGGCATGTCTTTCATCTTTTGGCCTGGTTAGTTCCATCTTCGAATAAATCAACTATTCTTATCATCAGCTATTGAAGTGCTATTGTGTGAGTAGGTGCATGTGCATTTATCAGTCTCATTTAAAGTGTGGGGTGGGTGAGGAATCCCCTTGAGTAGCTCGTTCTCAACTTTGAAATTCAAAAAATAAAAATAAAAAAAATTGCAGGGACATCTGCATTCTGTAGTCATTTTTTGAAGATCAGTCTTTTTTTGCACATGTGCTTATTTGATATTTTAATTTGCACAATTATGAATAACTCTACCGATTCAGTTTCAACTTTGTGCAAGTAGTAATTTTCCGCCTATCCTTTCTGTTGTATTGTAGTTAATTTTGTTGAATCCTAGTTCAACTGTGTTAATGTGATTAAGGTTGATTTTACATAGTGTCGTTATGAAGGGGATGGAATTTATTATTTCTTTAAATATAAATAGGAGGGAATGGTGCCACTGGAGCAATTGCTGGAGGTGTTGCTGCTGGTGCTGCTCTGCTGTTTGCTGTGCCTGCAATTGCATTTGCATGGTGGCGTCGGAGGAAACCACAAGAATATTTCTTTGATGTGCCAGGTTAGTGAATTAATCGAGAACTGGGTTGAACTGAATGTATCTTACTGTTTGATTACCACTTATTTACATTTCTTTGCAGCTGAAGAGGATCCAGAGGTTCATCTGGGGCAGCTTAAAAGGTTTTCGCTGCGAGAATTACAAGTTGCAACAGATGGTTTTAGCAATAAAAATATTTTGGGTAGAGGAGGATTCGGTAAGGTATACAAGGGGCGGCTGGCAGATGGCACATTGGTGGCTGTAAAACGACTAAAGGAGGAGCGTACACCTGGCGGGGAGTTGCAATTTCAAACAGAAGTTGAGATGATCAGCATGGCTGTGCATCGGAATCTCCTTAGACTACGTGGTTTTTGTATGACACCAACTGGCTTCTTGTTTATCCTTATATGGCAAATGGTCTTGTTGCATCTTGTTGAAGAGGTAATTCTTTTTAACATTTATATCCATTTGTCAGTGCTTTATTTTTCACTGCTTTCACACACGTTTGCTTGATTTCAATGGCTGTAGCATTTATGTTGGGGATCAGCATTTCCACCCCCATTTCCTTTCATGCTTTGAGCATTATTGATCTCATTCTTAAAATTTATTTATCATTTGGTACTTGCAGATTGTTTTACTAGAAAGAAAGATCATGTCACCTTCAATTTTTCACTAACTATTTTGTTTATGCATTTTTTGTAGGCGCCCTCCTCGAACCACCTCTTGATTGGCCGACAAGGAAGCGAATTGCATTGGGATCCGCAAGAGGACTATCTTATTTGCATGATCACTGTGACCCAAAGATTATTCACCGTGATGTAAAAGCTGCAAATATTTTGTTGGATGAGGGGATTGAGGCTGTCGTCGGAGACTTGACTTGGCTAAACTTATGGATTACAAGGACACCCACGTCACTACTGCTGTGCGTGGCACAATTGGGCATATAGCACCTGAGTACCTCTCCACTGGAAAATCATCCGAGAAATCTGATGTTTTTGGGTATGGAATAATGCTTCTGGAGCTAATAACAGGACAAAGAGCTTTTGATCTTGCTCGTCTTGCAAATGATGATGATGTCATGTTGCTTGATTGGGTATGCATTAATATTTTTCTGTACATTTTTATTGATTTTATTGTACTGTTCATGCAAAAATTCCTATAGTTGATCTTTATGTTGCACTTAGCTTTTGTTTTACTTGTGGTCTTTTTTAATAAGCTTAAATTGGCCTAGCAGATTCATCTTTCGTTAGATAGTTCAGGCAGTGTTAGTTTTGTGACCACATAAACCCTAAGAGTGGAAATAATGCTAACAGCATATGGTAACGGTGCATGTGTTTGCTCATCGTGCTTGCATTCTCACCATTATTTTCATTCTTGACACTGGGGAAGAAAAGTGGGCGTATTAGTATAACTTAGGGGAGGAATCTTCGTATGATGGTTTGGGTCCTTATGAAGCCTTCGGATATGAAATGCTCATCCTGACATGACTCAACCTATGTTACATGGATTTATTTGGTTATGAATATCAGGTGCAGCTGCGTGTCAGCATCAACCTCCATAAACTTAAATTTTAGGATATTGGGATATGTATTCAAAAGTTAGATATAGATGCGGAGATTTATCATGAACACATACACACACGTTTCATATTATATAACATTCTTAGATTAGATATTGCAATAACATAGAAACATACTTATAATTAAACAAGACTTATGGAATCTCTCGGATCCATATGAGACTAGAAATATTTATTTACGAGCAATTATGAGTTCTTTCTTCTTCAAACATCTTAAAATTTTTTGATGATAGTGTTTAAATTGGGTACGGGTATCGGACACACATCTCACACCCTTACACATTATATACGGTGGCCACATGTACTTTGGGGCAAATAGAAGAATCTGCATAACATATGGCTGCACGAACTGTAATACCCACCCAATGTGGCAACATGGAACAGCGAAACAGGATCTGCCGAAATTGAACGAGCAATTGATTGGGATCTCTAGCTTTTGCTTATTGCATCTTGAACAGTTTCATAGCTCATTGTCTTGTTATCAAAATGAGTTGCACAAATGATCAGACTCTCACTATGTTATATGTCCCACCGTATAAGCTTTTAACATCAGACATACATTTCTTATTCAGGTAAAAGGACTTCTGAAGGAGAAGAAGCTAGAAATGCTTGTTGATCCCGATCTGCAGAACAATTATGTGGAGTCCGAAGTGGAACAGCTTATACAGGTTGCACTGCTCTGCACGCAGGGTTCCCCAATGGAACGACCTAAGATGTCAGAAGTGGTGAGAATGCTAGAGGGTGACGGCTTGGCAGAGAAGTGGGATGAGTGGCAAAAGGTAGAAGTTCTTCGCCAGGAGGTTGAACTCGCACCTCACCCACACTCTGACTGGATTGTTGACTCGACAGAAAATCTACATGCATTCGAGTTATCTGGTCCAAGGTGACCCATTCATGGTTGAAGTAAAGAAAAAAAGTATTTTTCTTTTTTTTTTTTCTCTTGTTTTTGGCTGTCAAAGTTTTCTATTTTTCGTTCCTTTTTTTTTTTTTTCTTCCTTTCTTTCTTTCTTTCTTTCTTCTTTTTAACAAAATCCTCCTTTAAGCCTACTGTAACTCTGTAAGAGCCCTTTGTGAATTATATTCATTACACCTGTGCATATAAATTTGTATTGACAGAATTTTTGTAATCCATACTAATATTTGCAGTTTAAGGTGATTTAACAAGTTGTAGCCTTGGCCGAGTTGAAAATTAATGACGAGCTAGGATAGAGGAAGGGGACTACTGATTACTGGTGTCCATGCTCTATATCTGCTGCATGTGGTCTTTGCTAGTAGTGTGATATAAACCTGTTTTGAGCTAGGTAAAACCATCTCATGTCATGAGTTTATTTTTGATTTTGTCAGTTCCACAGAGAGGATAGGTATAGAGCATGGTTGGTGTTCAAGCTAGTCATTTTATGGTGTATGCTTGCTTCCCCTAGTCTTGAAATTTGTACGCCTATGTGAAGTTGATACACTTGGCCTTGTCTAGAAGTTCATACACCTAGCCTCAAAGTTCATACATTCAGCCTCACATCTTTACAGTATAGATGAGAGTGAGGAATTTGATTTTAGGATGCATTTCTTGCTGCTAGTGGAAGTTGATATTATTTTGTAGATATGGTTGGTAGAGATCTCTTTAGTTACTGTATCCATACAATATGTAAGGCATTTGCAATCTGCCATTGTTGCAGAGGAAATTGATCCTTGTTAGAATTTGATTCTGTGAATGGATTTAATGTGTTGGCAATTTTTGTAGACAAAAATGTGCTACTTGGGTGTCTAGGTTAGGAGTCTCTTAGTACTAAAGATGGAAGCTTTTCAGGGATGCAAATTTTGCATGTTTTTAGGAGTGACTTGGGTTTCTCGAACTGTTTTGTTGTCCCAATTTGACCTTGATAACCTATAGGACAGACTGATTGTCTATTTTATGTGCTGTTAATTTTCTTGTGTAAACTATGTTTCATGAGTTTAATATATTTTGTCTAATAACGTTGGGTTTGGTTGGAAGATTTAGAAAGAGATTTGGAAAAGAAAAGAAAAAAGATGTATAAAATTAGGTAAAATTTAAATATATTTTATTCATATTTTACTTATATATTTTCTTTTTATTTTTAAATTTCTTTTCAAATCTTTTAACTAAACACATCGTAAGTTAACTTGCACATAATCTTGTGATGTTGACTTAAATTTGGTACACTCTATTGTCAGCTCTTTGTAAGGCCAATCTCTGCTTCATTGGCTGTAATTATACCACAAATATCTCTTTACATCTCATTTTTCATCTTTTTATTTAAGTTTTTTCTTTGTCTGAAATTACCAAGCAGCACTTAAACTCAAAAATTAAAAACCGTTATTTTCTCAGTTCACCAATCACTTTTCCGCCATCTCCATTGGTCTAGAACCCCTGCTGCCACTGACAGCCACCCCTTGTTGACACCGCCACTAGTTTTCCTTATCCGTAGCCGCCACCCCTTAATCTTCTTCCATAAACTCTAGATCTAAAATCCTAGGTATATTCTCTCTTGAAAAACCCTAGATCTATTCTCTCTCCTGCATGATGGTGGGGCTGGGAAAGGGGTTCAAGAGGGGGAGGGCTGGTGGTTGGAGGTGGCCAGGGGTGGTGGTTGGGATGAGGGTAAAGTTACAATTTGAAAGGTTAGTGGTGTAAAGATAAGGATTTGTCTGGTGTTATGCCCAGTGTAAGGACATAAAAAATGAAGTTCTAAATTTTTAAAGAGAATGTAATTAGAAAACAAGTGTAATGAAGCTTATTTTGTGATGTAAATTGAAGTAACTCTAGTTTTTAACTAGGAATGATTGGAGGCAGCACCAAAGTACACGCTCAAAGGTCTTACTCATTGAGGCGGCTTGCAAGAGTAGAGTTCAGAGAGCCTCGATGGGCACTTGGGCACTTGAGCTCAAGAAGGCTCTGCAAAGAGTATCCACACAATGCAGTTCAGAGGAGGCCACCCCAAGCTCAATGCTGGTGAACAAGCCTGGTTCTAAAATGACTGACCACACCAGTTGACAGAAATATGAATACATGTATATACAGGTAACTAGATTGAAATATTTTAATAATAATACAAGGAAATGATCATTGAAAAAACAAAAAATGTTCATGTAATTTGTTCTGAACATAATCACACTAACAAACAAACAAACAAAAAAACCAAAACAAAACAAAAAATGGAAGCTGAAAGAAGAAAGAAAACCTTTATTTTGAAGATACATGAAGCTTTTATACATCACATGTTCCTACATACAAACTCAGACGTATAATGTAGCATGAACTGCCTTGGCATGGTGTTTCCTTTCCATTACTCAAGCAGAGGAACACTCTCTGACTGTCACCTCATTTCATTATCACAAAGGCAGCCATGACGTGCAAACTTGTATGTCTATTGTCTGATCACTTCATCACTTTACAGGCCACAACTTAAATTGACATTGCAAGAGACCAAAGACTGAAGAATTCACTCACCAGAGCTAAAAAATCATACAAGGGAAGGTAGATAGATGATAAGCCAACTCAAAGCTCATGGGTGGATCGGGACCAAATACTCAAGAATTCACTCACCAGAGCTAAAAAAGCATAAAGGGGGAAGGCAGATAGATGATAAGCCAACTCAAAGCTCATGGGTGGACCGGGAATTGTCTGCAGACGAATGGACACCAGATCCGACATTAGAGTCCTGACGTGTAAACAAGTTTGGGTATGATATGTAAGATTCATCATCCATCGAAGTCAACCTCTGAGGTTGGGGATGAGCAGTGTCATGTCCAGGAATGTCGCTCTTTGAAAGGGAAGAATCAAATTCCACTTTGGTATTATCATATGAAGGAAGACTTGACACCTGCTGCTCACTGGTGGATCGGTAACTCTCTGATAACGAATGGACATCAGAGTCCTGTCTTGTAAACAAGCCTGGGTATGATGAGTAAGATTCATCATCCATTGAAGTCGGCCTCTGAGGTGGGGGGAGAGCAGTGTCATGTCCAGGAATGTCACTCTTTGAAAGGGAGAATCAAATTCCACTTTGGGATCATCATATGAAGGAAGACTTGACACCTGCTGCTCACTGGTGGATCGGTAATTGTCGGAGAACGAATGGACACCAGATCCGAGATTCGAGTCCTGTCGTGTAAACAAGCTTGGGTATGATAAGTAAGATTCATCATCCGCCGAAGTCAACCTCTGAGGTTGGTGATGAGCAGTGTCAAGTCCAGGAATATGGCTGTTTGAAAGGGGAGAATCATATTCCATTTTGGGATCGTCATTTGAAGGAAGACCTGACACTTCTTGATGTGGGGTGGGAGGATTTGAAATACCACTGCTATCACTTGAAGAGTTTTGATGAGATAGATGTGGCTTATCCACCACAGCGGATTCGTAAGTATCTGCATGAAAAGGGTTCTTGACACTACTACCATCAGAGATGTCGCTCCTTTTCTTGACAAGTTCACTGATTCTGATCTGAGCGAGGCTAGCTGCTGAGCGAGCAGCAGCAACACGTTCAGCCGTTTCAGCAGCAGCGTGAGCCGCCAACACATCCTGCAAATCCACATTGGCTTCACTTTTGGTCCTAGACAGAGGTGGAGGTGGCTCACTTTGTCTCACAGAAAACGTCGCAGAAGATAGTGATGGGGCAGATATGAATGGCACATATTGCTTATCTTCCATTGAACCAACGGGAATTTTGGGCAATTCAGTACTATTAGCTACTGACTTCTCTAGAAACACTTCATCATCAGGCTTGAAGTGTGGTTCATGTGATGGACTTTCATTTGCATCAAAAGTTTTTGCTGATTCAATATCAACTTCTGGGAAAGGAAGCATTTCTGGAGCTGAAACAGTGCCTATACTTGGCCGTACTGACACTTTAGGAACCTCAGGAAAATCTAACGTGTCAAAGGCAGTGTCGAATCTGACTGTTCATTGGGGTCTTGTTGGCGGTGGAGTGCAATGATTCATCATGCTTTTCCTTGGGAAGAGGCAATTTGGATGCACTGACAAACTGAGTTGGTCCATTCTGGCAGCAAGAACACACAGATTAGGCATGAAAAGCGTGGAATCAACACAATCAATACACAAATATGTACCAACAAGTCTTCATGCGGCTTCAATAATTCAGTTTCAGAGGCAGCTGGATCCCAATCTAACTCATGCTCTTCTGCAATTTCCTTCAGCAGTTTCAGTTTCACATCAGGATCAGGAGCACGAACTGATAGCAGTTCTACCAGCTGAAATTATAAAACAAACAAATATCGTTAAACAAAAGAAGAAGAAAAGGCAGCTAATTGCACAACTAAGTATGAAATTAGATGATAATTATATATATAACCTGGCGGTTGACACCACATTCTGGCATAAGCTCCGTTGCAGCTGATACAAATTCCTTTCCGTATTTCGCAGCAAATGATATTTGAACCTGCAACAACTCCGGCAGATCCGCACATCTTGGTGCAGCAAAACACACACTGGAAATTGCTTCTTTCAAGTCTAAAGGGCATTCCCTGATTATCATCGAAGGTGTTTGAAATTAATTTAGAAGATAAACGACACTGACTTTGACTGATTAGAAGTAGAGTATAAATTCATATGGATAAAAGAACTTAAGAAGCTAACAAGTTAGAGAAATTAAGAATCAAGATTCATTGACACAAATAAAAGAAATAAAACACATTTACAAAATGTTGTGAAAACAGAAGGTGAGACCCATGTGAAGGTGTATCTGCAGCCAAATTTAACTGATGAAATATCAAAGTAACATTCTATTCTATTGGACGGATTATAGAGTACTGTAGCTACAATTTTTGACAAACTTCATGGCATTAACACCAACAAATCCAGGCACATTTTACAAGAGTAACACGAGACTAAAAAAGCTCTATAAACCAAAGCAAGGTAACAACATACCGTAAGTTGTTAAACTTATCAAATTTCATTCATTGCTCGCTCCTTCAAGGACAAAAAAGGCAATGTGAAATATGTTTCTAATTCCTCATGCTGAATCAATTGGTAAACTCAACAAAAACTTGCTGAATTTGAAAGTAATCCAAAAACTACAATGCCAAAATAATTCATGCAATGTTAGCTGTTACATGGCTCTTTTTTCTCTTTCTTTCTTCCTTTCTTAATTTTTATTATTTATTTATTTATTTCTCTGCTCAGAGCCAGTCCTTACTCATATAAAGTGACAAAGATCAGCTTGAGTGAGGCCCTAGGGATTCCTGCACTAAGATTTTAATACTTTAGTGAGAATTGGTCAAGCACTCAAGTTTCAAATCCTGTAATGTTGCAATCTCAATCAAGCTCCATGCTACATCATTAAGTCACATGCAAATGAACTTGCAAAAACTAGTGTTCACGCTCTGTAATCGTTTCTCACAAGCTATTTTTTTTTTATTAGCCCTTTCAATCTGGCTGTTGTTTAAAGACACGATCTTTTCAGCTCACATGGTATAATGCGAAGACATGATCTCTCTGTAAGTATCATACAAAGACATGATCTCTCTGTAAGTAATCATACAAAGACATGAACTCTCTGTAAATATCATACAAATATGGATGCATCTCAGCGTGCTATGTACAGAAGATGGGACATTTTATAGAAACATAGTCTAAAATAGAGGCCAACCACAAATCACCATTGCCGATTAAACAAAATTTCCAGAACAATTTCTCATCCAGATTTAAAAACTAGAAAACTGCAATTAAATATGTAACAAGCATCAAATATGTTTAGCACCACAATGCTTAAAAAGAAATTTCTATATGAACATAGTTATAAGTCTTATGCCTTATACCCATCTTTCTTTCTTTCTTTCATTGACACAATAAAGAGCTAACCACTCCCAACCAAATGAAGTTGACATATCCTAGGTCTCATGGACAACTGCCAAGAGATTTTATCCATATACACTAGTAGGCACCTTCCTACTACTGATAAATAAACCCTTTCTCAGAAAATTATTTCAGGCCCAAATCTTAAGTTACCCAAAACATGAAACACATGGCCCACATTGCTAACCTGATTTTGCTGCATTCCTGTATGTTTCATTGAATATTCCAAACTTATTTACAAAATCCAAAGCCTATATGCAAAACTTTCACACCAAAATCTTCCAATTACAAGGCACGAAGTTATGCATCTGAAATCAACATTAATACCAGCGCACACTTTTTGTCATAGTCCTCAAACTAGTTATATACAGTGACTAAATGTGTACACCAAGAATTAGAATAAGATTTCAGAGTAATAAAAAAACATATAATTCAGTCGGTATTTTCATTAGGAGTAGACCTTTGCACTTCAATAATGGGAAGGCGGACAGTGATAAGTTCACAAAATAGCTCAATGATCTCCTGTGCAGCCATCATTTCTCTTCTCTGATAATATGCTCCACCTGAACAGGATATTTACAATAGAAGTAAAGGAGAAAACAAAGTTACTACCACAATACAAGCACAAAGACTCTTACAACTCAACAAAAGAATGCATTATGCTCCCATTCAAACACACACAAATGAGATTCTAAAAATGAAAAAAACTGGCTTTTACCCGAATGAGCAGTAGCTTCTTGACCAGTCTCAAGGAGCTTGGCAATGTCTCGGCGCATGTGTTTTATTTGAATCTCTCCTATTTCTTAGCAACTTTATGCGTGGAATTGTCAGTTTCAGCAGGGTCTTACTGTAAATAACAAACAAAAGTACACAAACATAGCTGTTAAAGCCACCAATGGCCGACAAAATTGTGCTGTATATAGGATATAACTAGATATACAAGAATACCACGATGCAACATAAACACACACAAATGCAAATAAACACCCGTAACACAACATACAACTGCATTGACAATTTAGAGTCAACGATGTAACTTGTTCAGTTTTACCCATAATTTTTCAATTAAATAACTGTAATGCATATTACATCCATGTGTGCATCTATGTGAGTGTAAATTGCATTTAAAGAACTTTGGGTATCAATTAATTATATAAAACTTATAATGACAACCCAGCAAAAGAATTTCAAGTAGAGTAATCCAATACCCCGTTTGGAAGGTGAAAACTGAGTAAAATAGAAATCAACTGAAATTACAAACCAGAAACTCAGAATCTACCCAAATCAAAGATATAACTAAATATACTAGAATACTACACTGCTGACATACAAAGACAAGCACACGAATCTACCAGTAACCCAACATAGAACTGCACTGACAATTATTCATTCAAATTTTACACGTAATTATAAATTTAAAACTGTGATCGCGCTAAAAGAGGTCTACCCTCTACGTATAATGACAACACAGCGAAGGGTTGAAATTGGGCAATCCAATGCCCCGTTTGGAAGGTAAGAAAATCGAAGAAAATAGAAATCCACTGAAATTACGAACCAAAAATTCAATAATTCAAACCAAATCTAAGATTCCAAAGTTGTAAGAATTATAATTTACCGGTAATTACAGATAAAAAAAAAATGGCAAAGAGGAATCGAAGAAAATTACCATTTGGCAGCTTTGAAACCCTTGCTGAAGAAAGAATCGAGCATCGACATCGTCCTAGCTTCGAATCTCTCTCTCTCTCTCTCTCTCTCTCTCAGATCACAGAGCACTGATGAATTGAAACCCAACAGAAAGAGCACAAAATAAGAAAAGATATATGAGAATATGAGAGAAGGAAAGTAGGGAGATCAGAAGATGATATGATGTGATGTGATGAATAGTATACGGTCGATGATGGGTTAAGTATCTTCTCTCCCTCCCTCCCTTATCTAATTACACAAAAACCCTATTTATTAATGGGTTTTTATTGGAGAATTACAACCAACAAAAAAATTTATAAGGGTAAGAAAATAAATTTTAAATTTTATTACGAGAAAATTAGTTATAAATTCAATTTAAGAAAAGTATAAAGCGTTAGATTTAAGTGAATATTTTTATTGGTAAAATATTCATTCTTTATGAAATAATTTGATGAGAAATCTTTTAGTTGATTTTGAAAGACATTTTTTTTAAATTTTATCCCTTAATTAGTTGACTTTTTTTTATCTATTTAATTTTTGACTATCTGTCGGTTATGTTTATTTATTTAAATTTATATCTATACATTCAATGCAACAACACACTAACAAATCTCTCGTCTCTCTCTCTCTCTTTCACTCCTCCTCCTCATAAATCATCGTCATCGATCAATGAAGAGCAAATTTTGTATGTTTTTATACGTTGCAATACCAAGCCAAACCAAATTTTAGATTAAAAAACACAAAGCATATTTTTGAGCAGTTAAAAATAACTCTATCATTATCATCATCGTCATTACTATCACCATCACCATAACCTCAGCGAAAAAAGAAAAGAGGCTCAGATCTCCCGTAGAGAGCTTTAGATATGTTTTGAAATCCGTCTGTCTTCAAAATGTGCAAATCTGAGTTTAGAGATCTGAAGAACCGTCTTTCTTGAAGAGACTAGGGTTTCAATAGCGGCGCCAGAGGCGAAGGCTAGGGTTTCATCGCTCAGATTTGAAATTGAGGTGGCAATGGCAGAGTAGAGGACGGTGATGTTGCTTCCAACGATGAGTGTTGGGGAGAGAGAGAAATATGAAGGAGACGAGAGGGGTTCGGATCCAAGACCGAGGGAAGCGGAATTGCGCCTTTGGCCAGCGATCTGAAATAGACCTTGAACCTCTTGCTGATCTTTACTAAAACTTCCATGGTAGGGAAGGCGATGGCGAAGAACGATCGATTTTCAAAGAAGCGACAAGTCCAATCAATTTTAGAGAGAAACAACAAGAAGTCGATTGATTTTAGAGGAACAATAGTGCGGAGGAGTTGACGAGAAGTTGCTGATCTCTAATAGTAGAGGTCATGGCGGCCTTGAGAGAATTTGTGAATCTGTTAGAGCATCTAAGCCGTGACTCGATTTTCACTAAATCTGAGTAAAACATGACCCATTTTATCAAATTTGATGCAAAAGCTGCTCCAATGCTTCACCAAATTGACTAATATGCTTGGGGGACAATGTAAGTGGTAGGTTAAGAAATTTTTTTTTAAAATTGTTTGAACCTTTTCTTGAAGCTATGCGAACCTTTTTAGGACAACGGTGTGAAATTTTTTTTTTTTTTTTTGAATTGTTTGAACCTTTTTCAGGGACATGGGTTGGTTAGCAAGCCAAGACAGCATTAGTCAGCCGGTTGATATCACGGCAGTCGAAACGATGATTTGGTGAAATGCTTTGTCGTATCGGTTGATGAATTATTTGATGAAAACTCAATCTGATGCTGGGTTTGATGAAGCGTTGGAGCCGTGAACAGTATCATTTTCACCAAATTTTGAATTTGATCTTTGGGTTTGATAGGCGTTGGAGATGGTCTTAGAATATAGAGAGGAGAGTGAAGTGAGGGTTTTATTTATTTATTTATTTATTTTGAGCAAAGAAAGATATAAGGAATAAAAGCAAAAGCGGAAGTGGATTAGTATTTGGTTATTAGTCCTATTTGGTAGGGTTTATTTTGACTTATTTCGGTTTTAGCTTAATTTAAGTTATTTTGATGTATTTGGTTGAAACAACAATATAGTTTATAATTTTTGTAAGTCAAAAATCAACTTATTCTTTGAGTGGGGAGGAGAAACTTAATTTATAAGTCAAAAATAACATATGTTGATTTATAAGCTATAAGGCATTGTTATAAGTTATAATCATTTTCTCACAATTCACAGGGGCCATTGTATGATAGCTTGTCATGGACAAAGAAAAAAGCGTCTGGACTTTAGGTAAAGAAAATCTAATTTTAGACTTTAGGTTGAGTGCCTTTTATTAATTTAATTTAAATTTTTTGATTTATTTTCAATTTAAACTATTAGTCTAATTCGTTAAATAAAGCTAACAAAAAATGATATTTTAGTCATTAAACTCAACCAAAAATTAGTACTTTAGATATTTTATATATACTTACATTAAATTTAATGACTAAAATATTTTTTTGGATCATTTATTTAATGAAAATAAGTTTATAGTTTAGATTGAAAATAAATCAAAGATTAAATTAAATTGATAAAATTAAAAATTCATTAATTTATTTGTTACAATGATCAAACTACGAATTTTTATTTATTTTTAAAAACTAATGGGCTGCACCTTATCGGAGATTAGTAGTTGAATCTCCAGTGGATCTTATTACTATATATTAATTGGTTTTATTTTTTAATTTTGGTTAAAAATTAGTTCAATGAAAAAAATAATTTTTAAAAGTTTAAAAATATTATATTTTATTGTTTAGTTTGTTAAATTAAATTTTAAATTTTTTCGAAAAAAAATCAAAAAATAAGTTTTAAAAGGCAACCAAATTTGATTTAGGTACCATATCCAAAATTTTGATTGATATAGAAAATACATGTTAAAAAAATATATTTTTACTTAATTAAAAATTATTAAGAAACAATAATTTTGACCTTTGAAATATAGGAAAATTATTAGGTATTCCCCAAACATCCGTGTTCATACTCTTTTACTAATCATGATTTACCATATTCCTCATATTTTCAATCATTTAACACAAAATCATAAATCTCATTCTACACCAATCATAATATCTAAAGTACCACATAGTAGTTAGGAATATCAATACTTAAGTGTAGTATATGACATGATGTATGCAAAAAGTCATTAATTGACTAATAGTTACAGTAATCTCAGAATATAAATACATGATATACCATAGTATTGTAATTAGTGGAGAATGTAAGTAAGTGCGGTATTGTGTTGGGTGATGGAGAAATATGAAGACATATTAAATGATGATTGGTTAAGGAATATAGACATATGGTACTTTAGGAACATCCTATAATTTCTAGTTACTTATCTAAGTATTATATTATATCTTTGTGATAAACATTATATCTGATTAAAGATTCTAATTGCTTTGAGTCGTTTTACATAAGCTTGTTCTTCTTTGATCTTTCTTTTTAAAGTAGAAATTCTTTAACTATAATTAATAATTGATTGACGATGCAAGGGATAATAATAATCTTATATTAGACAATTCTTTTTGTAAAGCAATATATTGATAACTATTATTAATCTCCTCGTAATTCAAAATTCAAAATCATACTAGATAAACACCACACTTATATTATATTAAAATGGAAATAATTAAAATCGAGAAACAAGATAGAAGAATCTTACAAAGATCACACACTTGGAAGCAGTTGGACAAAGTATCCAAAATACACAAGCATACTCACTAAACACACTTACTTCACACTATAATTACACTCTTACAATTACACTTTGCACCTCCACTAATACTCAAAATTTAATATAAATTCTTGATATTATGAAAGTGTGTTACTCTATGGAATGACTTACTTTTATAGAAAAGATTAGTCGAGATTGAAATATGTAAATTAAAGTAGTACTTGTGACGGGTAAAAACATTGAGATCATACCTTAAGTGATAGAACACAGGCGAAGAATCTGTGGGTAAATCACGTGCTTCAATAATGCAAATAACGAACCTGCGTGGTGGAGTGATACCATAATATGATGCTCACCCACACAAGTCCTGATGTAAAAAGCTTGATTATTGTTTTTAATGGAAGAGAGTTAGTATGGAAAAAAACATATGTTGTTTCATATACTCTCATGTATCATACTCGAGATATATAGGATAAATATATCATCTATCCATATCATTTGATATTATAGATATAGATATCATGAGTGGTTATCCAAATAAGTTTTGAATTCAATTCAAATTTACATGGATAATGTTCAAGAGGTTCAAAGGGTCATGCCACATGGGCACCCAATTTCTAACATCTCCCACTATATGAGTTGGCATAACTGCCACATCTCTATCTCAATCTCCCCAAAAAATGAACAATCTCATACTAGCCAATGCATCGTGCGACTGCTAAGAACACTGCGTGTAGGAGCTCTATACTAGAAACTCAATATGAGT